>OY970826.1:23762256-24349756 GCA_963853835.1 Calendula officinalis | reverse complement strand
TGCGACTGTAAATTGTAGAGATCTAAGTGTTCTAGTAGGGGTTAAAATTTCGGTATAATCTAACACACGGGTTAGGATTTATAGCAGTTCCCGCGGGGGTGTCGGGTTCTGGCAGATTACTATGAGTTGAGTTTTGAGCCAATTTTTAATCCTAGCCCTATTATGTGATGTAGGACCTTCTAGGAACTGAGTTGTGACTTGTACGTGCCGAGGATACTTCTAAGAGATTAGGTTCATTCAAGGTGGGTAATATCACTATAAACTTGCACTTACATTTGATTCATGATTATGTGTTATATGTCATGAAGTGTTGATTGATTGAGTTGATGTGATTATGTGATAATTTCTGTGTGTTATTTATTTTACTCGTATTTTGAACTGATATGGATATTGAGTAACCGAGCTAAGTACCATATCATTATGTGAATGATCTGTGTACTTGAAATTTTTTTTTGAGTTGTTATGCACTTGGGTTATGCTATGTGATTATATATCAATGAGATGATATACTTGAGCTGTTAGTTTTATAAGAGTAAATGTTGTAACGGGTCAACACGTTAATAAAACTAACTAACTATATTTAAGATTCATGAGGTTAACCAACTCTTCCTAGGGTAAGCCAAGTAAAACTCACGACGGTCACGAGAGCAGGGGCACGCGTTGTGGATTCGTCACGGCATTGGTGAACCAATTGAAATTTAATAAAGGCCTAATAAAAGAGAATTAAGTAGAGTCTTTAGGTATCACTTATGTGGTGTAGAGTGTTTGTATGTGTATATTTGTTGAGTTGATATTCACTCAGCGGTCGCTGATCCCAAACACCGCCATTTTGTTGGTATTCGCAAGGGTAAAGAGAAGGTCAACGGTTGATGAGCTGTGTTTCAATTTTATATTTATGGATTTGGATTTAAACGTTTATATTCAGTCAAACATGTTTTGTGTATAAAACCATTATTTATTACGCATTTAAACCACGAGATGGTTTTATATTTTTATTAATGAGTTGGGACCTTTGAGTGACTTGTACATAGAGGAAATTAATACTTTTTACTGTTTAAATTTTTTTAAATTTCCTCTGATTTTTGGGATGTTACAAGTTGGTATCAGAGCTCTGACTTCAGAGAATTGGGTTCACAAGGGGTGGATGCCAGACTCAAGTCGAAGCACGAGTTTTTATAATGTGTTTTTCAAAAGTGTTTTGATAAAAGTAAAAATCCAAATTGAGAGGCAGTGCATCACGACGACTTTATGCCTCTAGTACCTATTTATGAGATTATTTAATTGATTAAAAACGTCGCGACTAACATTGATTACTAAGAGAACAAAAGAGAATTAACTCGAGATGAGTGTGAATTGTGCGACTATATATAGATATATAGACTATACTTATTGGTGTAAATAACTTGTTATGTGGATGGTATGATGATGGGAGATCATTGAATCTTTGAAACTGGCTCGAAACCATGATAGGGGTAGGTGCGGATAATAATAAAGGACCCCTATTATTATACGAACAGGACTCGTGCCTATGTTTCGAAGAGGATTCAAGGAGACCATTCGTCAAACATCTAAGTATCATGAAAACCCTCAATTATTATATATAATAATTGATTATAAAATCACTGAAAGAGATTTATGACAAAACAGTGCAAACATATGAATAAGAGAATCATTAAACATGAATTGATAAAAACTTATCCAAACAAGTCAAGAGAGATACTAATAAACCAAATTGGGTTGAACTCATTAAATGATTTAATTGAGTTATTAATACATCGAGAATGATTGAACAATCATTAAAAGCAAAATAAATGAAAAAAATAAGAATAATGTTAAGTGATAAGGAGTTATGTGAAAACATCACTAAATCGAGATTAAAGTGGAAATAATAAACAATTAAATAAGAGATTATTGATTTAAGTTGATCAGGCTTTATCCAAACAAATCAAGTGAAGTTTTATTAATCCAAATTGAGTGAGATTCATTAATGATAAATTGTTAAATTGAGTAATGATGAGATCTATGTATTGAGAATTATTAAACTGAGAATAGAGAATAATAAACGAATAATATAGTTGAGAATAAATAATTCATTTTAAATGAAAAATTATGAATTATGAGAAATTAATAAATCAAGCGATGAGTGAACATTTATTTAAACGAATTAAATGGAAAATTATATTTAAAGTTATAAGTAACTACTAATTTGAGTCAAAATGTTTGATCTAATAAATAGTTGTGTCGAATAAATATAACTGGTTGTTGAATAATTTCAATTTAATAAATAGAGGAGATTATGTTTTATTAGTAAATGAGAACACATGACTGGAATCGTTAATGGAGTAATATGAAGTTATGTAATTATTGAACAATTAATTGACTTAGAGATAAAACTTTGATAGCGTTAATAAAGGTTGTAAAGCTGAAGCATCATTAATTGAAAGAGACGAGGGACCCAAAATGAGTTATTTAACAAGATAAGCGACAAGAGAATTTACGAGATTTATTCACTACGAACTTAATGAGAATTTTATTTAACGACAAAACTGTTATATGGTAATGATAATACAAAATATGCTATGAGTAAACCAAAATGAGGGTTAATACCCAGATTTGAACAAAAGATAATCATAAATGTGTAACGCAAAATAACAAGTTGTGGTGCTAATAAATGTAACAAGCTTGACTTACGGGAAGTCATGAAATTACTAATTGTTAATGAGACAATGATAGATAAGAATTATAATTGAGAAATCCTTATGTGAGAATCCATGAGAAGGATAATGAGAAATCCGACACCTAATATGAGCAATGATTCTTTTTTAAAACTGATAAAAACTTTAATGAGTAGGGGTGTAAGAGGGGCGTAAAGAGTATACGTTGGGACTGACTCACACCTGTGCGTAAGAGTTTAATTATCGAGTAATCAATTGAAACCTTAAAACGTGTTATCTAAAATGAGAACCAATAAACCGAACTACTGAGTGTTCGTATCGAATTCTATGGGTATAGAAGTAGAGTTAAATGAGAAAAACGTTGTTATTATGAGAAATTATTAAATCAAGTCGAGAAATATGAGGAGCCAAATATAGTGATGAGTAGTTTATATGCGTGTGATTAGAGAATTTATAAGATTAATTGGGAATAATTAATTTCATGAGATGATATAATGATCAAGTGGTGAGAAATTTATAAATCGAGAGTAATGGTGCAAATGAGAAGTGGTACGTATATAATCATATAAATAACGAGAAATTATGAAATTCGAGTAATGAGAATGTTATCAGTGAGTCGGTAATGAGAAGATCACCATAATAAATTATAAGGAAAGTTTATATTTACGGAGAAACTACCGAGCTATAAGAAACTAATAAATCAAGTTAAACGAATAAATTATTAAAATGAACTAAATGATAAAATCTTATTTATGAACAAATATTAAATTGAAATTTAGCGGAATATCGTGGTAAATTATTAAATTGAATGTCATCAAATATTATACTTAATTAAGTAATTATTAAATAGAGAGTAACTATTGAAATGACCAGATGAGGCATATAAGTGTATTACACAATCAAACATTTTTATTTATAAATCTAGAAGGAGCGAAAATATAAACTGAGAAATCTAGTACGTGAGAAGTAACAAGTTAATCAATTAAGCGATTAAGGAGAAAACATTAACTTGAGGCAGTTGAAACATAAAAATAAATGAGATTATTGAGTAGACATTTGGTCAAATTGATAAAGAGACAAATTAAATGTGAACAAAGTGAGAAGTTAATTAACGAGCTAAATGATAAGATTATTAAAATGACTTGAGCGAGTAATATTAAAAAGGGCTAACGTGGAAATTGTTAAATAGGAGTTAACAAGAGAACTAATAACGAGGCCTAAAAGAGAAATTATATGTTCTTGTAACCTAATAATTAAATTTGATCATGTGAGGGATCACAAAGAGTGAGAAATAGGCATTTTGTGCGACTTGTGATAAGTTGTTAAGTGAGATAAGAGTTAAATTGATAATATAGATTGCGTTGAGATAAAATCAAGTTGTGGAAATTCTAGATGAATGCATTCTGAGTGTATGCAGATTGAGTAAAAAGGCATCAGTTGCCTACCATCTGAGGTTTATGTGTGATAAAATACATTTATGTGAATTATGTACTTGATGTGTATCGTGTGATAGCGGTTTGAACCGCTAAATTATTCATTTTGTTTTAAAACAAAATAATGTCCCGTAGGGTAGGGACCTTGCGATGCCATTCTTGGTAGAGATTGCTAATAGTAAGATTTTTTTATGTTGATAAAATGTAAAAGTGATATTTTGTTGGAACTATGCAGGAAAGTTTTTCCCATAAAATTTATTATTTTCGCCATGAGAGGGCCGAGTGTAATTAAGAGCACGAATTGGACGACCAAGTACCACGTCGAGACCACCTGTCGCCACGAACCGAACCGTAAGAAATCTCCAAGTGGAGTTGAATCAGAGATTCAACGCAACGCGAAACGCTGAGTGCAACAACTGTGTCTTACTACGAGAGCAAGAAGACGCCTTTAACAAAGTAGTGTGCATGATTTTGTATTTCTATCGTCATCCTCATCTTTTGGAGAAAAACCGAGTTCTTAAGAAAACCTTCCAATTCTTTAAGCTTATCTTGTTGTGCCGTTAGAGATAGAAGATTGTATGAGCATAAGTCGCCCTGAAGAATTTTTTTTACAATGACCTTTCCATGTCTCCCCATTCGAGGAGGTGCAAGATCGCCACCCTGAGCTTCTTCCAAGCCATGACTTCGGGGACAAAGTCTATTTCCATTGGAGTTAAGTAGTAACGCCCTAAAATATACTAATTAATTTAATTACCTTTTAAAAAAAAATTAAGTTTTAATTATTTTAATTGAAATTATATGTGTAATGAGCTTTTGTGTGTATTTAATTCGAGTAATTTAAATACATAGTGTTTCTTTGAATGACAAGAGTGTCACTTAATTGCTTTTAATTAATCACGAGGATTATTTAATAAAACTAGTGTGTTATTCAGTTGTGATAATTAATTACAAGAATTGACTAATCTAGTTAAAGTATAAGATCCCAAGTTCACTTGTGCGTGAGACACGCGTGAGCCGAGAGAAGAGAGGCTGGCCATTGGCCAAGGCCTTCTCTTTCAGTTTTCGTTTATTTGGAGCCCAAGTCGTGACCTATTCGTGGCCACCTAGCTAGCTCGAGAATGGGAGTCAATTTTTTGATGTGTTGAAGCCTGAGGGGATGAAAAGATGTATTGGGCTCGGGAGTGTGCATACAGGTCCAGCCCAAGGTGTTACTCGCCTAACTTATCCCTAATTCCTTTATGAACGTCTCTAACGAGCCGACCCTAATCCTCTTGGTGATTTCGAGTGAGGCAGTCGAGCAGAAGGAAGGAGTTCTAGTCGGTACAAGCTTGAGTTCATTTGTAAGTATCATTATTCCATTCCTCAATTCCCCACATGTTCCTTCGAATTTTGTTTTCATTTTGTCTCTAATCCTTCGCATGATTCTTTTTTGCTCTCAATCAGTGAAGTTACCAATCGTTGAGTATTATTGTGTGTTCGTCGTTTGTGAGCGGCAACCAAAGGAAAACCGCGGGCTTTCAGTTCGAGCAGGAGTAGGAGTATCTCCTTTCCGTCTCCTTTGTTTCGTTGGCGAGCAGGAGTACCAAGTTAGCAAATGGTCCGGTGATCACTAGCAATGGAAAGGATTACTGTTGAGAACAAGCCAAGAAGATCTAGCACGTATTGATCAAGGGAAAACCAAGCCAAACCAATCTTCCATTCGGTAGTTAAACCTGCCTTGTTCCATCCGATTTATAATTCTTTCTTGAGCATATTTTCGTTTGATGCGTGGCTGTGATTTGAATAATAGTGTTCGGGTTTTTGTGAGTCTAAATTGTGAAAATAGTTTTTTGGTTTCTTGATTGGTTAACCGAGTTTTGATGTCAAACCAATTAATAAGAAAATGTCCTTACTGTTTTGGTCTCATAGGTTGTTAGTCCCTGAATTCATGGGTGTCGGGTTTTTCTATGAATTGTTGCAAGTGTTGGGTTGGGTGACACCGTTATTAATTGGCTAAACATTTTATTGATCGAAAAACCGGAAACCGGACTCGTAGGGTTCTTAGTTTCCTAAATCGAATAGCTTTTATAAATACTAAAATAGATTTGTTGTAAACATATTTCTGAAGTTAATATAAGTTTCGGGACTATCAGGTATCTCGGGAATAGACGGGTTGTTGTCCGGATTCAAAACGGGTTTATTTAACATACTGAATTTTTGTCAGAATCTGTCTTCAGAGTTCGGGGCTGTTTTTCAAACTCAAAATATGTTTCTCGATTTTTGGCACATGCTGGTCTCTAGCTTACTGAGTCCTCTTTCCAATGACACTGACGGCTCGTTAGTCTGATTCACGGTTTAAAAGATATATCTGTTTTAAGTAAACGTCGCAAAAGCTTTTTTTGTTCAGCTATCCTGTTTTGTAACCAAATTTTGAGATACTTAGAGTCTGTTTTGGATAGGGGTCCTGAGACAGTAAATTTTATTGATCTGAGTGTTCTAGCCGTGGTTCAAATTTGGGAATAATCTAACACATGGGTTGGGAGTTATAGCAGTTCCCGCGGGGGTGTGGTGTCGTGTTCTGGCAGATTACTATCAGTTGAGTTTTGATCCAAGTTTTAATCCTAACCTTATTATGTGATGTAGGACCTTCTAGGAACTGCGTTGTGACTTGTACGTGTCGAAGATACTTCTTGGAGCTTACGTTCACTCGAGGTGGGTAATCTCACTCTAAACTTGCACTTAAATTTGATTCATGATTATGTGTTATATGTCATGAACTGTTGATTTATTAAGTTGAAGTGATTATGTGATAATTGCTATGTGTTATTTGTTTTACTCGTATTCTGAATTGAGATATGGATAAAGAGTAACCAAGCTAAGTACCATATCATTATGTGAATGATCTATGTACTGATGAGTAACCAAGCTAAGTACCATACAGAGCTGTTATGCACTTGGGTTGTGCTATGTGATTATATATCTATTAGATAATATACTTGAGCTGTAAGTTTTATAAGAGTACATGTTGTAATGGCTCAACACATTAATAAAACTAACTAACTATATTTAAGATTCATGAGGTTAGACAACTATTCCCAGGGTAAGCCAAGTACAACTCACGACTGTCAGCATGGTACTGCGGGGCACCAGTGGGTGTTGGAAAGGGGTGCTGTGACGAGCACGAGAGCAGGGGCACGCGTTGTGGATTCGTCACGGCATTAGTGAACCAATTGAAATTTAATATGTTGGGTTTCACTACGCACCATGCGACTGATCGACCCATAGGATCGACCTCCTAGTATACTTGGTTCGAACCATGAATGACCAAGAACATGATCTTGTTCTTGACCGGTTAAAACCAACTAGCTGATTTAATCCCTAAATGCGGAACTGGGATTAAACCTAATCCTTAAACCCTAAAGGATTGGGATGTTGGAAATCTAGATTAGGTTAACAAGAAAGAAACCTTGTACGAAGAACTCGAACACACACACATACTTGTGTGTGTTCGCCGACTACTACCAAGAACCCTAGGGTTCTTGGTTCGACTTCGAACAAGAGGAGAAGGAGGAAGAGTGTCCCATGAATCATGCCTTAGGTTAATGCTTAAGATAAGTCCACTGATGATGAACACGACGAACGATCCTCTAGATGATCACTTAAAACGAACTTGGATCTTCAAGACTTGAAGAACACGAAGAACGAAGAACACCAAGTGATGGTGTTCATGGTTAGACCGAATGGAAGAAAGGGGGCCAGGGATTCGACTTCTAAAGGTGTAACCTAATAAGTGATACCTAAGCCCTCTATTTATAATAGATGGACTTTCACCCAGGGCTCTTCTAGTTTAATTAAAATTAATCTCTTAATTAAACTTATCCTTTTACACTTCCATCCCTTATAGTTTAACTAGTTTATTATTGTTGCACTTAACTACTAAATGTCTAGTATTAACACACTAATAATTCGGTACCCATATTCACGAATTATATATACTTGTATTTATACTTTTAATAGTTAATTATATAATAACCTTTACTTCCTCCGATTCAAAATAAGTGCAACACTTTCCAAAAAGAGGTGATTCAAAATAAATGCAACACTTTCCTTATTTGACATATTTTTATCTATAAAATTACTATTTTATCCCTACTTAACTTTATTAAACATCATTAATTTCTCTTTCTTCAATAAAGACAAAAATTATGATGGGACCCTTTTCACTAATTATCCCTTTAATTTATCATAATCTCCATTAAACTATTTTACTTCAAAATCTGTGAAAATGCAAATGTTGCACTTATTTTAAATCGGAGGAAGTATATAATTTACACAATAATATTATCCAATTACTATATGATTTAATAGCTTTAAATCATATTATGGATAATCTATAATTAACACATTGTATATTTACTTAACTAGTAAACGTACAACAACTTGTATTAATTAGTTAGTTAAACTAATCTAGTAATAAGTTAAACTTAACTTAATACTTAACTGATTCATAATGACTATTATGAATCATTCCTCTTCATAGTATCGTTGCATAACTTGCTCGTATTACATGCACTCACCGGTGTGACCCTTAAGTGTTTCGTAGGCATGGATGTATCATCATAGGTTGACTAACTGTGCACATAAATCCTTCAGACTCCCACTTGTGCAAGTTTGTAACATTTGTCTTAATGATACGAGCTACAGTGGCCTTCTAGATGGGATGCAGGTAACCAACCCCATAAAAATAGCTTATGTAACCCTGGTATTGTTTTATGAAAAACTCTTAATAGCGTCTCCTAGTAAAGAACACTCTATCTTTACTTCTTGGGTAACGTTGTTAGGCTTATCCCTTGCAGCACGATATTTGTGATAACGAATACGAGCATGGTAGAAATTATCAACTCCTGTATTCGAAATCATTTTATGACTTCTTGATTCAAACTATTTTGATAACCGACAAAGAACAGATCAGTTCGTTTGGGAACGGCCGTGCACTTGTCAGTATCTCATCATGTCAAAGGACCTATAAATATCTCTCCTTAAAAGGAGGTGCAATTACCATCTTGTTATATTTCGATTTAAAACACAACTTCCTTTGTACCAAGTATCGCCTCGTATGACAAACACATTTCAGAATTGTCTAAGTTGAACCAAAGCACATTAGTCATTGTATCCTAAACCAAATACCTCAGACTTAAGGACAATCCTAGTGAACAATACTTTTGAACTTTTCAACCACGAAGTATTATCACGGTGGTCAATCCAATATTCGTTGAGCCTCCAACAGAATATCACCGATATTTGGTTTACACAAAACTTGTGTAGCTATCTTCTAAGAGTTCGAATCTACCACCAAATATTGCGATGACGTTAACGTCCTATCAAGGTTCCCACCAAGACGAGTAGTCACGGATTTATATCTTTTTGAATAAATAGACTTTTATTCATGGATGATGTAAAACATACAAAGTCTGAATAAAAATGATACTAACTCATGTATTATTCCTCACTGGACATAGATACTGAATTATTACTGGATCATTACTTATTCCTTTTGTTCGTGTTGATTACTTAATGATTCTTACAAACTTAATTGTAACTTTATCACTAAAACAATCATTTCTATTAAACTAAAGCCATAAGACGAGTATTTTGGAATACTATTACTTTTGTCTTTGCTAGATATTGTTCTTCCAACAATCTAGAACATATTCTAGTCTTGCCTTTTATGCAATTCGGTAAACATAGGAGGATTGGAAATTAACTCCTTAGTTCCTTGAATTCATAAAATCATCCTTGTAGCTAAAGCCTCTTTTAGTTACTTGATTTGCAGATATTCTTACTAGTTAAAGAAATTTCCTTAAATGACTATGTTATCCACTGAAGGGTTAACAACCTATTAGATATGCAATAATTAATCGCAAGAATTGTGATCACGCTATTAGGTTTGCAATAATCTAATTAACAATCATTTATTATTTCTCTTAACTCTTTGGCTAACGACTTGGTAAAACCTTGTTGTTAATGTCTTACTAACTTACTGAATTCATTAACATCTTTAATGAATTACGTTAGTCTTAGCTCCCACTTATTTTTATGGAATTTAAGCATCTCTTAAACTACTTTGAACTAGTCAATAACTTGTAGTTTAATCCTTTTTAAGAATTCTATCAATAATTAAGGTCATCATTTGGATTTGCGAATATCCAACATTCCTGTTTAGGGAATTTATGATCTTTATTGATTATTGTATCTAACAAGTATAAAACACTTGAAACGATACTTCCAATTCTTAAATACATTAGTATTCTTTAAGAACCTTTATTTAATGCCAAAGTCATCACTTGGATTTCTCAAATATCCATCATTCCTATTAAGGAATTATGACTTGATTAAATATTGTATTTATTACAAGTATAAAAGACTTGCAATAATACCTTATAATTCTTAAATACTTTTAATATAGTTTGTCCTTTTAAGAGTTCATTTAATGTGTAAGTCATTTTACTTGGATTATACGAATATCCAATTATTCCTATTAGGGAATTATGACTTCATTAAATACTTTACTACAAGTATAAAAGACTTGTAATAATACTCTTAAAGTCTATCTTGATTATATCAATACAATCATACTATATTAATACTAATACTTTAAAACTTTCTATCATAAGTAATGACTATTAAATACTTTCATTAGAGAAACTTTCTAATTACTAGCAGCTATCAAGACATTATTTATACAACAATCAAACAAAAATATATATATATATATATATATATATATATATTTATATATATATAAACATGACTTACAATCTAGTCATAAACCTTGACTAGTGTAACTATCACACATGCACACAATATAATTCAACCATGGATTCGAAATTTATTTAAAACCAAAATAAAACTTGTTTTAACAAAAATAAAATTATCCAAACAATAAAGTAAGATTGTTTAAAACGAATCCACAAAATACTGAATTATAAAACTTGGTGCTCGTGGGATCATCACCATCTCATGTAGGTCGTCATCACTTTCCATCTCCTCCTGCAATAAACGATTGCAAAAGTTAGTTTACTCGTAACGTACTTTACAAGTATCTTAAAGTGATTAAGAAGTGTGGTTGTGATACCTGAGGAACTTATGTTTCCTCCACTACCACTTGCACCCTTTGGACAATTCCTTTTCCAAT
Source organism: Calendula officinalis (assembly GCA_963853835.1). Taxonomy (NCBI): domain Eukaryota; kingdom Viridiplantae; phylum Streptophyta; class Magnoliopsida; order Asterales; family Asteraceae; genus Calendula; species Calendula officinalis. Next base: position 24,338,474 of record OY970826.1, on the reverse strand, counting down.
GCCCAACCTCACCACACTTGAAGCACCGGTTCTCGGTCCTCGCACTGTTAGGCTTAACCTTCTTGACCTTTTTTTTACACCTTTACCATTTGGCACTCCTTGGTTAGGATAGGTTTTACCCTTTCCTTTACCACCATGCCCTTTTCTCTTCTTTCAACCGCCACCGCCACTACCGATCATGAGAACTTCCTTAAATTTGGTCCCCAAACTCAACTCAGTTGTCTTGAGCATGGAATGTAGCTAAGCAATGGATTTCTCCATATTATGCATGTTGCAGTTGACCACAAAAGATTATAAGTCATCAGACAACGAGTTGAGTATAGTGTCCGTTGCCATTTGCAACGGTATGGGGTGACCAAGTCTAGCGAGGTGATCCATGTGTCCCTTCATTTTCATGACGTGGGCACTCACCGGCGTTCCTTTGACCATCTTGAAAGAGTTGAAGGCTCGATTGATGTGAAATCTCTAAGTGCGAGCTTGCTCTTGAAATGAATCCCTAAGTTGCTGGATCATCTCAAATGCAGGCACATACATAAGTCCCGCTTGTAACTCAGGACTCATAGTGGCGAGCATCAGACAGCTCACATCGAGTGCATCACTGACATGCTTATCATAAGCTTGCCTCGTTTCAGCTCTGGCATTAACAGCAGGGGTGTTTGGAACTGCTCTCTCCAAGACATACCACTTTCTCTCACGCCTGAGCACAATACGAAGATTGCGCTCCCAGTTGAGAAAGTTTGACCCAGTCAACTTGTCCTTTTCGAGGATTGAGCGAAGTGAGAGATTGTTGGTACTTGTTGTCACGATTGCGTTTGTTGATGCCATCTACAAATCAAACCCAGTTTAATTAGTAATCATCAATAAACATTCTCTAAAATATATTATAAACCCATAATTAATATTTTAGGCCTAGGATCCATATATCACATTCTCGCCACAAGGTTTGGGCACTTCCCGACGAGACATGCTATTTCTGGTAGGTAACATCCTTACCGATCGTACCAAGACTTGACACGATTCCTAGGGGTCGTAGAATCTTTAGACTTATAGCTCATTACAACCTTGTACAATCTTATTGTACATTTCTAAGTTAGTAATAAAGTCTAGTATGTTTATTCTACTCAAGTACTTTTTGGGCCGGGACTCCCGATTATCACCAAAGTAGATCAGACCATCTAAGACAGTGCGATGCTCTGCGCCGGGACTCCCGATTATCACAGAACCTTACGCACCCTAACACTCGCAATGATTTGAATCCATATCTAAGGTTCTTTATCCTTACAATATGAATATCGTTTAACAAGTGAGGTGTTCCATTAGGTGGATTCTACTTAGATCTAAGATTTTCTTGGGTTTGTTTAAGTCTTAAAACTAAACTTAAACCTTTATTCCAATCTTAATCCTTGTTTAAAATATGTGACTTGTAAATTTAAGAATTCTACAAGACACCTTTTTAAAACTTAAGAACTATTCTTTAAAACTTGTAGTTTCAAAAATTTACACGATTTTACATGTATACCTAAAACGAGGTGTACAAAACGTTTTACTAGATTTTTTGAAAATCCTTGTCTATGATAAAACTTACTTGTTTTATATTACTTGAAAAACTTATAAACTTATGTTAAACCTTTTAAATTCTTTTATGATTCATGAACTTGAAACATAAACCTAGTTTAACACACCTAGCTTTTCATATGTCTAATAAAATTAAACATTCGTTTTGAGTTATTAGATTCAACCAAGACTTATGTCATAACGACACACTTATAAAGTTTGTGATTTTCTTGTATAGCTCCCACTAGCTCCAACAACCATGATGAAACTTAAGCTAACACAATCACCGGTTTATACTTGGTGAAACTAATAAACTTATTATATAAAGACTATATATAATAATTCTTAGTTTGTTTAAACCTTTCTTACATTTAACTTGAACTAGTTAAATATAGGTTCTTGTTATTTTTACTTGATCATTAATCTAGTATATTACATGACTTGTAAAATACTTATATTATACTTGTATAATTACCTAGTTATAATAATTTATAACTTTATACATCTTAATATATGATAATATATATAACTTTGTATATTTCTAGCTAATCATATAATTTCAACTTGTACAATTTCTAGTTATAATGAAGTCATAACTTTGTACTTTCTAGTTTTAATTATATTATAACTTATACAATAACTAGTTATAATATTATCTTTAAAGATCAAAATAACATTACCCTTTTTTAATTGTTCCATTTTTATCTTGTATTTAATGTATTCGTATACATGTATATTTTATAATAAACTTGTAACATTCTAATAAGAATATTACATCTAATTTATACATGTGTATTTTAACTTATATAATTTAAAATTCATTTTTACCTAATAATTAAAAATTCTGAAAATTTTAATACATATATATATAAATAATTAAATACACCTTGTTAATTTTAGAACTTAAAAATTAACATCCTCTTTATCAATTCCCTAAATTAATTAGATGAACCCTAATCTTGTTTTTGACCAATCAAAACTAGGGTTTTGACTTTCTTGATCAAAGACATTATTTTAATTAAAAGATTAATTTTAATCAATCCTATCTAAACAATAAACTTTGTTTAGATTCTAAGATAGATTATAACTTTTAATAAATTCATTTTAACTTTTTAAACTTTATAGACAATAAAACTTTGTCTAAATTTATAGGTTTAAAGAACTAGTTAAATAAATCTATCAAAATAATAATTAAACCTATTAAACATAAACTTGTTTAATTGACTAGGTTTTAGATTATTATCCTAATTAATTCTTTTAAACTATTAAACTTAAACTAGTTTAAACTTCTAGGTGTCTTTTAGGGTTTCGAAAATCTCAAGACTAGGAAACTTTTCCACCAATTAAACTAGGCTAGTTTAATAAACTTGGTGTCCAAGTATCCTCTAGATTTTGAAAATCCTAAGGGATTAAGAAAGAATCCTTTTGATCAATTAAACAAATCTTGTTTAACATACTTGATCCTAGGGTTCATCATAGGCCACGAAAATTCAAGGGAGAAAAGGAAAGAATCCTTTTGATCAATTAAATAAATCTTGTTTAACATACTTGATCCAAGGGTTCTTCCTTGTATTTCGAAAATTGCTAGGGTTCTTAGAAACCTTCTTGACAAATTAAACTAGACTAGTTTAATATTCTTGGTCCTAGGGTTCTTCCCTTTTTCGAAAAATATGAAGAAGAAGAAAAACTTGAAACAAAAAAAACTCGGAATTAAAGTAAACAAACAATCTTTATTAATCTAGTCTAGATCTCTAAACGAATGCTCTGATACCACTGTTGGGTTTCACTACGCACCATGCGACTGATCGACTCATAGGATCGACCTCCTAGTATACGTGGTTCGAACCATGACTGACCAAGAACATGAACTTGTTCTTGACCGGTTAAAACCAACTAGATGATTTAATCCCTAAATGCGGAATTGGGATTAAACCTAATCCTTAAACCCTAGAGCATTGGGATGTTGGAAATCTAGATTAGGTTAACAAGAAAGAAACCTTGTACGAAGAACTCGAACACACACACACATACTTGTGTGTGTTCGTCGACTACTACCAAGAACCCTAGGGTTCTTGGTTCGACTTCGAACAAGAGGAGAAGGAGGAAGAGTGTTCCATGAATCATACCTTAGGTTAATGCTTAAGATAAGTTCACTGATGATGAACACGACAAACGATCCTCTAGATGATCACTTACAACGAACTTGGATCTTATAGACTTGAAGAACACGAAGAACGAATGAAGAACACGAAGAACGAAGAACACCAAGTGATGGTGTTCTTAGTTCGGCCGAATGGAAGAAAGGGGGCAAGGGATTCGGCTTCTAAAGGTGTAACCTAATAATTGATACCTAAGCCCTCTATTTATAATAGATGGACTTTCACTTAGGGCCCTTCTAGATTAATTAAGATTAATCTCTTAATTAAACTTATCCTTTTACACTTCCATCCTTTATAGTTAATTAAACTTATCCCTACTAAATGTGTAGTATTAACACACTAATAATTCGGTACCCAAATACACGAATTATATTTACTTGTATTTATACTTTTAATAGTTAATTATATAATAACCTTTATATAATTTACACAATAATATTATCCAATTACTATATGATTTAATAGCTTTAAATCCTATTATGGATAATCTATAATTAACACAATGTATATTTACTTAACTAGTAAACGTACAACTACTTGTATTATTTAGTTAGTTAAACTAATCTAGTAATAAGTTAAACTTAACTTAATACTTAACTGATTCATAATGACTATTATGAATCATTCCTCTTCGTAGTATCGTTGCATAACTTGCTCGTATTACATGCACTCACCGGTGTGACCCTTAAGTGTTTCGTAGGCATGGATGTATCATCATAGGTTGACTAACTGTGCACATAAATCCTTCATAATAAAGGCCTAATAAACGGGAATTGAGTAGAGTGTTTAGGGATCACTTATGTATTGTGGATTGTTTGTATGTGTATGTTTATTGTGTTGATATTCACTCAGCTGTGGCTGACCCCAAACAGTCCCCCCCCATTTTTCAAGTACTAGCAAGGGCAAAGAGAAGGTGAACGGTTGATGAGTTGTGTTTCAATTTTATATTTATGGATTTGGATTTAAACGTTTATATTGAGTCAAACTTGTTTTGTGTATAAACCCTTTATTTAATCCGCATTTAAACTGCGGGACGGTTTTATATTTTTATTAATGAGTTAGGACCTTTTAGTTACTTGTACTTGGAGGAAATTAATAATTTTTATTATTTATAATATTTTAAATTTCCTCTGATTTTTGGGATGTTACGACTTAGAAATAGTGTATGCGGTATTTTCCTGGATAATTGTGAGATTTGATATTAACTTAGTGACACAAATATTGTAGCCGATGTACTCAACATGAGAAGAATTTTTTAGAGGATTAAAAATTGTGACTTGAGATTATTTACAACTTATTTACCTAACACAAAGAGAAACTGATCATTTAGAAATTTTAAGGGATTATAACCTGAGATCAGAAATAATGATGAGAATAAAAGATTAATTGTTTAAAGTTGTAGAAGATTAAAGGCGAATCAATGAAATTAGTGGATTATGACCATAGAATTACCACCGAGGATTCAAAATTTGTGAGTCCCAAGACATAGTTAAATCATAAAAGTTTTCAAAACCTTGATGGAATGATGAACATGTTTGAATTCTGCCCACCGACACAAGTGTATGGGTATCATGGCTGATAATACACGAGCCTATCGGGTCACACACCGGGGGAATTCCTTTATGAATACACTTGATTATATGAGAGAATTAATAAGGGGTAACCTTAGTTAATAATGTAGAACCTTAGTTAATAAGGTAGAACTTTAGTTATGTTAGGTCACAACACCCTGGTTTAGATGGTTAATTGATTGGATGATTATAACTTAAGACAAATATTGTATAAGAACAAGATATGAGTCAAATGTATAATTCCACTAAGTGTGGCTTGTTGCGGAATAACAAGACCACTGATCAATTACAAAAGGTATGAAAGTGTAAAGTGAATTGGTAAGTTCTCCTTTGCAAGATGATCTCTATTTATAATGATATAGAGATCTTACATAATGGGCAAAGGAGTAACCGAAGGACTAAACTAGGAAAATGACTAAGATCAAGGGATTTGATCTTAGTCCGTTACATAACAAGTGTAACTCAGTCCTTCTACTCAGTATCACTATCTGATACTGAGTACTGATACTGAGTTCCAATACTGGTCACTCAGTATCAGTCCTAAACTTAGCCATTTTATTCTACATGTTACTCAAAGCTAGTCTAGGTTGTTTTGTTATCTTAAGATCCAAAGGGGTAAGGCTTTTTGCCTTAACAATCTCCCCCTATCTAATGATAACAAAACAATTTCAAAGAGATAAAAAGAAATAGACAAATACAACAGCATAGGTAGCAAAATGTTCTTCTTCATCTGCTGTTGATGACTTCATTCTCATAGAAGATTTCTTGTTTGATGTGGACAAACTCTTCTCTGCTCTTGAGTTCATCCTTTCTACAATTCAGAACTGCAACAATCTTCTTTCTGAACCAAGAGTCTTCTTTCTTGGTGATCATCCATTTCAGTCCAACAAGGTGACTAATTTGAGCTCTTGGTAGATCTTCTTCAGAAATGAAGCACTCTCTATCCTCTGAGTCAGTATACATATATCCAGAAGTTGGATATATGACACTCTTTTGATCCTGAAAAACAAGGTTAGGAGGAAGAGGGTACTTAGTAAGATACTTGTATGTATGAAGGCATTCTGGTCTGTTGTTTGAGTAAGCTTCAGTCATCACACTGAGTGTTCTATACTCTATTTCATGAAGCAAGTCCTTCTCATAACATACTGCAGCTACTGCACAGATCTCATCCAAGACTATTTGATCATAAGTTGATTTCCTTGGAAGCTCTTTGATCAGTCTTGTGCTCCTCACCCAGTCTCGAAGACCAATTCTTTGAATGTCATGAATAAACATCTTCATGGGAGGACTGGTTAAGCCAGTGCAAGTGATAGTGATTCTTCCTTCTTTGAGCTTCACTTTTACTTTATTGACATCCAGATTCAACCAATGTATCCCCCTTACATTTGGAAATGTTTTGGTCCTCGAGAACTCATTCCTTTCCTCCTTATACTGAGTCCTAGCAGCAACCATATTCCAGTAATGTTGAATATGGTCTGGACCCTTTCTTGAGATTCTATGTGAAAGACCAGGAATATCAGTATCTGGGTCAGATTCTGGTTCAGCTTTGATTCCCAACTCTTGCTCATATGAGAATCGTTCTTGTTCTGCACAGGGTTGTTGAAAAGTCATTCTTGGAATCTGCTCGGTATCACTGTCCAATGTGTGAACAGGTCTTCTTTGTCTTGTTACCAAAGGAGCAGATTCCTCACTTGATTCAGAAGAAGTGAGAACTGCATTGATGGGTCTTCTTGATAAGGAACTCCTTCTTCTAATCACCAGATTTTCTGGTTCTTCATCATCCGAGGATGATGATGAAGAACTTTCTTGTTCTACCAGATTTAGTGCATAGTTCACTAAATCTGGTTCTTCATCTTCATCATCAGCAATAGGCCAGATGAAAGGCCTATATACCACAATTTGCAAGTTATTTTCTTCTAGAACAGGTGGCTCAATATAAGCTTGCTGTGGTTGGTCAGTGTGAGTCTCCCCCTGAGCAGATGGCTCAAGTGGGTCTTGAACTTGTGATGCTGACCTAGTTCTTTGTCTTCTTCTCTCATACTGAGTCCGAATTGGCTCAGTATGAGGGCTTTCCTGATGTTGTTGTTGTTGTTCTTGTTGTGGAGGTTGTTCTTCATTCAATTTTCATCTTTTCTCCCCTGAGCAGATGGCTTAGGTTGATCAACCTCAGTATCTCTTTGTCTCTTCTCCCCCTTATTGTTATCATTGGATGGGGAGGGAAGAGGATCAGTATCACCACCCATGTCCCCTTGTGGTTCTTCAATGGTAGGAGACGGCATGGGCTCAGTCGCAGCTTCAGTATCACCCTCAGTATTGGCATGAGAGGGTGATTGCTTTTGCTCAGGATCATCATCTCCTTCTCCTTCTTCATTATGTCCACCATGTGAAGATGGTGGAGGGGATGGAGGCTTATGTTGTTATTGGAGTAGTGAGACTGACTGTTTGATGGAGTCAATATCCCTACTCATAGTGTCCATTCTGGCCAAGATTGTACTCTAAGTGTGTTGAATGGCCAGAATATGCTGCATGATTGCTTGCAGAGTCACTTGTTCTTCTGCAGCCTGTGGTGCTGGCATACCCTGCACAGATGGTGCTAAAGAAACCAAAATATAAAACTGGTTAGAGAGAAAGGTTTATCAAATAGAATTGTGGTGTTGTTTAACTCTATAATCATATAAACAGATTTTGTGAAGTCTGTATTTCATCTGGTTTATGATGAAATATTGTGGACTTGTGCATAGCATGTGTAAGAAGATTTTTAGTAAAAGTGAGTGTGTAAATTTAGGTAGCTCAGTATAGGATAAGTCACATTTACTAAAAGGTTTGGGTTTGGGAATTCGAAGCCTGGGATGTGCTTCTTGTTATTTTCAATGTTTATCACTCGGTATTAGAGAGATAACAGAAATGTGGCTAAACCCCATGGAAAATTTTTGGATTTTGTGGCTTAAGGGTTTTTGATCATTTCTTGAATTGTGCTACCCAACTCAAAAATAAGTTGGACATAATTCAAGCAGCACCAGTGGGTGTCAGTTTGACATCAACCACCATTGTCTCTTTAAATGTTGAGACAACTGTAGACTGGCAATGATCAAGTGTAAGTGCTCAGTATATGAATTTTGCATAGCAGCAGTGGGCTAGCTATGTTGGCCATAAAAGGATATATATTTGAAATATCGTTTGAGACTTTGGTCAGTATTGAGTTGGTACTGGCCAATACTTAGTCTCTATTTGGGAATGAAATATATATATATATATATATATATATATATATATATATATATATATATATATATATATATATATATATATATATATATATATATATATATATATATATATATATATATATATAAGTTTAAAGGCTTTTTAGAAATTCATACCTGAGACTCTGTCAGATTCCCTTCTAGCATCGACAGAGGTCGGTGCAGGATCATGTGATTGTTGATGTGCAGTACCAACATCTGCAATACCGACTTGTATTTCTTGTTGATCACCTTCCAGTGTAGTTTGCTCATATTGAATCTCCACATCAAGAGGAACATGAGGTTCCTCAATTGGTTGAGCAGTTGGAACTATTTCTGGACCTGGAAGGTCAGCGGTGGCTGCAACTAGGCTTTGGACTTGAAGAGAAGCAGTTAATGATGGAACATTTGCAGGCTGCACCTCCTCAGATGATAACACATCCATAAGGACTGGTGATAGGTTTCTTCTTCTTCTTCTGACGACAAGCTGTGTGGCTTCGGTCGACTCAGTATGAGACATATGTTGTTGACGCGGTTCTTGAACTTGTGGAACATCATGCACATCCTGCATCTCAACATCTTGACCAGCATGTCCGCCATTACCACTATTATCATCATTATCATCATCATCATCATCATCATTGTCTGATTCAGTATCAGACATGTCGGCTTCCTCATTGATGTGTTCTTGAAAAATGGCCCACATATAAGGACTCGGTAGTGGCTCTCCTTGTCTTGGCCTGATACCAGTTGTTAGGTCACAACACCCTGGTTTAGATGGTTAATTGATTGGATGATTATAACTTAAGACAAATATTGTATAAGAACAAGATATGAGTCAAATGTATAATTCCACTAAGTGTGGCTTGTTGCGGAATAACAAGACCACTGATCAATTACAAAAGGTATGAAAGTGTAAAGTGAATTGGTAAGTTCTCCTTTCCAAGATGATCTCTATTTATAATGAAATAGAGATCTTACATAATGGGCAAAGGAGTAACCGAAGGACTAAACTAGGAAAATGACTAAGATCAAGGGATTTGATCTTAGTCAGTTACATAACAAGTGTAACTCAGTCCTTCTACTCAGTATCACTATCTGATACTGAGTACTGATACTGAGTTCCAATACTGGTCACTCAGTATCAGTGCTAAACTTAGGTATTTTATTCTACATGTTACTCAAAGCTAGTCTAGGTTGTTTTGTTATCTTAAGATCCAAAGGGGTAAGGCTTTTTGCCTTAACAAGTTAATTAGGGACTGCTCCGTTACCGCTGCTCAGATACCGCTGCTCAGATATCGCTGCTCAGATTCCGCTGCTCAGATACCGTTGCTCAGATACCACTGCTCAGATACTGCTGCTCAGATACCGCTTCTCAGATACCGCTGCTCAGATACCGCTGCTCAGATACCGCTGCTCAGATACCGCTGCTCAGATACCGCTGCTCAGATACCGCTGCTCAGATACCGCTGCTCAGATACCGTGGCTCAGATACCGCGGCTCAGATACCGCGGCTCAGATACCCCTGCTCAGATACCGCTGCTCAGATACCGCTGCTCAGATACCACTACTCAGATACCGCTGCTCAGATACCGCCGCTCAGATACCGCCGCTCAGATACCGCCGCTCAGATACCGCCGCTCAGATACCGCCGCTCAGATACCGCCGCTCAGATACCGCCGCTCAGGTACCGCCGCTCAGATACCGCCGCTCAGATACCGCTGCTCAGTTACCGCTGCTCAGTTACTGCTGCGCCATTAATAAGGGAGACCCATGTTTAATATTGGAGACTCTTAATTAATAAATGGAAGACTTTATTAAAAGATATGATTGGACCATTTAATAGTACAATGCACGGAGACTTAATAATTACTCTTCCACTAGTTAGTGCTTCTCTTCTATTGGACAATTTTATGGTCCAATGCATGTAGATATGATGATTACTCTTTGCCACAACCTAGTGCACGTTTTGGTGGCCTTAAATACATCATCTTCATGGCAAAAAGAAGACTAACGTTTTCACAACTTTATCTCTTAAAAATATACAAGTGTTAGTTCACCAAAACACTAAGAAGAACTTGAGATTTTCGGTGTTGGGTTAGCGACTTGAAAGGAGCGGTAACTCGGTGTGGATCAACGGTAGAGGGGAACCAACTCGTGATCATCATCCACTCATCATCATCATTCTTCCGGGTCTCTTCAAGGGTATGATGTTCTCTCCTTTCTTTGTTGCATTTTTCGGTTTAGATATATGGTTCTTGGTGGATTGTGGTGGTTAAACTTAATTTTTTAATACATTCTTCCGCTGCGTTTTGAACCCACCATAATCCAACAATGGTATCAGAGCCTACTCTAACTGAATCTTGCACATTTTGGGCTGGAAAAACGATTTGAGGATCGGTTTTGTCGAAGTTTAGATTTTGGGTTTTAGCCATGTATGTGCTCTTAGAGTACATCTTTGCTAAACCCATAATATTTTGACTAACACACTTATATGCATGTTATGAATTTGGCATGAAATGCATGCATGCATATATTTGTGTTGTGTATGTATTTTATTACATACAAAAATTCATTGTGCCTTGAGTGTTTGATTTCGAATCTTTGTCAAAATATTTTTCAATAGTTGTTGGCACACCATTTTAGCTTTCATATATGTAGTAGCTAGTAGATTGGTAACCATCATGCCCTTGACCTTGTGCCTTGTGTTTGGTTGTTATTCATTTGGTGACTTTGTCACAATTGTTTGTAATTAATAATCTATTAATTTTGTTATGTAATATTTATTAATTATGGCTTGCATGCCATTGATTTCCATTTGTATTTGTACTAGTTAGTAGGATTTCGGGGCTTGTTAGCCATTTCTATATTTTCTATGTACTTGTAAAATGAAGATCAAAATACAACCAAATGGAATCATGACGTGATGTCAAGGCAACCTTGGATTCGATGAAGTCTAATGGAGACGGCGAATTTAGTTGGAGCTTACATGGTTGGTCATTATTTATCCATAGTTGACCAAGTTTTTCCCGGGTTGGCTCGCGGGAAAAACCTATAGGATTTGGGCATGGTTACCAATGTTGTGTTGAATGCGTGTGATGATTATTTATTTGCTTGGTTGTTAGATTTTCTCATGTAAAATAAATAAATTAAAAATGGTTTAATTAAATCACTCGCTATAGATTAATTAAAAGCTGAAAATGATTTTGTCACAAAAAATAATTAATCAAAATTTAAAAGAAACGAAAACTCGTTTTAGAGAATATCATTTTATTGTCCTAAAGATGACGCCACCTAAATCTTGCTAAACAAAGTCGGTTGTCGTGCATTAGCCGAGCCGATCTTTGAATGGATAGTGTGGAAGGTCAGTGTGACTCATTTTGTTGTGATTGGTCGTTGTGCATTAGCCGAACCATTATAGCCAAAGTTTTTCACCGCGTGTCATGTTGGTTGATTTATATGAATTCTCACAAAATGTAAATCTTGCACTATCCATTGGATGTCACCACTTATGTCTTGTGGAGCAAGGTCGGTTGTCGAGCGAAACCGAGCTGTGCCTTGTAAAGCAAGATGAAGGTGATAATAAGCTCCTTATTTAAGTTAGTTGTCGAGCGAAACTGAGCTAACTTGGTAATGGACTTATCGTTGATCTAGATGGTCGATTTACAAACTTCAAATTAGGTTTTAAATGATTGTCGAGCGAAACTGAGTCATCTCAAATTTCGTTGAGGTTAGTGCGTGTAGGGATCAAACATGCAAATTGACACAATCGTTGTCAAGTGATCCCGCAATAAGCTAAGAGGTTATAGTGTTGACTATGAACTGATACAATGGATTACACCGAAAATAGCTTTACATTATGATCCGTGGCATACCCATCATAATGTATTGTGAAATATGGATTCTTAGCCCTTATTAAATATAAAATGTTTCTGGGTAATATATTTACAAGGATCCATCAAACTAACTAAAAATACTTTGCTATTTAATAGATGGCATCTTCAAACCCCACCACCACCACCAATGTTTCTTTAACAGTTTTCCTTGAAAAGGAGAAACTCAATTGTGCTAATTTCCTTGATTGGGAGAGATAATTAAAGCTTGTTCTCTGCCATGAAGGAAAAATGCACGTTATTGAAGGACCTCTTCCTGATGAAACATGGGAGGATGCAATTCAAGCAGCACACGATGCTCATGAACGTCTCATGAAAGAAAATGAGGACATTTCATGTCTAATGTTGAGCACAATGACACCTGATTTGAAAAGCAAATGGATCATTTGGACGCTTACGAGCTTATTGTTCAGTTGAGGGACATGTTCCAACAACAAGCAAAGCTAGAGTGGTACGAGTGTCTCAAAAATGTGCTTGATTGTAAACTCCTAGAAGGCGGGGATCTGAGCGCTCACGTGTTGCGCATGAAAGCAAACGTGGAACGCTTGGAGAAGTTAGGCTTCTCCATTGGGAAGGAATTGGCTGTGGATTTTATCCTTAGGTCACTTCCTACATCATATGAATAGTTTGTAATGAACTATCATATGCATGGGATGGATAATTCCATCATGGAGCTTCATGGTATGTTGAAGACCGCCGAGTCTACCATGACCAAAGGAAAGACCAACCCATCACATTTCGTCCTTGTTATTAGGGAAGGAAAGGTTTCCAAGAAGAAAAAGTCCACCCATACCTCTAAAGGTAAGGTAAAGGCAAGGTTGGTACGTGCGCCAAAGCCTAAACCAACTTCGTCAAAGATGGCTAGAGGAAAATTCCTCAAGCCAAGACACCGGAGGATGCAGACTGCTTCTATTGCGGGAAAAGGGCCATTTCTGCTGTACTTGCCCAACACACCTTGTGCAACACAACAAGCTAAAAGATAAAGAAGTTAGAGGTACCTAAAAGCAAGGTATGTACATGATTGGACTTTATCAAACTTCTACTTCGCAAAACTGGGTTTTAGTCACCAGTTGTGGCACTCATATTTGTAACAAATTTCATGTGCTATTGGAAAGTGAGAACTTGAAGAGAGGGGGACATGATCTTATCATGGGAAAGAAGTATGTTTAGCATGTTGAAGCTCAAGGAAACGTGAAGTTGTCCTTTAAATCTGGTTCCTTTATTTTGTTGAAAAATGTTTGTTATTCACCTCATGTGGCAAGAAACATAATTTCTTTTCATGCTTTGTATGATGATGGTTTTTTTATTTTCCTTTTAATGACAATGGTTCTATTTCTTGTTTTAAAGATAATACTTGTTATTTTAATGCTTTACCATGTCATGGCATTTATGAGGTGATAGCACATGTTAGCAACAAAAGATCAATCATGCAAATTGGTTCTACATCCAAAGATACTTTAGATAAATTATCCTTATGGCATAGTCTTCTTGGCCATGTAAACAAGACTCGCATCTCCAATCTTCAAGCAAATGGGTACTTGGAATCGTTTGAAAATGGTTCAAATGATGTATGTGAATCTTGCTTATTAGGCAAGATGACTAAAGCTCCCTTCACCGGTGTAAGTGATAGGGTTAAGGCTTTATTAGACATTAGACACACTGATGTGTGTGGTCCTTTTAAACACCTTACAAGGAATAATTGTAGATACTTCGCAACCTTTATAGATGACTATAGTAGGTATGGATATGTTTACTTGATTAAACATAAATCAGAAACCATTGAGGTGTTCAAGATATTCCAAAACGAAGTTGAGAACCAATTGGGCAAGTCAATCAAGATACTTCGATCTGAAAGAGGCGGAGAGTATCTTATTTTAGAGTTTATTGACCATCTTAAGAATTGTGATTGTCTCACAGTTAACGCCTCCTAGGACTCCACAATTGAATGGAGTCGCCGAGAGGAGAAATCGAACATTACTTGATATGGATCGATCAATGATGGCAAGAACCCAAATACCTATAAGTTTTTGGGGACATGCTCTAGAAACGACGTTTAAGCTTCTAAATCTCATTCCGACAAAGAAGGTAGAAAATACACCTTTCGAGATATGGCATGGAAGTAAACCTCCACTATCCTATCTTAGAGTTTGGGGTTGTCTAGCCTACGTAAACCGTGAGGTTGATGACAAATTAGAATCCCATTCAGAAAAGTATTATTTCATTGAATATCCTAAAGCGAGACATGGATATTTGTTTTACAAACCTACCGAGAACAAAGTATTTGTAGCTCGAAGGGCAGTCTTTCTTGAAAGAGAACTGTTATCCAATGAACCTAGTGGAAAGCATATAGATCTTGAGGAAACTTAAGATTCATCCAATGAATTACCTGATGTTGGCACCAGCACACAACCTCAAGAGGTTGGTACCGATCAAGAGGATGCGGTAGAAACTGACTTTCCACCATTATCTCTTCATAGATCTGGTAGAACTCGCACTAAGCCAGAGAGATATGGGTTTCTCATATCTAAGGACAACGAGTTATTAGGGGATCACAATGAACCCTCTACCTACCAGGAAGCGATGGAAGGCCCAGAGTCTGACAAATGGATAGAAGCAATGGAAGTAGAGATGCAATCCATGAAGGACAGCCAAGTTTGGGAACTGGTTGATCCTACACCCAGCTATAAGCTTGTGGGGGTGTAAATGGGTCTACAAAGTAAAGATCGGCATGGATGGACAAATTGATACTTTCAAAGCACGACTGGTTTCAAAGCACGACTGGTTGCAAAAGGCTTCACTCAAACCCATGGTGTTGACTATGATCAAACCATTTCGCCAGTGGCTATGTTGAAATCTATCAGGATACTTATGGCTATTGGCGCCTTTCATGATTACGAAATTTGGCAAATGGATGTTAAAACCGCCTTCCTTAATGGGAAGCTCTCTGAAAAGGTATATATGAAACAACCTGAGGGTTTTGTACATCCAAAGTGTCCTAATAAAGTATTTCAGCTTAAGAAGTCCATTTTTGGACTTAAGCAAGCATCTCGAAGTTGGAATCTTTGCTTAGATGAGAAAATCAAGGAATTTGGATTTTCTAAAAGTAAAGATGAACCTTGCGTATACGTAAGGGCTAATGGGAGCGCTATTGTATTCCTAGTCCTATTAGTTGATGACATCTTACTCATTGGGAATGACATTCCAATTTTGAGCGATGTCAAAACATTTCTTGGAAAATGTTTTTCAATGAAGGACTTAGGTAACACAACGTACATCTTGGGAATTAAGATCTATCGAGATAAATCTAAAAGACTTCTTGGTTTGAGTCAAAGTGCATATTTTGGCAAAGTTCTAAAGCGGTTTAGAAAGGAGGACTCTAAGAAAGGAAATCTTCGTATGTTGCATGGAGTGACTTTGAGCAAGGCTCAATGTCCAAGTTCCGACAAGGAACATGACGTAATGAAGAAGATCCATTACGCTTCGGCAGTTGTATCAATCATGTACGCCATGCTATGCACAAGACCTGATGTATCATGTGCGTTGAGCGTGACAAGTAGATATCAGGCAAATCCCGGAGAAGCTCATTGGATAGCCGTCAAGAACATCTTGAAATATCTTCGAAGAACGAAGGATATGTTCTTAGTATATGGTTGTATGGAAGAATTGTGTGTACTTGGATACTCAGACGCAAGCTTCCAAACTGATAGGATGATTTCCAATCTCAGTTGGGTTATGTATTCCTATTGAATGGTGGTGTTGTGACTTGGAGGAGCTCCAAGTAAGACACAGTTGCTGATTCGACGACAGAATCAGAATACATTACAGCTTGTGAAGCTGCTAAAGAAGCTGTGTGGATGAAGAAATTCATCAATGACTTGGTAGTTGTTCCTAGCATTGCTCACGCTATTGAGATATATTGTGACAATGAGGGTCATGTAGCTTTAGCTAAGGAACCTAGAGCTCACAAAAGAACGAGACATATTGCTCGTAAATACCACGTTATCATAGATATGATTGAATGTGGTGATGTTTCCATTAGCAGAGTAGTATCGAAAGAGAACCTTGCCGATCCATTTACTAAGCTGTTTTCACAGGTTGTACATGATTCTTACTCTAGAGGAATAGGTGTGAGACTAGCCAGTGATTTAGCTTGAGTACTGTTTTAGTTTGAATTTGATGTTTATTATGGGAACCTGAAGCAATATTGTATCTTGGATTGTATTGATGTATAAATATGTCTATAGATATGCGTGTTACAGTTACTTTCAAAAATCTCTACCGTGTTCCATCTTTACATGTTTAAACACTTCCCAGATTTTATCTAAACATCCACAGCCAGTCATACTTAAAGGGAAGTAAGTGATGAACGAAGGCTAAGGCAATGTGTTGGTTATGATATATAGACGCAACAATTGCTTGTGCTTGAAATGAGTTTCAAGTGACTGGAGACCCACTACCCGAGTATACTTCATGGTAACTATCACAAGTAACTCGGGAGTATCATTTCATCCTTAGACCAGAGATTCATGAGATTCCAAAACATAAGTTTAGTTTACTTAGATTAATGCTCTAACGCGGTTCGTAAATGGCAGTTATCAGGGGCTTAGTTGGGAAAGGATAACATATGTGCAGGGACGATGTAGTCAAAATGATTTGTACCTCAATAAAGAGAGATATCCATGGGCCCCTAGATGATTTAGCGCTGACACCCAAAAGCATGACCATGCTAGAGTTATATTGAAAAGATCGTGAAACATAATCATGAACGATCTGGAGAATGATGACATTAATCCATGTCTCATGTTCACAAGGATATCGTGTACAAAGGGATGATATGATCACTTCTCTATAGGACCATCAGTTATATGATTGGTAATTGTCGTGGATGACAAACTTGTGCTGACTTAGGGACAAAGATGCCTACCTAGGGCCGCTCTTTGTTCGTGATACATAGAACTCGTCGCGTCGTGTGCAAGTGGGAGTTTGTTGGAATTCTTCCCACCGACACAAGCGTATGGGTATCACGGCTGATAATACACCAGCCTATCACGTCACACACCGTAGGAATTCCTTTCCGAATACACTTGATTATATGATAGAATTAATAATGGGTAACCTTAGTTGATAAGATAGAACCTTAGTTAATAAGGGACTGCTCCGTTACTTCTCCTCAGATACTGCTGCTCAGTTATTGCTGCTCCGTTACTGCTGCTCAGTTACTGCTGCTCCATTAATAAGGGAGACCCATGTTTAATATGGGAGACTCTTAATTAATAAATGGAAGACTTTATTAAAAGATGTGATTGGACCATTTAATGGTCCAGTGCATGGAGACTTAATAATTACTCTTCCAGTAGTTAGTGCATGTTTTGGGGGCCTCAAATACATCATCTTCATGTCAAAAATAAGACTAAGGTTTTCACAACTTTCTCTCTAAAAAATATACAAGTGTTAGTTCACCGAAAAACTAAGAAGAACTTGAGATTTTCGGTGTTGGGTTAGCGGCTTGAAAGGAACGGTAACTCGGTGTGGATCAACGTAGAGGGGAACCAACTCGTGACCATCATCCACTCATCATCATCATCATCATCATTCTTGTGGGTGTCTTCAAGGGTATGATATTCTCTCCTTTGTTTGTTACATTTTTCAGTTTAGAGATATGGTCCTTGGTGGATTGTGGTGGTTAAACTTAATTTTTAAATAAATTCTTCCGCTGTGTTTTGAACCCACCATAATCCAACAGAACCTGACGTATCACTATAAAGTTTAAAAAGATTATCATGCCTGTATAAAAAAAAGAGAAAATGATGTTGTCCATATTTCTGGACCAATAAGATCTTCCGAGAGGAATTAACCAACTCGGGCACAGTGATGGTGACTATTGACCTTGCATTAAATTTGCAAAGTTATTAACTTTTTCATAAAAATGTGCGAATTGTACAATCCAAAGGTATTTACCGTGTGTAAGTATCTAAAGAAATTACGATTAGTGTGCGAAATATATAAATGAAATGATTTCTAATAAGTGGATAGACTAAAAAAAGAACAACAACAACAACTTAACTAGAGAATTTGATGGACAATACACTGAGTCTGAAATTACGACGAAGAGAAAAGTGGATTTAATCGAAAAGTCTAGAGGATTGAAGATTTATTGATGTCGTATTGAGTGCCATTACTTAGGGGTTCTCGTGTCTGACTATATTAGTGGTACACGATGAAATTGGTTGTTATATAACTTGATGGATGAGATCTTGATTGTGCACCAGTCACTAGAAAGTATTAGATATCGTTTGGGAAATTGAAACAGATTGGGATTTTCAAGCAGGAATGAGAATGACAATATGTTTTAGTTTGATGTGATAAGGTAAAATTTATTTGTTAACGTTGTTCATGTTTATGCCTTGGGATTGTGAATGAGTTACGCATAATAATCATTTTACATAAGTTGCAATAAGTGATGGGTTAGTGGATGGAATGAAATTGGGACAAAGACGATTTGACCAGCGATTCCAATGACACTAAATAAACAACTTGTTCATTTTTGGTAATACCGGGCTCACATATAGTAACCGTTATCACACCATATGAATCAGTAGTCATTTGCACAACCGTTGATTCAAATGTGTGACCCGTGTTTAGAGTTGGTGTGATTTTAGCTCTAGCAGGATTTCCAGTCGATCCTCATGATGCATCAGATTGTGATGCCACTACGAGTATTCCTTTGGACTCAAGGAGATCCATTTTTGTAGTGCATGTCTCCTAAATTGGAAATTTTTTAGGGTGAGGACTAGACACACTGTGCATACAAATGAGACTTAACCCGGGGCAGGAGGTTAATATTTATCAATACCGACAGACTCCAAATGATCCGTCAGTAGATTATGTGCTACGTCCCTGTTAGGTCACAACAACCCTGGTTTGCTTGTATAATTGATAGAATAATTATGCATTAGACAATTAAAGTGATTTACACACTATTAGAGTCAAATGTATAATTCCACTAAGTGTGGCTTGTTGCGGAATAACAAGGCCATTGATCAATTACAAGATATGAAAGTTGTTAGGTCACAACAACCCTGGTTTATAATGTTAATTGATAGATTATTATACTTAGAGAAATATTAGAGTGATAACACAAGAATATAGTCAATGTATAAATCCACTAAGTGTGGCTTGTTGCGGAATAACAAGACCACTGATCAATTACAAAAGATGTGAATGTGTAAAGTAAATTTGTAAGTACTCCTTTGCAAGATGATCTCTATTTATAATGTTATAGAGATCTTACATAATGAGCAAAGGAGTAACTGAAGGACTAAGCAAGGAAAATGACTAAGATCAAGGGATTTGATCTTAGTCCGTTACTATACTGAGTATCACTCAGTCCTTCTACTCAGTATCACTATCTGATACTGAGTACTGATACTGAGTTCCAATACTGATCACTCAGTATCAGACCTAAACTTAGCTATATTATTCTACATATTAATCAAAGCTAGTCTAGGTTGTTTTGTTATCTTAAGATCCAAAGGGGTAAGGCTTTTTGCCTTAACAATCTCCCCCTATCTAATGATAACAAAACAATTTCAAAGAGATAAACAAAAAAAATACAACAGCATAGGTAGCAATATCTTCTTCTTCATTGGCTGTTGATGGCTTCATTCTCATAGAAGACTTCTTGTTTAATGTGGACAAACTCTTCTCTGCTTTTGAGTTCATCCCTTCTACTATTCAGAACTGCAACAATCCTCTTTCTGAACCAAGAGTCTTCTTTCTTGGTGATCATCCACTTCAGTCGAACAAGGTGACTGATTTGAGCTCTTGGTAGATCTTCTTCAGAAATGAAGCACTCTCTATCCTCTGAGTCAGTATACATATATCCAGAAGTTGGATATATGACACTCTTTTGATCCTGAAATACAAGGTTAGGAGGAAGAGGGTACTTTCTAAGATACTTGTATGTATGAAGGCATTCTGGTCTATTGTTTGAGTAAGCCTCAGTCATCACACTGAGTGTTCTGTACTCTATTTCATGAAGTAAGTCCTTCTCATAACATACTGCAGCTACTGCACAGATCTCATCCAAGACTATTTGATCATAGGTTGATTTCTTTGGAAGCTCTTTGATCAGTCTTGTGATCTTCACCCAGTCTTGAAGACCAATTCTTTGAATATCATGAATAAATATCTTCATGGGGGGGCTGGTTAAGCCAGTACAAGTGATAGTAATTCTTCCTTCTTTGAGCTTCACTTTTACTTTATTGGCATCCAGATTTAACCAATGTATCCCCCTTATATTTTGAAATGTTTTGGTCCTCAAGAACTCCTTTCTTTGTTCCTTATACTGAGTCCTAGCAGCAACCATATTCCAATAATGTTGAATATGGTCTGGACCCTTTCTTGAGATTCTATGTGAAGGACCAGGAGTATCAGTATCTGGGTCAGATTCTGGTTCAGTTTTGACTCCCAACTCTTGCTCATATAAAAATCTTTCTTGTTCTGCCCAGAGTTGTTGAGGAGTCAGTCTTGGAGCCTGCTCGGTATCACTGTCCCTTGTAAGAACAGGTCTTCTTTGTCTTGTTACCAGAGGAGCAGATTCCTCACTTGATTCAGAAGAAGTGAGAACAGCATTGATAGGTCTTCTTGATAAGGAACTCCTTCTTCTAATCACCAGATTTTCTGGTTCTTCATCATCCGAGGATGATGATGAAGAACTTTCTTGTTCTACCAGATTTAGTGCATAGTTTACTAAATCTGGTTCTTCATCTTCATCATCAGCAATAGGCCAGATGAAAGGCCTATAGACCACAATTTGTAAATTATTCTCTTCAAAAATTTGCTGTGGTTGGTCAGTATGAGTCTCCCCCTGAGCAGATGGCTCAAGTGGGTCTTGAACTTGTAATTCTGACCTTGTTCTTTGTCTTCTTCTCTCATACTGAATGCGAAATGGCTCAGTATGAGGGCTTTGCTGATGTTGTTGTTGTGGAGGTTGATCTTCATTTAATCTTCTTCTTTTCTCCCCCTGAGCAGAAGGCTCAGTTTGATCAACCTCAGTATCTCTTTGTCTCTTCTCCCCCCTTTTGTTATCATTTGATGAGGAGGGTAGAGGATCAGTATCACCACCCATGTCCCCTTCAGGTTGTTCAAGAGTAGGGGAGGGCATGGGCTCAGTTTCAGCATCAGTACACCAGCACGTCCTTCTCCTTCTCCTTCTTCATTGTGGTCACCATGTGAACCTGGTGGAGTGTGTGGAGGCTGCTGTGGTTGTTGAAGGAGTGATACTGACTTTTTTATTAAATCAATATCACCACTCATCTTGTCCATTCTGGCTAGTATTACATTTTGAGTTTGTTGGA
Organism: Calendula officinalis; assembly: GCA_963853835.1. NCBI lineage: Eukaryota > Viridiplantae > Streptophyta > Magnoliopsida > Asterales > Asteraceae > Calendula > Calendula officinalis. The sequence goes on along the minus strand of OY970826.1, from coordinate 24,316,696 downwards.
TGGCCAGAATGTGCTGCATGATTGTTTGCAGAGTCACTTGGTCTGCTGCAGCCTGAGATGCCTGAATGCCCTGCACAGATGGTGCTAAAGAAACAAAAATGTAAAACTGGTTAGAAAGAAAGGTTTATCAAATAGAATTGTGGTGTTGTTTAATTCTACAATCATATAAACAGAGTTTGTGAAGTCTGTATTTCATCTGGTATAGGATGAAATATTGTGGACTTGTGCATAGCATGTGTAAGAATATTTTAGTAAAGGTGAGTGTGAAAATTTAAGTAGCTCAGTATAGGATAAGTCACATTTACTAAAAGGTTGGGGTGTGGGAATTTGAAGCCTGTGATGTGCTTCTTGTTATTTTCAATGTTTATCACTCGGTAAGAGAGTGATAACAGAAATGTGGCTAAACCCCATGGGATATTTTTGGATTTTGTGGCTTAAGGGTTTGGGATCATTTCTTGAATGATGCTACCCAACTCAAAAATAAGTTGGACATTATTCAAGCAGCACCAGTGGGTGTCAGTATGACATCAACCACCATTGTCTCTTTAAATGTTGAGACAACTGTAGACTGACAATGATCAATTTAGTGTGCTCAGTATATGAATTTTGCATAGCAGCAGTGGGCTAGCTATGTTGGCCATAAGGGGATATATATTTGAAAGATCGTTTGAGACTTTGGTCAGTACTGAGTTGGTACTGGCCAATACTTAGTCTCTATTTGGGAATGAAATATATTTATATATAAGTTTAAGGGCTTTTTAGAAATTCATACCTGAGACTCTGTCAGATTGTCTTCTAGCATCTGCAGAGGTCGGTGCATGATCATGTGTTTGTTGATGTGCAGCATCAACATCTTCAATACCGACCTCTATGTTATGCTGAGCACCTTCCATTGCATATTGAATCTCCACATCAAGAGGAACATGAGGTTCCGCAATTGGTTGAGCAGACGGAGGAAGTTCTGAACTTGGAAGGTCAGCGGTGGCTGCAGCTAGGCTTTGAGCTTGAAGAGAGGCAGTTAATGATGGAACATTTGCAGGCTGCACCTCCTCAGATGATAAGTTGCCCATAATGATAGGAGAAACATTCCTTCTTCTTCTTTGAAGGACCAGTGGTGTGTCTTCTGAGGACTCAGTTTCAAGAATGTTTTCAAAATGAGGAGCAGCAAGATCTTGTGCAGGTGGAGAGATATGTTGTTGAGTCGGTTCTTGAACTTGTGGAGCATCCTGCATCTCAATATCTTGACCAGCCTGTGCTCCATTACCACTATCATCATCATTATCATCATCATCATCATTGTCTGACTCAGTATCAGACATGTCTTCTACATCATCAATGTGTTCTTGAACAATGGCCCACATAGGAGGACTTAGAAGAGGTTCTCCTTCTCTTGGTCTGTAAAAGAAAATCTTCTCACTGAGTGGAGGAAGATCAACTCTTGGACTGTGAAATTCATCATAAATGTGTGTGGGCATTGAGTGTTGAAATATGAGTGATAGAAATCTGCAGAAAGGGACATTGCATTCCCTTGTGTTTGCTCGGACCAGAGTAGCTAATTCATTGAAGATTAGGCGAGCAAAATCAATATTTCTTCCATAGTACAGAGCATGTACTATTTGCATCCCAAATTCGTTTATTTGGTCCAAAGCTCCCGTCTTGTGGATCATACATCGAATTATTGTTGTGATGAGAATACCCCACATAGGACCAAATTCATTTCTTCTGATTGTGCCCGTTGTTCCTCTTCGACCCAGAAAGGGCAGAACAGAGCGTGCCTCTGATCTATCAACAAATGGATCATACTGAGCTTGGGCTGGAAGTCTGAGTGCTTCATGAATGATTGCAGTAGAAACAAAAGCTCTTCTTTGATCCCTAATTACCCATCCAGCAATCATATCTGGAGAATCGAGTGTGGCAGAGTACCAAAACTCGCATAACATTTCTGGGTAAATTGCTCGAGGAGATAATGTCAGTGCACGAGCAATTGGGCAATGCTTCATAAAAGTGACGATGTTCGTGAATTCTTGGCATACCCAAGCTTGAGGAATATTAAAATTTGCTGTGATGTTGTTCCTCGCAAACCTGGGTACTTCATTATTTCGGAATTGGATTTCCGATTCAACGTTTGGAGCAACAAAAGTATAATTCGCCATCTGTGATTGTGATTAGAAAATGTTTTGCTTGCTAAGAGAAAGTGAAATCTTTAATCGCAGAGAGAATTGAAAATGAAAGAAAGAAATAACAGTTAAAAAATTTGAAGTAAAAATAAACGGTTATTTATAGGAGATTTGAAAGATAGTTAAGGTATTGGGAAGTAAAAACGGCTGATTTGACTGCCTTATCCTCTGCCAACGGTAACTTTCTTATTAAGAAAGGTTACCGTTTGAGCAGTATGAGGATTAAGCTCGGTGTAAGAGCCGTCATACCCCAATACCGAGTAAAAAAAAATTTAATTTTAAAAAAATTTTGAAAAATATAAAAACAATTAATTTACTCTTGAAATTAATAAAAAAAATAAAAATTTTAAATTTTAATGATAACAGACTAGTGATACTGAGTGGTCAGTATCAACAGGAGTGATACTGAGCGCTCAGTTTTTAAAGAAATTTAATAAAGATTAAGGATTCAACATACCTAATTGCCCTAGTAAATACATAAACCTTTCCTCAGGAAGAGGTTTAGTAAACACATCAGCCAATTGTTCATTTGTTGGTACATAATCTACTTCAACCTTACCTTTTTTCCACATTATCTCGAATAAAGTGGTGTCTGATATCAATGTGCTTGGTTTTGGAGTGATAGACTGGGTTCTCTGTGATAGCAATAGCACTCTTGTTATCACAATGAATAGGAGTCTTATGAAAGTTGAACCCATAGTCTAAGAGTTGATACTGCATCCATAATAATTGAGCACAACAACTTCCTGCAGCAACATATTCTGCTTCTGCTGTGGAAGTTGCTACCGAATTTTGTTTCTTGGATGACCAGCCAACTAGTCTTCCACCTAGGAATTGACATCCTCCACTTGTGCTCTTTCTGTCCAATCTACAACCTGCAAAATCTGCATCTGTGTACCCTTCAAGGTCAAAGTTTGAGTCTTTGGGATACCAAAGACCCAGGTTAGGAGTACCTGTAAGATATCTAAAGATGCGCTTAACTGCTTTCATGTGTGATTCTTTAGGATCAGCCTGATACCGAGCACACAAACATGTGGCAAACATGATATCAGGCCTACTAGCAGTTAAGTAAAGTAAGGAACCAATCATACCTCGGTATGTGGATTGACATACTGGTTTACCAGTTTCATCCTTACTTATCTTATCCTGAGTACCCATAGGAGTGTGCATGGAAGATAAGTTTTCAAATTTGTATTTCTTTAACATGTCATGCACATACTTACTTTGATTTATAAAAGTGCCATCAGGCTTTTGTTCAACTTGTAAACCAAGAAAGTAAGTAAGTTCTCCCATCATACTCATCTGATACTGAGTTGACATTATCTTAGCAAACCAGTCACACATTGAGTTGTCAGTGGAACCAGAGATAATATCATCTACATATATCTGAATGAGTAAGATGTCAGAACCTTTCCTTTTTGAAAATAAAGTTTTATCAATTTTACCTCTTGTAAACTTATTTTCAATAAGATACTCAGACAAGGTGTCATACCAGGCTCTTGGAGCTTGTTTGAGCCCATAAAGAGCTTTATCAAGTTTGAAAACATAATGAGGAAATTTGGGATCAACAAAACCTGGAGGTTGTTTAACATAAACTTCTTCTTGTAGTTTTCCATTTAGAAAAGCACTTTTGACATCCATCTGATAAACTTTGAAATTCTTAAAGGCTGCATATGCAAGATACAACCTAATAGCTTCAATTCTTGCAACTGGTGCAAAAGTTTCATCATAGTCAATGCCTTCTTCTTGCCTGTAACCTTGAGCAACTAACCTTGCTTTGTTTCTGATGACAACACCATCTTTGTCCATCTTGTTTCTAAACACCCACTTAGTACCAATAATAGTTTTGCCAGAAGGAGGTGGTACTAAGTTCCAAACTTTGTTTCTTTCAAACTCTGTGAGCTCTTCTTGCATAGCCTCTACCCAATCTTCATCTAATAAAGCTTCATCAGCTTTCTTTGGTTCAATGGTAGATAGAAAACTTGAGAAGAAACAAAAGTTTGCAGTTGCTTGGGTTGGAAATTCTAATTTTCTTCTTGTTTGGACACCTTCTTCAATAGGACCAATAACGTTTGAGTGTGGATGGTCTCTGTGTTCCCTTAAATTGTTTCCTAAGGGAGCATTTGAAATAGGATCAACAATATCTTGTTGATTTGGTGTGTTGTCTGTCTGATACTGAGTGGAATTCTGATCAGTATTAGACAGTGCAGGTTGCTGTTCATCTTCATTTTGCAGAGTTGAAGTAGATTCTTGTGAAGCGTTGGATGTTTCACCTACTTCATAAATAGAGTGGTTCAGATCATTGGTTGGAAACTCAGTATGGAGGTCCTCTGATATGGGAACCTCAGTATTAGTCTCATTTGAGTGATACTGAGTTTGAACTTGATCAGTTTCATTAAACTTATTAGGAATAAAGTGTGGATGAAACTTAGGCTGTTCAGCAATGGAGTGTTCTGGATTGCATAGAATATCTATGCCACTTATGTCTTCACTTGCTGAGGTAGAATGCTCATTCTGATCTTCATCGAATGTGACATGAATGGATTCTACAATCATCTTAGTTGAGATGATATACACTCTGAAAGCTTTGGAGTGTGGAGAGTAGCCCATGAACACACCTTCATTTGCTTTGGGAGCAAATTTATTGAGATTTTGTTTTGTACTGAGTACAAAACATTTACTCCCAAAGATGTGGAAATATTCCACATTAGGAATCTTGCCATTGTATAACTCATATGGAGTCTTCAGATGTCTTTGGACTATAGTGGCTCTATTCTGAGTGAAGTTTGCACAGTTTACAGCTTCAGCCCAGAAACTCAGTGCCAGTCCAGCATGGCATAATAAAGTTCTTGCAGCTTCAATCAGTGTTCTGTTCTTTCTTTCTACAACACCATTTTGTTGTGGTGTGTAGGCTGCAGAGAAGTTTTGAATGATTCCTTTTTCTTCACAGAAATCTGCTAATACTGAGTTCTTAAACTCAGTACCATGGTCACTTCTAAGTTGCTTGACCTTGTTGCCTTTTTGAAGTTCCTCTCTTTTTATAAAGGCAATGATTTCTGTTGTTGCATCTGACTTAGTCTTGAGGAAGATGACCCAAGTATATCTTGAAAATTCATCAACTAAGACTAGAGTATAGATCTTTTTGGCCAAAGATGGTGTGCTGATGGGGCCAAAAAGATCCATATGTATCATAGTAAGAGGTTCATTGATGGAATGATTGACTTTAGATTTGAATGAACTCTTCTTCTGCTTGCCCATTTCACATGCTGAGCATAACTTATCTTTTGAATAAGTAATTGTGGGCAATCCTCTCACCAGTTTCTTCATACTGAGCTCGTTGATATTTCTAAAATTGATGTGAGAGAGTTTCTTGTGCCATAGCCAATGTAGTTCTGGCTTGACTTTAGAAAGCAGGCATACTCGAATAGTTGGGTCTATTTTAGATAGGTTGACCACATATACGTCTTTTTCTCTTCTAGCAATGAGTACAGGCTGCCCTTTATCATTGTAGATGATTCCTGCAACCTTTCTGAATCGAGCTTCATTGTCATCATCACACATCTGGCTGATACTGAGCAGATTGTGTTTAAGACCCTCTACATAGGCAACTCTTTTAAAAGTTATGTTGCCTGCCTTGATCACACCATAACCTCTTGTCTTTCCCACCGAGTCATCTCCAAACTTGACAGAAGGACCCTTCTCTGGAGTATAATTGAGAAGGTATTCCATACTGCCTGTCATGTGTCTTGAGCAGCCACTATCTAAGTACCACTTTCTGTCACCCTGCACAAGACACAAAATAAGAGTTAGTTCTTTTTAGGAACCCATTTTTGAATGGGACCTTTGGTGGGATAAATACGATTTGACTTGATCTCTTTATGTGGAGAGGTCGGTATCACTTCAGGGGTAACTTTAGAAGTTTTCTTTGGTGATACTGACTTAGTTTCTCTCCTTTTCTTTGGTACTGAGTACCTAGGACTTGAGAGATCAGTCCAGCATTCATCTCCCTTATGACCAGTATGATGACATCTATAACATTTTCTAGGTCTATTTCTAAACATATTTTCATATGGTATTTTAGAAAAATGTTTCACTTTTGGTAGGTCAGTATGAGCGAGTTTTGCAAATTGTTTACTTAAAGATTTGACCTGATCACCAAGTGTTTTTAAAACATTAATTTTGTTATTTCTAATAGATGTATTAACATTGTTTTTAACTGGTTTAGGAGATGGAGGATCTGGTTGCTTATTTTTATTTGACAGAGAAGTCATTCTAATTTTATTAGTGGTAGACTTCTTGTCTTTGCCAACCAAAGACCTAGTTGAAGTTGTCTTTTGTTTATCATGTTTTGAAGGAACAACTTTAACAGGTTCTTTAGATGTCTCAGTATATAATGTTTCTGTTCCTGCAACTTCTGTATTTGATGAAACATGTGAGATAGAAGTTGTTTTATTATCATTATATAATTCAAAAGTTGTTGTATTAAATAATAATTCAAAAGGTGGAACAGCAGAAGTGTCATACTGGACTATTGGTAGCTCGGTATCAGAAATTTCTGTTATTTGAAATTCAATACTGAGTTCTTGTAACTCAGTATAGCACTTTGAGCAGATGGAAGGACCAATAGGTTTTTCTAAAATTTCATTTTCTTCATCATCTGACTCAGTTTGACATCCAACTTCACATAAAGTTTTAGCTTTTACAAAATTAATAGGGTTCATAGTAGAAAACTCTTCAAATAAATCAGCAAAATTGTTCCTGTTCTTAAATTGAGGATCAACACCAAGTGCAGCCCTCACATTTTCTGGAAATTGTTCATTTAAACATTTATTTAATTTTATTGAAGCATTTCCCCAAGATTTACACTGTTTTTCAAATTTCTCTTTTTCAAGTTTGTGTAAATGAGCTTTATCAGCTAATCTTTGGTTAATGTCTTTTAAATCTGAAAAATTTAGTTCTAAATCTTTATATTTTGCTAATTTATCCAAGTTTTCATTATTTACCCTTTCAAGTTCTTTAATTGTTAATTTTAAAGCTTTTTCTTTTTGTACAGAAGTTTTAAGATCAACAAGCATATACTCAAAAATCTTGGTTTTTTTCATTCACTGAATAAGTTTGAAAGGAACTTACCTTGTACAACTGAGTGGAATCCCAATCAGTATGAACACTCATCCTCTCAGCCTCTTTGATATCCTTTTCAAAGGAACTCTTCAAATCATCTTAAGTGAAAGCCATAAAGGCTTTATTCTCAATCTCTTCTTCATCATCACTTAACTCTTCATCCATCCATGCTTCTGAGTAAAGTGCTTGATGAGGTGCTACATTTCCTTCTGGCCTCTTTCCCTTGCTCCAATTCTTCAGCTTGACATATTTGTCTCTATATCTTTTTGCTCGGTATGCAATCTTGTCATTTTGGTCAGTCTCAGAAGACTTGGTATGACAATTTGCAGCAATATGTCCAGGCTTTCCACACCTATAGCACAGACCTGATCTTGGGTCAGTATTAGAAGAGCTAACACCAAGCCTCTTCTTCTTCAACTGATCCAGCTTCATAGACATGAGAGCCATTTGAGTTTCAAGCTCTTCCGCCTCAGCATCAGCAAGATCAACTTCTGGTTCATCTGGCTCAGTCACAGTATAAGCCTGTTGCACAACTAGAGCCATACCAGTGGAAGACTTGTCAGTTTTCTTCCAGTTGATCAGTCTTGCAGCATTATTCTCCTCATGATTCAGCATTAGACCATACAAAGTTTGAAGAGTGTATGACTCAATGTTGTTAGCAGCATTGACAGAGTTTGTCATGTCAAGAAATTGTTGAGGAAGACTATCCAGGAACTTTTGAACAAGCTCTCCTTCCTCTTTCACAATGCCTACACTGATTAAATCATGGATAACAGTATTGAACATGTTATAGAGAGTGGTGATGTCTTCATTTGGAGTTGAAAAGAAATTTTCATATTTCCTTCTCATGTTGCTTTTTCTTTGCAACTTCACCTTTGCTGTACCTTCATAGGTGACTGATAGGCTATCCCACATAGCCTTTGCTGTTGGCAATTTAATAATTGCATTAAGTATCTCTTTTGTAACAGCATTACCAATCACCCCTTTAGCTCTGGAGTCTAAAGCATACAACTGACGGTCAGTATCAGTCCAGTTGTGCTTTAGTTTAGGTACAGATCTTATGCCCTCAGGAGCATCATCAGTAGCATCAACAGGTTCCACAGTTTGTGGAATGATGGGACCATCATTTAGCACAGTGAGCATCTCATGGTGAATAGATTCAAGATACCACTGAGCTTTGAGCTTCCATTGATGGAAGTCTTTTCCATCAAAGATGGGTACTCCCTTTCCAGACATAATTGGTGCAACAATTGTAGACATTTTGGATTTTTGAGTGTTGGAGGGATAGATGTAAGAAATGGCTGCCAGGGTTATAGATCGACTAAATAAGAGATTATTTAGCCTGCTCTGATACCAGTTGTTAGGTCACAACAACCCTGGTTTATAATGTTAATTGTTAGATTATTATACTTAGAGAAATATTAGAGTGATAACACAAGAATATAGTCAATGTATAAATCCACTAAGTGTGGCTTGTTGCGGAATAACAAGACCACTGATCAATTACAAAAGATGTGAATGTGTAAAGTAAATTGGTAAGTACTCCTTTGCAAGATGATCTCTATTTATAATGTTATAGAGATCTTACATAATGAGCAAAGGAGTAACCGAAGGACTAAGCAAGGAAAATGACTAAGATCAAGGGATTTGATCTTAGTCCGTTACTATACTGAGTATCACTCAGTCCTTCTACTCAGTATCACTATCTGATACTGAGTACTGATACTGAGTTCCAATACTGATCACTCAGTATCAGACCTAAACTTAGCTATATTATTCTACATATTAATCAAAGCTAGTCTAGGTTGTTTTGTTATCTTAAGATCCAAAGGGGTAAGGCTTTTTGCCTTAACAAAAGTGAAAGCATAAATTGGTGAGTACTACCTTGCCAAGTGATCTGTACTTATAGAGTTCTAGAGATCTTACAAAATGGGCAAGGAAAATTGAAGGATTGAATTAAGGAAAGTGAGCCATATCAAAGGGATTTGATCTGGTCACGTAAACATGGAAATGTTTGCTCAGTATTGGATTTCAATACTATGTTCCAATACTGAGTGGCCAGTACTGCCCACCCTGTATTTCATATTAATCTATGCTAGTCAAGATTATCTTGTTATCTTTAAGATCCCAACGGGTAAGGTTTTTTGCCTTAACAATCTCCCCCTATCTAATGATAACAAGACAATTTATACAAAGAGAAGTACATAAACAAAACAGCCAAAAATTTAGAAGGTTTCTGAGTCTTCTTATTCATCTAACAACATAATCTTCTTCTTCATTCTCTGTTGATGGACTCATGCTCATAGCAGACTTCCTGCTTTATGTGGATGAACTCTTCTTTCTTCTTGAGTTCATCCCTTCTGTTGTATAGAACATCAACAATCTTCTTTCTAAATCAAGCATCCTCCTTCTTAGTTATCATCCACTTCAATCCAATCAGATGACTGATATATGCCTTGGGTAGATTTGCTTCAGTGATAAAGCATTCCCTATCTTTAGAGTCAGTATACATATATCCAGAGGTGGGATATATGACACTCTTTTGATCTTGGAAAACAAGGTTAGGGGGAACAGTATATTTCTAGAAAAATCTGTAAGTATGAAGGCACTCTGGTCTATTCTTCATGTATGCTTCAGTCATTACACAAAGTGCCCCATACTCTCCTTCAAAAAGAATCCCCATTTCAAAACATGTTGCAGAAACAGCACAAATCTCATCCAAGATTATTTGAGCTTCAGTTAATCTTGTTGGTAGCTCTTTGATCAGTCTAGTAATCTTGACCCAGTCTTGAAGACCTAGATTTTGAATGTCATGAAGAAAGATCTTCATGGGAGGACTGATTATTCCAGTGCAAGTGATTACAATTGATCCTTCTTTTGATTGCACTTTTTCCTTGGTGACATCAAGATTTAACAAGTGTATGTTCCTCACATCTGGGAATGCTTTGTTCTTCAATAAATCTTTATTCTCTCCTTGTATGATGTCCTTTCAGCAAACATATTACAGTAATGCTGAATATGTTCAGGACCTTTCATTTTAATTCCGTGAGATAGAGAAGGAATATCAGTATCTGGGTCAGTATCTGGTTCTTCTTTAATACCCAGAACCTGCTCATAGAAGAATGTTTGTGCCTCTTCTTCAATTTGTTGCGCATGCTTTCTTGGAACCTGCTCATCATCAATGGACACAGTATGAACATGCCTTCTTGGTCTAGTTATTAGAGGAGCTGGTTCCCCACTAGATTCAGAAGAAGTTAGGACCACATTTGTCATACTTCTTGTTGGAGGTCTTCTTCTAATAACCAGATAGTCTTGAGGGTCTTGAGGGTTTTTTGGTTCTTCTGGGGGCTCTTCATCATCGGAGGATGATGATGAAGAGCTTTCTTTATCTGCCATATCCAGTGCAGAGTTGAAGAAATTATGAATTGGGACTGGATTTGGTTCTTCATCATCAACAATTGGCCACAAAAAGGCCTATATAGAACAATTTGCAGGTTGTTCTCTCCCTGAGCAGATGGCTCAGTTTGAACCAGCTAAGGTTGGTTAGGAACAGCCTCCCCCTGAGTAGATCTCTCAGACTGATGTTGTTCAAGTTGTTTAAGGACTGACCTTCCTCTTGTTCGTCTTCTTTCGTACTGAAACATGAATGGTTCAGTATGAGGAATTTGTTGTGTTTGTTGTTGTTGAGGTTGATCTTCATTCAACTTTCTTCTTTTCTCCCCTTGAGCAGATAGCTCAGGTTGATCAACTTCATCTTCTATTTGTTTTTTCTCCCCCTTATTGTTATCATGGTTTCCACCTGCATATCCTTGAGTATCATCATGAGTAGGAGATGGAAGGGGTTCAGTAGCAGCATCAGTATCACCCTATAGATCTTCATTTTGTAGGTGATTGCATTGGCTCAGTATCATCATCTCCACCTTGATTTCAATTATCTCCACTGTGTTGTTGTTGTTGGAGTCAGTGGAGGTTGTTGTTGGAGTCATTGCTCATAGTCTCCATCCTGGCCAGAACACTGTTCAGAGTTTTCTGCATTGCCTGGATTTGCTGCATGATTATCTGTAGAGAGACTGCTTCACCTTGAGCCTGTGATGCTTGAGGACCCTTCACAGATGGTGCTAAAGAAACAAAAAATAGTAGCTGGTTTATGATGAAATATTGTGGATTTGTACATAGCATGCGTAAGAAAATGTTCAGTAAAAGTGAGTGTGATTTTGAATAGCTCAGCGTAGGATAGGTCACTTTTTCTGAAAAGGTTTGGGTTTGGGAATCGAAGCCTGGGATATGCTTCTTTGTATTTTATATGTTTATCACTCGGCATTAGAGTGATAATAGTAATATGGCTTAACCCCATGGTAAATATTTGGATAGTGTGGCTTTGGGGTTCGTGATCATTTCTTAAGTCATGTGATCCATCCTTAAAGTAAGTTAGGCATGATAAAAGCAGCACCAGTGGGGGTCAGTGTAACATAACCACCATTATCTCTTTCTATGTTGTGACAACTGTAGACTAGCAATGATCATTTTTACTCAGTGTATGAACTTTGCATAGTAGCAGTGGGCTAACTATGTAGGCCATTAGAGGATATATGTTAAAAAAAATCGTTTGAGACATTGGTCAGTATTGAGTTGGTACAGTCCAATACTTAGTCTCTATTTTTGAAAATATATATATATATATATATATATATATATATATATATATATATATATATATATATATATATATATATATATATATATATATATATATATATGTATATAGTGTAGAATTAAAATCAGAACCAATTAAGGCTACAGAACCAGCAGAACTCAATCTAAACCATTGATTTTTGAAATGAAATGATAATGGAAGACACATTAATGTATTTGATGAGGGACCCCCAAATATTGGTTTGCATGGATGTCATTCATGCATGTATACATACATGTATAGATAACACTTATATATACATACATGAAAACATATACATATATGTATAAATGCATGAATGACATCCATGCAAACCAATATTTGGGGGTCCATCATCAAATACATTAATGTGTCTTCCATTATCATTTCATTTTAAAAATCAATGGTTTAGATTGAGTTCTGCTGGTTCCGTAGCCTTAATTGGTTCTGAAACAAATTCAACCATATATATATATATATATATATATATATATATATATATATATATATATATATATATATATATATATATATATATATATATATATATATATATATATATATATATATATAGAAGGATTAGGGTTTTATTATAAATTCCTACCTGAAACTTTGTCAGATTCCCTCCTTCCTTCAACAAAGGTCGGTGCTGGATCATTTTTGTGTTGATTGGATCCACCAACACCTTCTGGACCTTGTTTTCCTCTTTCTTGAGCTCCTTCTAGATTATGTTGCTCAAATTATATTTCTACATCAAGTGGAACATGGGGTTCCATGAGTGGTGGTGGTTGAGCAATTGGTTCTCTATCTGGTTCTGGAAGGATGGCAGTTTCAGCAATTTGGTGTTGCACTTCCATTGAAGGAGTTAGTGTTGGATTATTGCCGTGTAAAACTGTCTCTGATGACATGGCTCCCATGATAACTGGACTCAACCTTCTTCTTTGTCTTCTTCTCAGTATTAGGGGTTGCTGAGGAGAGTCAGTATCAATTTCTGATGCATCATGAGGAGCATTATGATCATGTTGATGTTTTTGAATGTTTGCTACTTCTTGGGCTGGTGGAGGTTGGACATCCACCTTTCAATATCAGGACCAACATTATCATCATCATTATCATCATCATCGTCATTACCACTATCTTCATCAGTATCATCTGCGTCATCATCTTCATTATCATTATCATCCATGTAAGCCTGAGCAATGGCTAACATGGTGGCACTCAGTTGTGGTTCCTCCTCCCGAGGTTGATTGAAGAAAATCTTCTCATGAATTGGAGGAAGATCAGCTCTAACTCCATCAAAGGCATCATACATTGCATGTGCATGGAGTTTTGAAAGATGAGTGATGGAAACATGCAAAACTGAACTTTGGGGCTCGGAGCCTGGCTTGTGAGGCCTATTGTGCATAATCAATTTGCCTAATGTGGTACATGGCATGTACCAGTTGCATCCCAAAATCATTGATTTGATCAAGGGCCCCTGTTTTGTGAATCATACATCGAATTATGGTTGAAATCATAATTCCCCACCTAGGGCCAAACTCATGCCTCTTTATAGTGCCCTTGGTGTTCTGTCTTCCTAGGAGAGGCAAGACTGATCGTGCAGTATCACGATCAACAAATTCATCATACTGAGCTTGTGCAGGCAAGCGAAGTGTTTCCCTGATGATTGATGTTGATATAAACGCCCTTTATTGATCGTGAATTATCCACCCTTCAATCATGTCTGGTGAATCCAATTCTGCGGTATACCAAAATTCAAACAGCGTTGCATGATATATTTCTCTTAGAGAAGCTTGAAGAGAATGTGAGATTGGGTTATGCCTCGGATACGTAACAATTTGTCTGAATTGAGGACATACTCAACCTTTAGGAATATCGAAATTGGAAGTGATATTGTTTCTCGAAAACTTCGGAAGTTCATCCTTTTAAAAATCGTTAGCTGGTGCAGCATTTGGTGCAATGAAATTGAAGTTTTCCATGATCTGTGATTACGAATCGAGAGTATTTTGCTTGCAAACATAGTAGAATCGTTAATCGCAGAGAGAATTGAAAGAAATTGAGTAAATAACTGCTATATACATTTGAATAATAAAAAACGGTTATTTATACTTTAAATGTCAATCATTACAGTATTGGGAAGTAAAATCGGCGAAATGACAGCTTTATCGTGTTCTAACGGTAACTTTTCTATTAAGGAAGGTTACCGTTGGTGAGTATGAGATTAAAATCAGTTTTACAACTCCAGGACTTCCAATACCGAATAACTATGTTAAAAAAAATAAATTTAAGAAATAAATTTAAAAATAAGAAAAACGTTTAGTTTAATCTATAACTTAATAAAAAATAAAAAATAATTAAAATTGATAAACCAGATAAGCTATACTGTGCTGGTCAGTATTGAACGAATACCGAGCAGCTATTATCAGAAAAATTTAAAAGAGTTTAAGGGTTCAGTATTCCCAATTGACCTAGTAAATACATAAACCTTTCTTCTGAAAGAGGTTTAGTAAATACATCAGCTAATTGGTCCTCTGTTGGGACATAATCTACCTGAACCTTACCTTTTTCAACATTATCTCGGATAAAGTGGTGTCTGATATCAATGTACATGGTTCTAGATTGATGGACTGGTTTTTTCAGTGATAGAAAGAACACTCTTGTTATCACAATGAATTGGAGTCTTTTGAAAATCAAACCATAGTCCATGAGTTGATAATGCATCCATACTAACTGAGCACAACAACTTCTTGCAGCTACATACTCTGCTTATGCAGTGGAAGTTGCTACTGAGTTTTGCTTCTTGGATGACCAACCAACTAATCTCCCACTGAGTAATTGACATCCTCAACATGTGCTTTCTTGATCCAAATCTGAGTCTTTGGGATACCAAAGACCCATGTTAGGACTACCTGGAAGATATTAAAAAAATCCTCTTAACAACTTTCAGATGTTATTCTTTGGGATCAGCCTGATACCGAGCACACAAACATGTTGCAAACGTGATATCAGGCATGCTAGCTGTTAACTAAAGCAAGGAACCAATTATACCTCGATATGTGGATTGACATATTGGTTTACTAGTTTCATCATTACTTATTTTATCTTGAGTACTCATAGGGGTGTGTATGGAAGATAAGTTTTCAAATTTATATTTCTTCAGCATGTCATGCACATATACTTACTTTGGTTTATAAAAGTGCCATCAGTCTTTTGATCAACTTGTAAACCAATAAAATATGTAAGTTCTCCCATCATACTCATCTGATACTGAGCTGACATTATATCTAACTGAGTAAAATGCCAGACCCTTTTTTTTTAAATAATGTTTTATCAATTTTACCACGTGGAAATTTATTTTCAATTAAGTACTCAGACATGGTCTCATACCAGACTCTGGGAGCTTGTTTGATCCCAAACGAAGCTTTATCAAGCTTGAAAACATAATCAGGAAATTTAGGATCAACAAAAGCTGGTTGTTGTTTAACATAAACTTCCTCTTGTAGTTTTCCATTGAGAAAGGCACTCTTGGCATCAATTTGGTAGACATTGAAGTTCTTGAATGCTGCATATGCAAGATACAACCTAATTGCTTCAATTATTGCAACTGGGGCAAAAGTCTCATCATAGTAAATACCTTCCTCTTGCATGTAACCCTGAGCAACAAGTCTTGCTTTGTTCCTAATTATAACATCATCTTTGTCCATTTTATTACTGAACACCCACTTAGTACCAATGATAGTTTTGCCAGTTGGGGGTGGTACCAAGTTCCGAACTTTGTTTCTCTCAAACTCTGTATTTTGTATAGCTTCTACCCAGTATTCATCTAGTAAAGCTTCATCAGATTTCTTGGGTTCCATGGTAGGCAGAAAAGAAACCTTGTTCTTCTTCTTCTTGTTTGAACACCTTGTTTGAACATAAACAAAAGTTAGCAATTTCTTGGGGTTCCATATCTCTTCTTCTTCTTGTTTGAACACCTTGTTTAAGAGGGCCAATAACATTAGAATGAGGATGGTCTCTGTGCTCCCTTAGATTGTTTCCTAAGGAAGCATTTGAAGCAAAGTCAACAACCTCTTGTTGGACTGATGAGTTGTTAGTCTGATACGGATTTAAGTTGTGGTCAGTATTAGACAGTACAGGGTGCTGGTTTTCTTCATCTTGCAAATTAATGTTGGTTCTTTTTGTGGATTTGATGTTTCACCCTCTTCATATGTGGAGTTATTAAGATCAAGATTTGAGAACTCAGTGTTGAGGTTCTCAGTGTTAGGAACCTCAGTATTTGTTGCAGTTCTGCCATACTAAGTTAAATCCTGATCATCATCACTCATATCGTATGAAACCTGATATGGGTGAGGCTTGGGCTGTTCAGCATTGGGGTTTTCTGGATTACATAAGGTTTCAGTACCACTTATGTCCTTCTTTGCTGAAGTAGAATGCTCATCCGGATTTTCATCAAAAGTAACATGGATGGATTTTTCAATCACCTTTGTTGAAATAACATACACTCTGAAGGCCTTGGAGTGTGGTGAATAGCCCATGAAAAGGCCTTCATTTTCTTTGGGAGTAAATTTGTTGAGATTTTTCTTAGCATTGAGTAAAAAGCATTTGATCCCATTAGGAATCCTGCCATGGTAAAACTCATAAGGAGTCTTGTGGTGTCCGTGGACTATAGCAGATATGTCATACTGAGGTTCAGATGGTTCAGTATATTGTGGCTTAGTGGGTTCAGTACTGGATTTCTTTTTTTCAAGAAATTCAATATTGTGCTCCTAAAGTTCGGTATAACATTTAAAACAAATAGAGGGACCAATGGGTTGATTTTGGACTGAAACAATTTTATGGTCTTCATCTAATTTAGTTTGACACCCAACTTCACAAAAAGTTTTAGATTTAACAAATTGAATTGGATTCATGTCTGACAATTCTTCAAATAAACCAGCAAAATTATTTCTACTTTTTAATTGAGGATCAACACCAAGTGCAGCCCTTACATTTTTAGGATTGATTTATACATTTGTTGAGTTTTATTGAAGCATTATCCCAAGATTTACACTGTTTTTCAAAATTTTCTTTTTCAACTTTATGTAAGTGTGCTTTATCAGCTAATCTTTGGGTCATTTCCTGTCAATTTAAAAATCTAATTCTAAATCTTTTAATTTTGCTAATCTATCTAAGTATTCATTATTTACTCTTTCAAGTTCTAAAATTGTTAATTTTAAAGTCGTTTCTCTCTATTCTAAAGTTTTAAGATCAACAATCATATACTCAAAAATTTCACTTCTTCATTCATTGAATAATTTTAAAAGGAACTCACCTTTTACAACTCAGTGAAATCCCAATCACTGTGGACACTCATCCTCTCAGCCTCTTTGAGATCTCTCTCTAAAGTGATCTTCAAATCTTCTTCAATGAAAGCCATAAAGGGTTTGTTTTCAACCTCTTCCTTATCATCACTAAGCTCTTCATCCATCAAAGCTTCAGAGTACAGTGCCTGATGAGGTGCTCCATTCCCTGCTGCAGCCTTGCCCTTGCTCCAGTTCTTCAACTTCACATACGTATCCCTATACCGTTTAGCTCGGCCATTTGAGTGTCAAGCTCCTCTGCCTCAGCATCATCAAGATCAACCTCTGGCTCATCTAGTTTAGTGACAGTATAGGCATGTTGCACTGAGTTAGCCAATTTGACAATTAAGGTCATGCTAGTGGTAGTCTTGTCAGTCTTCATCCAGTTGAGCAGTCTAGCAGCATTGTTCTCTTCATGATTCAACATTAAGCCGTACAAGTTTGAAGAGTGTAATCTCAATGTTGTTAGAAGCATTGACAAAATTTGTCATATCAAGGAATTGTTGAGGAAGACTGTCCAGAAATTGTTTGACAGAGTTCTCTCTCCTCCTTCACAATCCCAACACTGATAAGATCATAAATAACAGTATTGAACCTGTTATAGAGAAAGGTGATGTCTTCATTTGGATTTGAGAAGAAATTTTCAAGATTGATTCAAGATAGCATTAGGCCTTCAATTTCCATTGATGGAAATCATTGCCAACAAAGATTGGCAAACCCTTTCTGGACATAACCGGTGAAATGATTGAAGACATTCAGGTTTTTGGATTTTAGGTGGGGTAGGTATATGGAATGGCTGCCAGGGTAATAGATCGACTAAATAAGAATTAATTTAGCCTGCTCTGATACCAGTTGTTAGGTCACAACAACCCTGGTTTGCTTGTATAATTGATATAATAATTATGCTTAAGACAATTAAAGTGATTTACACAGTATTAGAGTCAAATGTATAATTCCACTAAGTGTGGCTTATTGCGGAATAACAAGGCCACTGATCAATTACAAGATATGAAAGTGAAAGCGTAACTTGGTGAGTACTACCTTTCCAAGCGATCTCTATTTATAGAGTTATAGAGATCTTACAAAATGGGCTTGGAGTAGTTGAGTCACGTAAACATGGAAATGTTTACTCGGTCCTTCTACTCTGTATTGGATTTCAATACTAAGTTCCAATACTGAGTGGGCAATACTGCCCACTCAGTATTGCACCGAGACTTAACTATTTTCTATTACATATTAATCTAAGCTAGTATAGATTGTCTTGTTATCTTTGATATCCCAAGGGGTAAGGATTTTTTCCTTAACAGTCCCCTGATGAAATTAAAAAAATTTCTGTTGAGAGTAATCTGAGTGGTTGGCGGTGGCGTGCCTTTGCTTTAATGGGCCAGTTAAGTCTTGTGAAGCATTCACTGAATGAATGACCACTTATTGTGAGGTTTCCCGGTTTATTTGTTGTATGGATGCACTCAAATGTGTGTTTTCTTAAAGTTATCATATTTTCACATCACCTTGCACTCACTTATTTCTATACCCTAGACCTATACCCTCACATTTACATATGGCTAAATATACTTCCCTGGGAAGGTAAGGCCAGTTTTGGCAAACAATGGGAAGGTACAGTCTTTTGAAGTAGTAAGTAACGAGAATTAAAAGATTTTGTAATAAACAGATGCAATCTTTACTAGGGATCTAGTAAAGAGATCGTTTATGGATACACTACAATGACTTATAATCAACGATACAAACATAAATATTTTGATTTGGGTACTTTTGTTTTGGTATTTGAAATTTTTACCCCCTAGAAATAATAATTCTCCCCCTAGAATTTATATTTCTCCCCCTCGACAAAACAAAGGTATTTAAAAGTTGTTACTTTTAGACACATACCTTAAACATCAGTGGAGGGGCGGAAAGAGTCTTTGCAGTTATGATTGAGAAGTGCGTTCTGGTTATGAGCGGGTTATGAATCTGAGTTGATTAGGAGCCATTCTTCAAACTCCAATCACTTGTGATGAATGGTCTGCTTCCCAATTTTTAAAGATTACCGCCAGGAACCTTCTTTTCGCTTTCGTTTTAAACTAACTGGTTCGTGTTCCCATCGCAAACCCCTATATTGACAAAATTTGGGAAGTGGGTTGCGAACTTGTGTTTTGATGGTGGGCTTTTTTCCTCATTCTCGTACTCCCAGATGAACTTCAAAATGTCTAATCACATTTCGCCAATTTAATCTTTCATCAATGGCAGTGATTAGTTTGTTGATATTTCGTTGTATAGTGTTGTGATCTGGGCTGGGAAGTTTGTTTAGTTTTCTACCCTTTTTCATCAATTTCTTCCTTAGAGACAAGAGTGTACCATCACAGTACTTGGAGACTTCAGATGCGCGGATATAGTGTCTTTCTTTGAAGCTGATCTTGTAGCACATCCCGAAGTTAGGTTCACTGGGAATAACATGTTCACGAACTGAAATGCCAGAGGGAAATGATTTGTAAGGTGCAGTAAGGTGAACCTTTTATGTGCCGCTCTCAAAGGCCATATGTACATCTTCTTGACTCGCATCAAGAGTCTTCACAAACATGAAACGTTTCAAAGGAGCATGTGCAAGATTTCTTGCAATGTTATTCTCTGAGTGCATTTTGTCTGGAATCGTTCGTACCTCATTGTACAGAAATTCAATTTCTTGAGGGTCGAGCATTTGAAAGTCTGCTTCATCAAATGTGGACTCTTGGTCATCGTATATGCGGAAAATGAAGATTGTGTACCAATAGTAGCCTGAGAAGTGGTTGGTCTTGATTTCAAGAGCTGCTTAATCGGTGATTTGATGTAACGGTCTTTCATTGCTTTTAGGGACCACGTGGACAGATAGTACATCCGTTTCTCATGTGGTGGCAAAATCACCTCCTTGTATAGATCTTGGAATTTCATTGGCAGCTCTATATCTTTGAAGATTTCAGTGAAGAGATCTTCTAGATATGGAATCTTGATATGACAAAAAAGGAGTTTCTTTAAGATTTTCAATATACGTTTGTTAGCTCGATTGCAGCCCTCTTTTGTCTATCAATTCTGACGGTACAAGGGTTGGTGGTGACTCTGGAGTTTCAGTAGCTTGGGTTGCAGGTTCTTGTGGTCGTGAGGAAGAAGCTGTTAAATCGTGGTAGAAGAATTTTTGTTAATTTGCTCGTGTGAATGGGATTCATTCCTCCTCAGTTGGGGCTTCTCATGAGGTTCATCCTCAGGTGGTTGGTCAGTGAACACCTCATTCCCCACATTGTTTTCTTCCGAGTCACTTGATATTTTAGTTATTTTATTAACATTCTTCAACAGGACCTCATGGATGTTGTGAGAGCAGTTCGTGTCAACTTGGGCATTAACTGATTGTTGATGACGCATAGATTCTAATCTTTGTTATTCAGTCATCTGGTCGGACTATATGTTGTTGATGGAAAGTGTTGTGACAACTCGACATTTTGGGTAAGTTAAAACATTTCATTTCATTTAATTTCATACTTTCTATGTTTAGAAATTTTTTATTTTTAGAAACTTTCTCATTTCATATCATTTCTAAATGTAGAAAGTTTCTATTTTTAGAAACTTTCCTCATTTCATTTAATTTCTATATTTTGGCACATAAATACATCAAAACGTCATCATTTTCACCATAAATTAGTGTCTGACTATATTAGTCAAAACAACATTTCATTTTTATTATTATGGTGACATTAAATAAAATCATTTCTAAAAACAATTACTTATACAATAAAACAGTAATTATTTAATAAAACGCGACGTGTGACGAATTTTAATCAAATGCGACACATTAGAGGTTGACCTGACCACCTTATGGCCGATTTTTCTTCCTCGTGACCCCTAGTTCAGCCGAACCCCCTCATGGGGTGAGGTTATCCTTATTCAAACTTCATGGTAATCGTTATCACATTGGAATACAAATTCTATCTCTATCTTGAACCAAGTTGAATCCATCTACAACTCTAAAACCCTAATTTAATGGTATAAATACCACCATAGTCGAACCCTAACCCTCCCTTTTGAAATCTCGGCCGAAACACACACACATCACACCTTCGAGTTCGATCCAAGCAATCCACAACCTCTCTAGCTTCGATTTCGAGTTAATCGCAAGGTATTTCGAATGCCTTTCTCTTTGTCCTTTTTTTCGATTGCAAAACCGTGCAAACGAGACCATGGCCGTTAATCGCAAGGCCATATGGTCTCAGCACCATCTTGATCTAGACAAACCCATGGTCTCATATGTGCATGGTTACCCATGCATGCATGTGTGCGAATCGGGTATCCGTTGATTATGGGTTCGTGTTGTTTTGTTCTTTGTTTCTATAAACCCAAAAACCTAACCTTTTACATCTTTTTAACCACAATGAAAAACCACACAAAACCCTAAAGTTTCATAATTTTTGGTAACCTTTTGACACGTTTTTAGACCAAAAATAACACAAAACCCTAAACCGAAAACCCTAGCCGAAACCCTAACCTAAAACCGGATTTTGAACCCTAACTCGCTGAGTTGACTCGTTGACTCACTAACGTGACCAAGTGGACTGAGTTGACACATGGTGACCCGAAATACTAATCGGGCCAAGGCTTGAACTTGGCCAAAATCGATTTAACCCAACCCGGCCAATTTGATCACTAAACCCTAATTGGGCTAAGCCGAATTGGATGAGCCCAATCTGTTCCAAAAGCACTTTGGGCCGAGCCCATGTTCGGTCCAAAATAGACCCAAACCCAAGGCCCAATACTATTTGGGTCGTAGCCCATTAAGAGGCCCAAGTGCCCATGTCGTGGCCCATTAGCCCAATCCATTTCATTTCGGCCAGTTTCATTTCATTTCATTTCGTCCTATTCCTAAGACCATTTCATTTCATTTCGGCCAAATTAACCCAACCAAGCCCAATAAGCCGATTAAGGCGAGCCTTGGCCCAAGTGCCGGCCCATTAGCCCAAATCTAGGCCCAATAACCCAACATCATTACAAAGTTAAGTAAACATAAAACTTTTTTAATAAACTAAACTCTTTTTACAAACCATAACAACATACAAATAATACCATAATAGATCTCATGTGCGTGATATCTTAGACTAATTAGGAACCTTAAGGAATCTCAGTGAAGTGTTGTGATCGAAGCTAAGCATCAGGTGAGTCCACAACACCTTTTACTCTTGTATTGTTTTATAACTTATGGGGTGAAAAACATAACATGCTACATAAACTGTTTTTATACTTGACTATATTATATTATCATTTCATTTTCATTATGGCATGACAAAAAATTCATTATGCCGTACTAAGTTCAGCCTTCATTAAGTAGAATGACTACACCCTGGATATACGTATAGTACTATCAGCCAATACTCAGCCTCCCACATTCATTGATCACCACTTGGTTTATACAAGACACTTCGGGAACGTTTATATCCATGACCTTATAACATGACCATGGGAGTTGCAGTTTTGATTGTGGACTTATGGGGATGGGTATAATACCTCAACGGGAGTAGATACAGGTTGGGACTAATAGTCTTATATGCCAAAACTTATGATAAACCATTTATAACAAACATTTTTACAACAAACATTGTGTTGTGGTTCATCTAAAATTCCTTTACATTTCATTTGGTTTATCAACTTTTTATATAATTACATTACTTTTCAACAGTCATAAATCATTTTCATATTACTCACTAGTAGCAAATAAAACTATTTTTCATATATTTTACTTAACCCTGTGGATTCACTCAATAATTTAGTTGACCTTTTTAAGTTATGTTTTTCACGTAATCTAGAGAATCAGTGAGCAATGGGAATGTGAGCAGCGATTGTCTTCTAGCCATGAACTATCTTTGCATTTTAGTTTTCAAACAATCTTTTCATTTCAAAACTTACTATTTTAGGAAACTTTCTATTTTTGGAAATTTCTATTTTTAGCAATGAAACTTATTTTAGATTTTATTGTGTGGTTGTTTTATTACTATTTCACTTTCTTTGATAACATGAACGCTAAACTTCCGTTCTTCCTTAAACATTTAATGACGTAAAACTCATTTTTGGCGGGGTGTGACAGATTAGTATCAGAGCAATGGTTATAGTGAACTAGCAAGCCTAGTCTATAACTTCTAAAAGATTTTTGGACGAAAACAAAACTTTTCAAAACCAAAACTTATTTCAAAACAAAAGTTCATGGCACGTTGATTCTCACATTGTTTGCGCTTTTATTATTACCTTAGGTGTCTTAGCAAGCCCTTAGTTGATTTCTATTTTTAGAAATTAGGTAGATTGATTTAGTATGCTTTGCCTATTAACATCTTCATCGTGTGTGCAAATTGTATAAGATGTCGTCCCATATGTCACCTACGAGTGTTATCGATATCTCTTCCGATTCCGACAGTGATCGTAATAATGCGCCAGTGGTCGCAGTGTCAGTAGTGGTGAAACCTCCTGTCATCCCATGGCATCGTCACCCAAGAAGACATCTTATCCCTATTATCCGAAATGGTCCTCCGACACCAGCTCGTGGTCAGCGTCCTATCGTATATCGTAAACGTGAGGGTGGTATTATATACCTATGTTCGTATGCTAAACCAAAACGTGACATTGCCCCAAGAACTCCTCGTCGTCAAATACCAGTACCAGAACTAGAACCTGAATCTGAATCAGAGGAAGAAGGACTTGAGTCAGAGCCAGAACCAGAGTCAGACTCAAAACCAGAAGAAGAATCAGAACCAGAAGACGATGATCCATCGTCTAACTAGATTATCGTCTTATCGTCAAAACTATGTTTCTTATATTTTTCAAAACTAATTAGCTTTTATAATATGAGCTTTTTATTTTACCTAATATGGCGGGATGTGCCATATATGTCAAACATTTATTAGGAAATTAATAATAAAAGTCTTATTTAAGTATTATAAAAGTTTTTCTTTTCTTTCTGTATATAGTAACTTTTACTTAAACTATTATTTCTTCTACGCCTACTACTACGTTTATTATTACATCTATTATTACGTCTACTACTACGACTACTGCTATTTATTATAATAAACTAGTACTTCATGATTTCATTATGTATATGTACAGTTTGAGTATTTTCCTCTTGCTTAACTTAAATTCATTTGTCAAATTATTAGTAATTCGTTATGGCTCGAGGAAGTGGTGAAACTGGGGAACAAATGGTGGAACGCCGTATCGCTGAAGCTCTTGCGCAACCTAATGCTGCTCGTGGAGTGAACAACAACAACAATGGTATTAGCACGTCTCCATTTGAAGATCTCTCGCAATCGCGGATTTTCTTTTTTAATCTTTTTTATCTTATTTCAGTTCTTTCAAATTTTAGATCCCAATGCTAATCGTCAAGGTTGTTCATTTAAGACCTTCACTACTTGTCATCCTCCGACGTATTCTGGAACTGAAGGAGCTATTGCTATCATCCACTGGACTGAAAAACTGAAATTTTAGTATCATCAATTGTGCTCCTGAAAACATGGTGAAGTTTGCTGCAACTACCCTATCCAAAGAAGCATTATCCTGGTGGAATTCCCAAGTGCAAGTATTAGGTCATGCTGCTACTGATGCTACGACCTGGGATACGTTCAAGACCCAACTGACCAACAAGTTCTGTCCAAGAGAAGAGCTATAAAAAGTGGAAATTGGTCTATGGAATCTGTTTCCAAGAACTTACTCGTCGTGTTCCTCATATGGTTTCACCTGAGTTTAAGCGAATTGAGAGGTATCTCCAAGGTCTTCATAATCTCATTCGTACACACGTCATTGCTTCTGAACCTTCGACATTCGAAGATGCTGTCAACCGAGATACGCGGCTAACTGATGATGCTCTAAGGAGTGGTTCGTTTCAAGAGAAAGTTGAAGTGGCTAGCAACTCTAAAACTTCTGAATCGTCAAGAAACGATCATAAGGAAAATAAGTATCGAAAGACAAAGAATTATGCTGCAACAAATCCGAATAATCGTGACAACCAGAACAACCAGTCGAACCAACAGTACAAGCAGTATGGTGGCAACAAACCCAAGTGTAGCAAATGTAATTGGTATCATGATGGTAACTGTGAGAATTGTTTCAAGTGTGATCGTTGGGGTCATATTTAACGTGACTGCAAGTCTAACGTCCTCCCAAAGACTCCTCTGTGTTTCGAGTGTGGTGATCCTAACCACTACCGCAATCTTTGTCCTAAGCTCGACCGTAATCGTGATGGTAATCGCAATAACAACAACAACAACAATCACAAAAAAAAAATCGTAATGGCAACAACAATGATCATCAAGCTGAACGTCACAGAGCTTTTGTCATTGGTGCCCAAGAAGCTATTGAAAATCCTAATACCGTTATCGGTACGTTCATCGTAAACAATCATTTCGCTTCTAGTTTATTCGACGCAGGTGCCGACTTGATTTTCGTGTCTATTGACTTAGCAAGTATCTAGATTGTGACCCAGAGAATTTAGATATAGACTATGAGATTGAGTTAGTTAATGGCCAGTTAATTAGATCTAGTAAAGTCTACAAAAATTGTGTGTTAGATCTAGACAACCATTTGTTTGATATTGACCTAGTCCCAATAGAATTAGGTAGCTTTGATATTGTCATTGGTATGGACTGGGTATCTAAAAATCATGCAGAAATTATATGCTGCTCTAAACGAATTCGAATTCCAATGCCAAACAAAGAAACATTAATAATTTCTGGTGAACGACGAAACAACAACATTAAAATCATAAGTTATTTGAAAGCCCAAAAATATCTTCGTAGGGGATATCAATCATTCCTTGCACATGTCATTGATAAATCATCCAAAGATCGTAAGATCAAGAATATCCCTATCATTCGTGATTTTCCTGGCGTGCTTCCTAATGAACTGCCTGGACTGCCTCCTCCTAGACAAGTAGAATTTCGCATTGATCTAGTTCCCGGTGCTGCACCTATTGCTCGTGCACCTTATCGTCTTGCACCTTCTGAGATGCACGAACTTTCTTTGAAATTGCAAGAACTTTCTTCACAATTGCAAGAACTCATTAACCTTGGTTTCATTCGACCGAGTTTCTCCCCCTGGGGGGCTCCGGTACTTTTCGTGAAGAAGAAGGATTGTTCAATGAGAATGTGCATAGACTATCGTGAGCCAAAAAAAGTGACCATTAAGAATTGTTATCCTCTTCCTAGAATCAATGATCTTTTCGACCACCTCCAAGGATCTAGTTTCTATTCCAAGATTGACCTTCGTTCAGGTTATCACCAATTAAAGGTACGTGATGAGGATGTACCTAAAACCTCTTTTAGAACTCGTTATGGTCATTATGAATTCCTCGTAATGCCATTTGGTTTGACCAATGCACCAGCAGTGTTCATGGATCTCATGAATAGTGTGTGTAAGCAATATCTCGACAAATTTGTCATCGTCTTCACAGATGATATTCTCATCTATTCTCAAACAAAATCTGATCATGAAGAACATTTGAAGATCATACTCGAGCTGCTGGAGAAGGAGAATTTGTATGCTAAATTGTCCAAGTGCTAGTTTTGGCTTCGTGAAGTCCAATTTTTAGGCCATGTCATAAATGAAGAAGGTATTCACGTCGATCCTGTCAAGAAGAATTGGGAAGCTCTAAAGACCCCAACCGAGATTAGACAATTTCTTGGTCTAGCCGGTTATTATAGAAGATTCATAGAGAATCTCTCCAAGATAGCTAAAGATTTAACATTGTTGACACAAAAGGATGAGAAATTCGTCTGGGGTGAAAAGCAAGAAATTTCCTTCCAAACCTTGAAAACCAAATCATGTTCCGCGCCAATCCTCTCTCTCCCTGAAGGAACCGAAAAATTCATAGTCTAATATGATGCTTCGCATCAAGGCTTGGGCTGTGTGCTGATGCAAAACAACAAAGTGATCTCCTATGCCTCTCGACAACTGAAGAATCACTAAAAGAACTACACCACTCATGATCTTGAGCTTGGTGATGTGGTGTTTGCGTTGAATATTTGAAGACACTACCTCTATGGTACCAAGTATACGATATTTACCGATCACAAGAGTTTGCAACATATCTTCGACAGAAGGAACTCAACATGAGACAAAGAAGGTGGGTAGAGTTAATGAACGACTACGATTGTGAAATCAAGTATCATCCTTGAAAAGCCAATGTCGTTGCTGATGCCTTAAGTCGAAAAGAGCAACCAAAACCTAAGTTAGACAATGTGGGATGAAGCAAAATAAAAACCAAATCACCTTTAATCACCATTTGATGAACTAGATGTGCAGAAAAGTTTTCTTGTGAAGGTTCGTGTGAAAGCCAAGGAGGGAAGAAAATTGGGATTAAATAATAATTCAAACAAGTTTGGTGGTCAACTTTGAATGGGTTTAAGGTTTGACACAAAAGTAAAAAAGGAATACTATTTTGGTGCAAGTATGGGGTGTAGAGAAAAGAAGATGCAGGAAGTTATAGGTTGGATGCTTCATGTCTTGACTTTTTAAGCTTCATATTTGGAGTGTAGTGTTTTAGAGTGGGTATTGGATATAAATGGGTATTTATTTTATTGCACAATGTATTATTTTAACTTGGGTTTTATTCGGTTCGAATGGATTTTACGTCACGTCACCAACTCGCTAATTGTACATCTTTAACTGTATGAGACACAAACAAAATGACTTGTGCACAATCAATGATGTGTACTGCCTACACATGATATGAGGGTTATTGGTAGATTTAAATGTTAAAGGAAATGAAATGAATGTCATACAATAAAAATTTGGTTACATTAAATGTCGGGTCAAGTATTCGATTTTGAGGGTTGTCACAGTTGTTGTTCTTGTGCACCCCCAGCTATGTATGCAGAGCTGGATCCACCATGTTCCAGTCTTCTTCGTTTCCCTCCTCCATGTGGATCATTTTCCGGATCCTCCGGTCTCCATTGAAATACAACAGTTTGGGAACAAGATTCTTGAAATTCTCGCATTCATAGAAAGAGCATCTCTTTGAGTTTCTTAAGAGTGTATTGAAGAGTTGACTCAAGAAGCCACTCAGAAGTTCGAATAACTAGAGCCTGAAGAGGAGGACGGTTGGCCAACCTATTCTCAATGTTATCCAACCTTGTGTTAACATTGTCTAATGCAGATGCAACATGATTTATAATTTGTAGATCATGTTGGGTTGTAGCTGGAGTTGAAATGGGAGTAGAGGTGGTGATTGTAGCAGCTACAATTGTTGTTTGAGGCAGGGAGACGATGATGGGGGTGGATGTGATGGTTGAAAAATGTAGGATTGGAATAGTGGAAGAGGCGATGATTGGTGGTAGGGTTACAGTTATGGGTGGGGATGTTGTGGTTGTCAACTCTTGGGTCGAAGTGGATGAAGAAGTGATGATTGGTGGAAGAGACACTGTGATAGGTGGGGAAGTTGTGGTGATTGCTGGTGATGGAGATGAATGAGTTGGGATCGGTGAAGGTGATGTAACAGTGGAACCCACAAGAAATTCTGTGGATGAGGTTGAAGGTAATGTCGTGGTCGTTAGTTGTGATGATTGTGGAATGGGTGAGTCCAGAAGAAAGTCAGAGTCGTGAGGATATGAAATTGTTGGTGGTGTCTCTGGACGATCCGCTGGTAGTGGTGAATTCGGACGATCCAATTCTTTTTCGGAGTCAGTCGATGAGGTGGATGAAGATGAGTTGGATGAAGATGAGGATGAAGTTGCAGCAGCCCGACTTCCAGACGCTCCCGTATTTATAATTCGAAGTCGTTTTGGTTGTTGAGTTGTAACCACCGACGGTTGAGAAACTCTAGGTTGCGGTTGAGAAACCGGGGGTTGTGAAGCTGCAACTTGTGGAGCTGGTTGTGGTTGAGTCTGTTCTTGAACCGGTTGTTGTTGAAAAGGTGGTTGTTGAAATTATTGTTGTTGATCCTCTGGTGTCCAATGAGGATGAAATTGATCTATGTATGCACGCATAACCGGCTCATTAATATCAGCGAGTCTGAAGAGTTCAATCGGCACCGGACCTGAAGGAACATCTGAGCCTTTATCTTTTTGAAGATAGGCAACCGGTGATGGTTCATGCATGAGGGCAACATCCCATCTTGGAATCTCTGGAAATCTGGTCATGAAATGATTGATGAGGATTTGCAAGAATCTCGGATAAATAAGATAATTTGGTCGTTTGGATGTAGCTACTGTGAATTCCGTCCATAGATAGGACGCATAATCATAGTGTTGGTTGTAGCATAGGGCATGATAAGCATGATAAACATTGAGAGCGGCCCTTTCATGACCAGAATGCTTGCCCGTCAAGCATCTATTAAAAATGGTGAATAGGAAAGACCAGATCCTGGACATGGAGCCCTTCTTGAGAGATTTGAGGTTGAGGTTTTCTAACCGACCCTGAAGACCAAGGGCAGCAATTTAGCTCATCATTATGTCATTTGTAACTAGCGGTTCATGTTGTTGGAAGGGTGGTCGGGCATTACCACGTGGGAGCCTGAAAATATTAGATAGATCATTCTTCGTGAAGGTTACACAGGTAATGTCTATGTCAGCTTCGAAATGATGAGGGTTGGTAGTTTGTTTTAACGTAAGGTGTTGTAAAATTGATGAACGTAGGTGAGAGGGACCGATGGCTGAGCACAGATCATATAAAAAATTGGATGACGTTGAAGACTGTGAGACAGGACTCGATATGTTGCGGTGAATGTTGTTTCCTCCTCATGATCCCAAAAGAAGTTGTTTGGCTGAATTGGCTTTCGTTGGTGATTTGGAACAAGGACGTCTTCCGAAATAATTTGTTGTTCTGCCATCTGTAAAATAGACAATAAAAGCAAAGTGGCACAGTGAACAACAGAAGTTAGTACAATGTGACAAGATTGAAAAGTTTAGTGTGTGGGACCACTATATTTTAATTTGTAAATTAATTTTTATATTTATAAAAGGAATTTGAACATTTAATTTTATTTATAAAAAGAAATTTAAAAATTAATTGTATAAAATAAAAAACTGTAAAAATAAATTAAAGATTAAAATAAAATAAAATAATAAAAATAAGAAAAAGTGAATTTGGAAAAATATCTCGGGCCGAGAACTTTGGGCGAGACGAGAAATGTAAAAGATCTCGAGTCGAGAAAGAAAATTGGGAATGATAATGTCTACGGGCCGAGATCCTTCACGGGTCGAGAACTATATGCAAGACGAGATGAGATCTCGAGTCGAGAACAGTGATCTAGAGTCGAGAACCAAGGTCGAGTCAGGAACAATGGTCGAAGACTTTGAGGTCGAGAACTGTGTTGGCCGATCTCGAGTCGAGAAGTGTTCTCGAGTCGAGAACCTTGTGATATTTCAGAGTTTTTCTAAGATTTGATCGGAGGTCGATTGGAACCCTATCTCTGCAAATCCATCACATCTAAGCGCACACACGAGATCGAACTAAGGTTGCGAGTCTCGATTGGGGATCAATGTGAGTGACCAGTGTTCGAATTATAAACAATTAAACCCTAGACTACCCAAACCAACCACGAACATACCAAATCCACTAAATCAAATTGGAAAATCGATGAAATATTACAAGAAATCATACTGTGAGGAGGTAGGGAACAAGATCGATTAGAATCGAGAACAATAGATTGAGCAGATCTGATCGAAATTGAAGAGTCGCGATTCAGTGTGTATAATTGCACGTTGTACTATGTATATGGTCGAGAAGTTTTGAAATGGAGAAGAAAAGATTGGTACGGAGGTGGTATTTATATGCTTGAATCGATCTCGGGCCGAGACCTCATGTCGAGTCGAGAAGGGTGTCCGGCTCGAGAACCTATGCTAGTCGAGATCGAGTAGGGATTGGAACTCGGGTCGAGAAGCGAAGAAGTGAAGATAAAAATTAAAAATTAAACATAAAAATAAAAATAAAATTAAAATTAAAAATCCTAAAAATTTGTCAAGAGTCGGGAATGATGAACATTTGAAACTCAGAATCAGCTCCCCCTTGATTGATGAGTTGAGAATTTTCTCCCTCTCAATTGGTGACGACTTTTGGCGACCGGGTTTCAAGACGAATTTCTTGAAAGCCATTACGATGATACATAAAATTCAAAAACTAATAGAATGCTCAAATTAAAATTTTAACAAATAAGCTTTGAGATTTAGCATACCAACTTTAGATACCAGATAGTTAAAATGTTTTTCATCTAAGGCCTTGGTAAAAAAATCTGCTAACTGAAAATATGTGGATAGAAGTACAATTCGACATTGCCCAGTTCAACATGCTCTTTGATAAAATGATATCGAAGATCAATGTGTTTTGTTTTAGAATGTTGAACAGGATTGCAAGATATTGAAATTGCACTTCTTAAATCACAATATAAAGGATTTCGGCTATAGGAAAAGCCATAATCCTTTAATTGTGATTGCATCCATATCACCTGGGACAGACAGCTAGCAGCTGCAACGTATTCCGCTTCTGCAGTCGAGAGTGAAACACAGTTCTGCTTGCGAGATGACCAACTGACCAATCTATCACCCAAGAATTGACCACCTCCAGAAGTACTCTTCCTATCCAGCATGCAGCCTGCATGATCAACATTAGAGAAGGCGGATAGATCAAACCAAGTTTCCTTTGGGTACCAAAGACCAAGATCCCTGGTGCATTTAAGGTAACGATGGATTCGTTTGACAGCCTGAAAATGAGATTCTTTTGGAGCAGCTTGATACCGAGCACAGATGCATGTTGAGGACATAATGTCCGAATGACTAGCAGTTAAATATAGTAACGATCTGATCATGCCCTGATTGTTTGTGACATCTACTTGTTTACCATCGGGATCAGCATGGAGTTTAGTGCCAGGAGACATTGGTGTTGAGATAGGTTTACAATCGTGCATGAGATATTTCGTCAATAAATTAGAGATATACTTTGACTGATTGATGAAGATGCCAGTTGGAAGTTGACAAACTTGAAGACCAAGAAAGAAATTCATTTCACCCATCATGCTCATTTCAAAATGCTTTACCATAAGATCGGAGAAAAGTTGGTAGTATTTTGGATTTGTAGAGCCAAAAATGATATCATCAACATAAATTTGAATTCAAATGATATCTTCCCCTTGACGTTTAATGAAGAATGTGGTATCGACCTTTCCCTTTGAGAAACCACATTCTACCAAGAACCGGGAAAGAACATCATACCATGCCCGAGGGGCCTGTTTTAAGCCATACAAAGCTTTGTCAAGAATATTAACATGATTTGGAAATTTGGAATCTAGAAAACCTTTTGGCTGATGGACAAACACATCTTCTTTTAAAATACAATTTAAAAATAGAGTCTTTACATCCATCTGATAGATTGTAAAGTTTTTGTGTGCTGCATATGCCAAGAAGATGCGAATGGATTCAATTCTTGCTACAGGAGCAAATGTTTCTTCATAATCAATCCCTTCTTGTTGTGAGTAACCCTTTTCAACCAAACGAGCTTTCTTACGAATGACAATGCCATTTTCATTTTCTTGAAAATCCACTTAGTTCCAATGACAGATGTTCCTGGTGTTTTTGGAACTAAGTGCCAGACCTTTAACCGTTCAAACTGATTAATTTCTTCCTGCATTGCGGAATAATTGTCAATGTATAAATACACTAAGTGTGGTTGTTGCGGAATAACAAGACCACTGACCAATTACAAAAGATATGAACGTGTAAAGTAAATTGGTGAGTACTCCTATGCCATGTGGTCTCTATTTATACTGTTATAGAGATTTTACAAAAGTGGCAAGGAGTAGTAGAAGGACTGATATAAGGAAAGTGACCGAGATCAAAGGGATTTGATCTGGTCTGTTAAACATGGAAAGTTTAACTCAGTCCTTCTACTCAGTATTAGGTTTCAATATTGAGTTCCAGTACTGAGTGGCCAATACTGCCCACTCATTATAGCACCGAGACTTGGCTATTTTCTATTACATATTTATCTTTCTGTTGTTAAGCACAACAACAATCTCCTTTCTGAACCAAGAGTCCTCCTTCTTGGTTATCATCAATTTCAATCCCACCAGATGACTGATATAGGCCTTGGGCAGATCTGCTTTAGAGATAAAACATTCCCTATCTTCTGAGTCAGTATACATACATCCAGAGGTTGGATATATGACACTCTTCTGATCCTGAAAAACAAGGTTAGGAGGAACATGATACTTTTGGAAAAACATGTAAGTATGAAGGCACTCTGGTTTGTTGTGTCTATATGCTTCAGTCATAACCAAAAGTGCCCAATACTCCCCTTCAAACATTATCCCTTTTTCAAAGCATACTGCAGAGACTGTACAGATTTCATCCAGTACTACTTGATCTTCTGATGATTTAGATGGTAGTTCTTTGATCAGTCTCACTATCTTGACCCAGTCTTGAAGCCCTATATGTTGAATGTCATGTAGAAATAGCTTCATAGGAGGACTGATAATCCCAGTGCATGTGATCATGATGGATCTTTCTTTTGGTTGCACCTTTATCTTGTTGATATCAAGATTTAGCCGATGAATGTCTCTCACATTTGGGAGATCTTTGTACCAATAACGCTGCATCAGTTCAGGACCTTTTCTTTTTATCTTGTGAGATGTTTTGGGAAGATCAGTATCATGGTCAGATTCTGGTTCTTCTTCTTTGATCCCCATGCATGTAGGTAGAGTAATCTTTCTGCCTCTTCTACAAGTTGATTTGACTTCCTGGGAACCTGCTCATCATCACTGTTCACAGTATGAACATGTCTTCTTGGTCTGGTTATAAAAGGAGCAGGTTCCTCACTAGATTCAGAAGAGGTAAGGACCACATTTGTCATTCTTCAGGTGGGAGGTCTTCTTCTTCTAGTGACCAGATAGTCTTGAGGATCTTGTGGTTCTTCTGGGGGCTCTTCATCATCGGAGGATGATGATGAAGAGCTTTCTTTTTCTGCCATATACAATGCAGAGCTGACAAAATTCTGAATGGGCACTAAATTTGGTTCTTCATCATCATCATCAGCAATTGGCCAGATAAAAGGCCTGTATACCACAATTTGCAGGTTGTTCACCTCCTGAGCGGGTGGCTCAGTATGCACCTGATGAGGTTGTTCAGGATCAAGATCAGTATCACTCTCCCCCTGACCAGATGGCTCAGACTGATGTTGGTCAAGTTGTTCCATGACTGACCTTCCTCTTAGTCTTCTTCATACATACTGAAACCTGAGTGGTTCAGTATGTGGTATTTGATGTGATTGTTGTTGTGGAGGTTGATCTTCATTCAATCATCTTCTTTTTTCCCCTTGAGCAGATGGCTCAGGTTGATCAACCTTGTCTTCTCTTTGTCTCTTCTCCCCCTTATTTTTATCATTTGATGCGGAGGGAAGAGGTTCAGTATCACCACTTATGTCTCCTTGTTGATCATCATGTGTAGGAGATGGCATATGGTCAGTGGCAGCATCAGTATCACCATCTTGATCTTCATGTGAGGGTGATTTCCTTGGCTCAGTATCATCTCCTCCTTGGTCAGCATTGTCTCCACTGTCTTGAGAGTGTGGAGTCAGTGGAGGTTGTTGTTGTTGTTGAAGTAGTGCAATTGACTGTTTTAGAAAATCAATTTCACTACTCATTGTCTCCATCCTGGCCAGAATAGTATTTTGAGTAGTCTTCATGGCCAGGATTTGCTATATGATTGTCTGCAGAGAGACTTCTTCACCTTGAGCCTTGGATGCTTGAGGACCCTGCACAGATGGTGCTAAAGAAACAAAAATATAAACTGGTTAGTAAGAATGGTTTATCAGATAGAATTTTGGTGTTGTTTAATTCTAAAATCATGTAAACAGAGTTTGTGAAGTCTGTATTTCATCTGGTTTATGATGAAATATTGTGGACTTGTGCAAAGTATGTGTAAGAAAATTTTCAGTAAAAAGTGAGTGTGAATTTGGAGTAGCTCAGTGCAGGATAAGTCACTTTTTCTTAAAGGTTTTGGGTTGGGGACGTGAAGCCTGGGATATGCTTCTTTTGTTTTCAATGTTTATCACTCGGTATTAGAGTGATAATAGAAATCTGGCTAAGACCCTATGGAAAATATTTGGCTTTTGTCAGGGATGGGAAAGCAAGCTCAATGTGCCAGGACTATTGGGATGAGATTGACCATTTAGATAAAATCATATCAAAAAGACACATATATACTGCAAATTTAAGGGATGATATAACAGTTGAGGAGATGATCAATAATGGGGAGTGGAGATGGCCCCCTGATTGGAATCATATATATCCATGCCTTACAAATTTAAGTGTGCCAATCCTAAATGTTGATAGACAAGATTAGGTTAAGTGGAGATCAAATGATGGTGGGTTGAAGGATTACTTAGTTAAAAATGTATGCACCAAATTGAGCAATAGCAGCCCTATTGTGAGCTAGCATAAAGTGGTTATGTTTGCTCAAAGTAATCCTAGGCATGCCTTTATCTTATGGATGGCAGTTCAAGGTAGACTTCAAACTCAGTACAAAATGATGATCTAATGCCCGAGTAAAAGTTTGGTATGTCCTCTGTGAAATAAAGGAAGTGATTCCCACAATCATTTATTCTTTGATTGCGATTTTTCAAAAATAATCTGGGAAAAATTAAAGGTTATGATGTGCCTAGGTAAGATCCTTTAATAGCTGGGAATCAGTTAGTGGAGAAAATGGATGGTTGGATCTGTAATAACGGTATATATAGCATTCTTAGGAGGATGGTGTTAGCAGCTTCAGTTTACTTCATTTGGATAGAGAGAAATACGCGGTTGTTTAGCATCAAAGAAATGGATGCTATGAGTGTGCCTTCTATCATCATTGATAATATCGGAATGCATCTTATGTGTCTAATATGTTAAAGAATCCAAGCAAGTTTTAAGAGTGGCAAAAGATTGGAATGTCAATTTACAGAATAAAAGGTGTTAGGCTGTTGTTTTGTTTTGTTAGTAACGAGGAAATTGGTGGCCGCGTGTTGCTGCGGATTTTTAAAATTTTAGTTTTTCCATATGTTCTAGCACTCGACAAATTTTTATACAAAATTTTCTATCTCGAATACATATAATACTAATTTTTACTTTGAATTTTGAAGTAGAAAATATATATCTCAAAATAGTATATTTTAAGGAAAATATCCTATAAATGCTAAATGTTTTAGGCCGTGACTCGTTCTAGTATTTATCACTTATATGATATATTATGATAATTTTAATTTTTTCAGATTATTTTAAAATTATATCATTAAAAAAATTAACAATTTCTCCCAATAATGCGATTTTTTCCTGATAGTGATCTAAATTTTTCCTGATAGCGATCCAATATTCAATGATAATGATCAAATTTCCTCCTATGATTAAAAACAATCTCAAAAGTTTAATAATTGATGATTAAACACTACACCCAGTTTAATCATCGATGATTAAAGAAAGTTGGACTTAATTACAAAAATGTCACCGCGTGTGGGACAAAAAAGTTGGACTTAATTACAAAAATACCACCGCGCGCACGAGGAAAGTAGGAATTAATTACAAAAATGCCACCGCGCGCGTGAGAGCTGGAAGGAGATGAGAGGCTGAGATCTATTCTCACATTCTCACCTAATATATTAATTCTCAATGGAACTCACTTCTATATATATATATATATATATATATATATATATATATATATATATATGGGAAAAGTGAGTGTCTGGTTGTCACATACCTAAACTTAGGTGTGGACCATAAAAAACTACATAATTTTGGTTAAAAGAAAACTTATAACTCATTGCTCGTCACATAAACATACTAGTATATCAAAGCTCATCTAAAACTCATCACTTAACTTAATCTTAATTATGTTTTTTTGTTGAAATGTTCATATTCTTGAAATTGTGCTTATATACAACACATGTGCATGTGTGTATATAGTTTTTTTTTTATTGTCAAGTGTTCTAATATCGTGGGAAAGTGACAATACTTTCGTAAAAAATAACTTGTATGAGTTTTTTTAACCAAAAATATAAAATTATAGGTGGTTTCACACATATGCTTAGTTATGTGATAGCCACATACTCACTATCCTCTATATATATATATATATATATATATATATATATATATATATATATATATATATATATATATATATATATATATATATATATATATATATATATATATATATATATATATATATATATATATATATATATATATATATATAACTTAATTTAATTCCTATATTCATGGAAATTATTTCCAAAAAAAACAGAATTATATTGAATACCGGATTTGCCCTTTACATTTAAATAAATGAAATATATATATCTAATTTCTGATTGGCTAATAAGGTAAATGGGTTCTCTATATAACTCTATGGAAATTCCAGATTTTCACGTATATATCTTCTATTTGAAAACTGAATACCCCATATCTTCCCGATTTTTAGCATGTTAACCGGAAATCTTTAAACAATTCGTGATTCGTTATTCGTAATTCATAATCTTTACTGCCGATTGAATTAATAATTCAGTTGTTTCAAAATTCGTAATAATTCCTGGGTGCGAGAGAATACCGACATGGTAGTATTCGATGAGGCTGGTTGGTTGGTATACCATCTACTTTGAATTTCAAGAAAGATGTAAATCCCATTTCATCCAGGCATCCCTTCTGATGCGGATGTAAATTCGACATCACTGCATACATAGTTTTCGGGCTAGATCTAGTTTGCAATACCGGATAATTTATGTTTGTTTTAACATTTTCATCATCAACAGCCACATTTGACGCATACGTTTTTGAGTTTCTTTTACGTTTTAACGTTT
This sequence comes from Calendula officinalis, assembly GCA_963853835.1. NCBI lineage: Eukaryota > Viridiplantae > Streptophyta > Magnoliopsida > Asterales > Asteraceae > Calendula > Calendula officinalis. The sequence continues at coordinate 24,278,570 of OY970826.1, read as the reverse complement.
TATCTTTGCCTGCATCAATGTATACAAACGATTAATAATTACTTATTGACAAATTACCATGACTACAAACTAATTTCATGATTGTACCTTTTTTCCCTAATTCCTTAATTCCTGCACTTTCGCCCATTACTGATTTCATTATTTTATGTTGTGTACATTGTTTAATCCGTAAATCATCCAACTTTTTTTTCCCTTTCCGTGCGGTGTCTATATTTTCTTCGGCTTCAATATCTAAAATCAAAATTTACACTTAGGTACACATTTTTTTTTCCATTAATCCATAAAACATACCTATTGGTTCTTGCTCTTTCAATGTTTTCCTTGGGCTGTCTCTGTAATCCACATACTTTGTTGTTTTCCGTCCACTTCTTCTAACACCTTACATTTATAACAAAAACAATTACAGTCATGTGTATGCAACTTAGAAAAAAACAAGTGCAGTCAATACACATGGAAAAAACAGTCTAGTCTGGTTATAACTTACCACTTTTCTCAATTAAAAACATTAATATTGTCAAAATCATACACCTTACATTCATGTAAACTTACCATACATTGATGTAATGTTGCAAAATTAGTTAACCTAACAGTCATGTATATCTCCAAATTGTATACTGAAATGTTGTCAAAATCATAAACCTTACATTCATCTAAACTTACCATACATTCATGTACATGCATGTACACTAACCATACATTCATGTAATCTTACCATACATTGATGTAGGTTTTAAAATTATTAAACCAAACTGTCATGTATATCTGGTAAACCTTACCTTCATCTAAACTTACCATACATTAATGTACATGCATGTAAACTAACCATACATTCATGTAATATTACCATACATTGATGTAGGTTTTAAAATTATTAAACCAAACAGTCATGTATATCTCCAAATTGTATACTAGATTTCAACATTAACGCACAATTACTAAAATACACCAAATAACCAATATTGGTAATCGAAAAAAACATTCATATAACTCAAAACATAACTTCCGCCTCTAGTAATCGAAATAATACCCTAATCATAAACATACATGTTTCATAACGAAATCAATAACGAAATCAAAGATAATATTTGCAAATAAAACATAGTAGTCATTGTTCTATTACAGTTAAATGCAACAATCTTACTCCTCAACAGTCAGACAAAAACCCTAATTGCAACTTTGGTACTCTTAAAAAACTTGAAATCATCACCGATACCTTTGTTTTTGGTTTAAAAAACTTGAAATCAAACGAATAAAACCTCATCGTTGCATATGTATTAAAGTAAAATACATATTTTTACCTCTCATTGTTCTTCGTTGTCGACGCCGCCGTCTCAAGTTAGAATATCAATGTTCGTCTTCAAAGATTTCCGATTTCACTGTTGCTCTACTTATATATGTTGCATCAAACCAATATTCACGATTTTTATGCGAAAATCGATTATAAAATTGATCGGATTTTGCCGATCTTCTCTCAAAAACGACGCTAAACCCCCTTTTAAAAAAACCCACGTAAAGTTGGATAATGGGGAGTGATCACGGTAATTCAGGACTGCCAGTTATTGGGAATATAATTTCCTTTTTTAAATATTTTGTTTTTAAATAATGAAACGTAAACTAACTTGGCAGATTACCAAACTACCCTTTTCACTTAATTAGAGAGTTCTCTATATAACTCACCCCTATATATATATATATATATATATATATATATATATATATATATATATATATATATATATATATATATATATATATATATATATATATATAGGTTCCGGATAAGGAGAGGACACTTTTCCCAGTGAGGACTGCGAGGACTCAAAAAAAAACTCTAAAAATGATCCAAAACAAACTTTTTTCAAAAAAAAAAAAATTTAAACATTAAAATCGCAGCATATAAGATCCAAAAAAATAAAAAAAAAAATTCTAAAAATGATACAAAAAAAAATATGGATCATAATAATGATCCACAAAAAAATATGGATCATTGTTATGATCCGCAAAAAAAAGTGGATCATAATATTTTTTTTCAAAATTTTTATTTGGTCAAATGTAGTAATAATCATGGGGAGTTATATATATTTTTTTCGGAATTTTTTGGAATGTTTTTGAGGTGTCCTCGCGAGTCCTCGCCGTTTTTTTAGTCCTCACAGGATCCCACTTCTATATATATATATATATTGGGTACGGATCCGGTGAGGACTCTTTTCCCGGTGAGGCCTGTGAGGACAAGTCTCGTCCACTCATCTTAAAAAGGGCATAAAGGTCATTTACGAAATCCCCCTTTTCTCCTTTTGCAACTTGTCCTCTTATAATTGGAAGTGGGTTTTTTCCCCCGCACTTTCTTTTTCGCCCATAACTTTTTTTTTTATTTGTAAAATAAAAATTCTAAAAATGCCAAAAATTTTAAAATTAAATTTTCAACAAAATGAGTATAGTCATGAAAATTTGAAAAAAAAAATGATCCAAAATTGACATTGATCCATAAATAACAAAATGATCAAAAAATTAACAATAGTACAAAGTAAACAAAATGACCATGAATGAACAAAATAATCCAAAATTATATATCACATATTATTTGACTAATTATTTATGCAAAATTATATTTATGCAAGATTAAGAATGATCCACAAATAACAAAATGATCCAAAATTAACAAAATGATCTAAATTTAACAAAATGATTCAATATTTTATCCGGGTTTTTTTTTCAAATTTTCATGACTACACTCATTTTGTAGAAAATTTAGTTATAAGATCTTTGGCATTTTTAGTTTTTTTTTTCTTACAAAGAAAAAATATTATGGCCGAAATACGAATGTAGGGGTAAAAATAAAACCCACCAAATCAGAAATTGACATGTGGCGAGGAGAGAGAGTATGTGTGCGAAAATGACCATTTTAACCTTACAAATTTTCATTTTACCCCCCACTATTTTGTTAAACTTAACACAAAACCCTCTAACCTTTACTTTTCTTCACATTAGATCCTAGTCATTGATTTTCTTTGATCCAAGGCCCAGATTTGTACTCGCAGTCCTCACCGGCAAAAGAGTCCTCACTCGATCCCACTTATATATATATATATATATATAGGGTCCCGGTGAGGACTGCGAGGACTCCAAAACAAACTCTAAAAATGATCCGAAACAAACTTTTTTCAAAAACTTTCTTTTTTAAACATTAAAATCGTAGCATATAAGATCCAAAAAAAATAAAAAATTTTAAAAAATGATCCAAAAAAAAATATGGATCATAATAATGATCCACAAAAAAAATATTGATCATTGTTATGATCCGCAAAAAAAACGGGGTCATAATTTTTTTAAAAATTTTTTTTTGGTCAAATGTAGTAATAACCAAGGGGAGTTATACGTTTTTTTTGGAATTTTTTGAAATGTTTTTGAGGTGTCCTCGCGAGTCCTCACCTTATTTGAAGAAGTTGAAGAAGCAATGCATTTTCGTAAAATATACATTTATGTATACATATATATATATATATATATATATATATATATATATATATATATATATATATATATATATATATATACATATATATGCATACCATACATATACATATGTTCATATTTATAGTGTATATATGTATATATATACACATATATATACGATATGCATATGCATTTTCGTAAATGAAAATGCATGTTCCGATTGAAAATGCAAGTTACGACTGAAAATGCAAGTTACGTAAAATGCTTGTGTATATATATGTGTATATATACATATATATCGGGCATGAATATGCATATATATATATATATATATATATATATATATATATATATATATATATATATATATATATATATATATATATATATATATATATATATATATAGTATGAATATATATGTATATGTATACATATATGTATATTTTACGAAAATGCATTGCTTCTTTAACTTCTTCAAATAAGGACCCTTTTCTATGGATCATTACCCTATTTACTAGCATTGTACCCGCGCAATGCGGCGGCGGGACCCAATTGGTGGGTTGTGTCGGTATTGATTGTGGTGGTAATTTCAACTTGTTAACATTTAAAATATTAATAAAGACAATTATAGTCCAAGTAAGAAACGAAGTAAATCAGTTAGTTAGACAATTGTATTGATAATAAAAGAAGTCACAAATTCAAGTCTTACTTAATTTCATATTTTTCATAGACATAAGTGTGTGCTCAAAATGCATTATATATAGGAAGATACTTATCAAGTTTTATGCCCTATTGTTGCTTAATTCTCAAATTTGGAATTTTTTTCAACATAGTTTGCGTTTTTCTAGAAGTCAGCTGCTAATCGTTTCTTCTCAATTCACCACTGAACAAAGCATTTTAACCCAGCAAAACCAATTCATTAATACTATATGAATTTTTCAACAGATTAAAATATTTACAAACCCCACTTATGTGCTTTAAATCAATTGCAAATGTTATACATATGCTACATAATTTGACTTGTACAAAATGTCCAATTAAAATCAATAATTTGATACAAAGTATTAAAGATTGTATTAGGCTGCAGCTTATGGGTCTACAAGTCAAAGCTTCCAGACAGGTGTTAAAAGATGGCGTGGATTGGGAGGTGCAGTTTAAGTATGCAGGAAGTTAGTGGTGTGGGTTCTTTTGTTAGTCTGTATTGTTTTGTTCTTATGGTTTGGTTGACCGATTGAATGATTCTTTGTTTATATATTATTCTCCGGGTTAAAAAAATGATTCTTCAGATTACTTTTCTTGTCCTTTTTTCTTACATTTTTTAAAAATTTCATTTATTGGATATGACTACAAATACTATGTTATTGTAGTAAGTCTATTATATCAAATAAAACCATGTAGGAAGTTGAAATCTCTAAAATAAACCACAATTTGGCAAGTGTATAAAAAAGGGTTCTTTACTTTGGGAGAGCAGCCATTTTCCATGGTAACACATTAAACAATCACATCTTAGGCAGGCAGCTGTTTTATTTGGTTCAAGTAGAAGGGAAGTCTGGTCAGTTATCAGGTAGAGCATCTTGAATAGCATGTACCTGCATATTTGCCTCAAAAAAACCTTGCCAAAAAATGGTATCGTATCTACACATATATATATAATTAAAAGTTTTTTATTTCATCTGATGAGAAATGTACAATTAGCATTAGATGTTTATAGTCAACTACACCTTTGGAAATAGAAACGGGTTATACATATTTACGATATATCTAATATTATATCATGTCAAAGGCTATGATAAAACCATTGCCAATAAATTTAATTGTTAATCATTATAATACAAAGATTAAAACATAATCAGCTTGTTAAATAAACGAATCAACCCATTGGAAACTAACTACAATCCGGATCAACCCATTTGAATTTAATACATAACTCTGTGAACATGTAAAAATACATAAACAAGCATGTACGCAGACCCTTGCATGTCAACGTCAAAGTTCTACATTGAAACATGAATTTGGGGTGCTAGAAACAAATCAGACTGCAAAAGTTGAAGAATTCCAAATAATAAGCAATTAAAAAGCATGTTAGTCAGCTGAAAATGATGGACTAATATCTGAATGATAGTTATTAGTTAATGTTTCACTATTAGCTAATCTAGATTTTGAAGAGATTGTATGGTCGTAGAAACAATATTTGCAGCCTAGAGACTTAAAGGAGATGACCGATTTTCATCAAATAGTGGCACAAATATAGAATTACTTTACCTGGTAGCATTTTAATCAAGGTTCCAAAACAACAGAGGATGCTCAAACCCAGTAATACATGCACAATATCACCATCCAGCAGTGCATGCACAAACCCATTAATACAGGCACAATATCACCATCCAGCAGTGCAGGCACAACCCCAATAAGGTATATCTTTAAAAACTCTAAAACGCAAAAGGGAGTAAATTATTCACGATTAAATGAGAGAAACATAAATTGATCATATATCCAAAACAAATACATAAAGAATAAAAAAAAATTCATCGTTATAAGCTTTTGATAGAAACAAAACCTGAAAATATTGTGCTGCGAGATGATCAATTGGATTTTTGTCTGCATGAACCTGTCGTGCCTGCAATCCTCCTAACATACAACATTAAATACATTTAAGAATTTATACACTAATGTATTTCGTTAAAAACAGAACGATTTAGGGATTACGATATTGAATAGAACGAACGAATCAAGCGGATGAGAAGGGATACCTCAAATCGTATGGAGAACTCGTATGAAACGTAAGGATACCTCAAACCTATGTGTTGTATTTATACGGTGAAGAAAGTTAATCATACTTGAAGGAATCGATGAGTCGCCTTGTGTAATGTGTAATCGATGCCTGGCCTCGGTTCAATCACGGTGGTGCGTTCGAGTAGGGCATCTAAACGGGCAAATGAAGGAAGCGAAACGATTAACAAGAGAAGCATCGATGACTGGTCCGTTTAAATGAATTATGTGTGCGTTTGAAATTATGGGCCGAAGACTCAAGCCCACTGAATTGTTTTTGTGGGCCGAAAATAAGGTCCACACAAATATGACGGGCCGAAGCCCTTGGAAACATGCGGAAGTTATTGAACTGTTTAATAAGGATTTGTTAGCAGGAATATCGTGATTGGACACCAGGTCAAGTGGTTTGTGCGTTGGAGTATATCCTGCAGGTTGCGGGTTCGAATCCTTTCAGTGTCACTTTTTTTTAGAAAAAGTATTCAATTCTGAAAATAGAAACAAATTGGCTAAATTTTCAAAAGGCTGTTTATGGAAAGGTTTAAATGTTTTATAAGTAGTAGATATATATATATATATATATATATATATATATATATATATATATATATATATATATATATATATATATATATATATAGGGGTGCATTAAAGACGACACCAATAATACTTAAAGAACCAACAGAACCCAACTAAACAAATCCTATCCATCCATTTTGAAACAGCCACTTTACCCGATCTTATAGAGGGGAAGGGTACTTTTGGAATTTGTTTTTATTATATTTTAATGGGAGAGATATTTACGATAACTACCATCATTGGGATTGTAATTGGTTCTATTCTCTTTCATGCAAATCCCGATCATTTAGAAAGCTCAATCATTTAGAATTACGATATACATGAATGGTAATCGTCTAAGAAATTGGGAGATTTTCTAGGGTTTCAAAGCGCGACTATAAAAGAAGACGAAATTGTTGGTTTTCGAGTTCTAATAAACTGCCGTAAAACACGAACTCCTGAAGATCGGCGACGGGCGACGTGCAGAATAGAAATGTCAGGTATGTATAGCTTATACTTAATGAGATAAGGTATATTGTACGGATTAAGTTTGTATTGGTTGCTAAGAATGGTTAAATGGATTCAATTTTGCATTTCTTTGATGTTTAGTTACTCCGCTAAAAAATCTCTGTTAGGGTTTAGATACATGAACGTATTTAGGTATGTTTTGCGTTTTATTAAAAATTAGGTCTTGTTTTACGAATTGATGATTGGTTTGTCTTCTAATATTGTTTAATTGTTTCGATTTTGAATTACATTGATGTTTGGTAACTGATGTAAACCGTACATATAGGGTTTTAAAAGCGATATTTCTGGGATTAAATGGTATATTGGTTAAATGGGGGTTTTGAATGATGCGTTGGTATGAACATGTATGTGTGCTAGACATTCAATACATGAATGTACTGTCTTCTAAAATCATAAATATTGGTCATATACATTGATATTTTATAAGATCAATACATAAATGTCGTGCCTTAAAATACTAGAATGTTTTTACAAATCTTTATAGATAGTAATTGCAATTGTGTGGACTGATTAAACCTAATTTTGTTATGTTATTTTGAATTTATAGGAGTAAGAAGTAGTGGAAGAAGGACGGCAAAGTATGTAGATTACCGGGAGAGCCCAAAGAAAAAGAATAAGAACCAACCCTTATTGGTAATTGTTAAAGATACATGCATGCTTTTACAAAATACTAATACTTGGAAACTGAAATTGCAGATTTAGATGAAGAAGATAATGTAGAAACAGAACGTAAAGGGAAAAAATTAAGAATGGAGATAGTTATTAATACAGAAATTAAAATTAAAGCTGCTAAAGGTATCTTTATTTTATTTTTTCTGGAATGTACAATATGCATGTAAACGATTCATTTGTAAATTAGTTATTAATTTAATTGATTGTCAGGTGAAGCAAGTAGTGGAAACAAGCGTGTAAGGGATGCTGGTGATAAGAAAATAAACAAAAAAGGTAAAGAAAAATATGGTGAAACAAGCGAAGGAGGTGGTGATGTTGATGTAGAAATAACAAAAACGGTACCGGTGTTGTACACAAGGTCGAGTCCCAAAACTTTTCATGCACTAATATCTATGCTTCAACCGAACCAAAAGAATTGCCTAGATGAGATGGGGTTTAGTGGTATCCTAGATTTTAAAGTGGATGCCATTCCATCAAAACTAGGATTGTTCGTGGTTGACAACTTTGACCCAGATTTGATGCAAATAAAACTTGAAAATGGTGTTATTCAAATAACACTTGATATGATTGGTGACATGTTAGGTTTAAATAACATGGGCACCAATATATCCGATATGCAATCTGTAAATGATGATAAGTTGATTAACGAATGGATGAGCCAATACACGGGCATTAAAGAAATAAAACCGGCGGATATTAAAAATCGAATTATAACATCAGATTTTCCGGACCTTAACTTTAAGCTGAATTGGATAGTGCTGTTTTGTTTCTGAAATGATTGTAAGTTTAAAATATTAAGCTGAATTGGATAGTGCTGTTTTGTTGCTGAAATGTTTTGTTGCTGAATTTTCGGACCTTAAGTTTAATGCGTTCAACTTTGTAGTTGCTGAAATGATTGTAAGTTTAAAATATTAAAACCCAATTTTACACCAATGTTTTACAGTTATATATGTAGTTGACCATTTCTTTATCACCAGAAAAATGCTTTCGGACGATACATTGAAACCGTTCATCATGCCAAAGCAAAAGTCATAATCGGGTCGTATTTGGTTGCGGGGTCATTCAAATGGCAAGGCGAACGTTACAGGAAGCTTAGTGGGCTATGTATGATGCGAATGATGGAAACATACTCGGGTGAGGATCTACAAAGGTGGGATTGCGGTCTAGATGGAGATAAGGTAAAATTAGAAAAGCAAGTTGGTATCCTTGCCTAGAAGTATGTGTCAAAACTAATGTTGTCGGAGAGCACCATAATCATGGGAACAATCTGAGGCAAACTTGCGGCATTCAAAATCTGAAAACCACTCATGTTGCTGAACTAGTTTAATTTGATGCTACTTTTTAGAAAACTTTGGTTTTTGTTATGATAACAATTTAGGCTTTTTTGATGTGTTTGTTTAAGGATTTTGGTTTTTAGTAAGGTTGTGTTCGTTAATTAGTTAATGTTAAATAGGTTGATGGAATATTATTTTTGTTTTATATTTATTACTATGATTTTAGTTTCCTACTATATATTTAGATTGAAGCAAACCGTAGAATACGTTAATGTCATCGTATTTACAATTGTGTAACTTATTTATCGACTATGTATACATTAATGTATATATTAACGTGTACTAAGAACTACGGAAAAGGCAATCAATGTATACATTCAAAAATTACAGTAACCTAAACATCAATGTAAAGTCTGTGTAAAATGCGTAAAATGCATTCTTGGTACCAAAATATATAAGCATCCATAACTACATAATTTTAAAAATTCTTGCAAATTTGAGGACTACGACAGTTGAGATGCCACCAAAATGGATTAATTATACAAAATAAATTGATGTAAAAACCACATCGGTACTTTTAACATTTATGTATTTGATGGTCTACATTGGTTAACCGTAAGTATAATCTGTATCAAGGTAATCTGTATGAGGGTAATGTAACATATAGAGTATGCGATAACATAAAAGTTAACAATTAAATTTCCATCAAGAAACAAATTTTGTCCAAATCATAAAATGGTAAACCAAAAACATTAAACTTGCAAACCATAAAAAAAATGCTTGAATAAAAAACTGTTTGTAAGTCTTAGTCGTCAGCATCCGAATACTCAATATCATCGTCTACTATATCATCCTCATCATCTTCATTAACATCAACAACAAGTTTCTGTTTGTCTTTATCATGTTTACGACTATTATGTCCTTTTTGGTTACAAACACTGCATGTTCGCGATTTGAATGGAACTTTCTTTGATGTTCTAGCTTTTGTAGCTATTTTTGCTATGTTTGCCGCACTTTTAATTCTTTTGGAACCCTTGTTGCTGGATTTTTGCGGGTTAAGGTCACCATCATCTTGAGTTACTTGCTTTCCAATAACTTTAGAATTTAAATCTCGCTTGGTTTTACCATTTATTAGAAACCCAATGTCATCTTCTAGTGATTTCCGTGATTGTTTTAATGATTCAATAAACTGTTGAAACTTTGGGACATCATCATGCACCAAACTGATGCAATCGTCAAGTATAGAGTGACATTCTGCTGACATGTTACCAGTTTGGTCTTCACAAGTACCATAAGTGGGGTAATTTTCGATCAAATGTGCAGACACCGCATTTTTTGTCCATCGTCGACTAATGTATATATCTGGAATTCTGTCCACAAAATTGTTACGAAAAACACAATAAACGTGACGACACAAATATCCATGACGAGTAAAATGGCCACATGAGCACGTAATCGTTCCATCCTGATTGTTAACGACAACCTGCAATAAAATAATAATGAGTACAATTTTCTGTATCATTGAGATACATATATGTTTTATCGACATAAAATAAATGAATTTGTAAGGTCGTAATACGAAACCTTTGTTTTGACAACAATTTTACAGGAATTATCCGGTGACTTTTCTTTATGTAAAATGGTGAACGACTGAACATCGGATTCGACATCATCGAACTTTTCATCATCAGGAAACAAAGAACATGTATATAACCCTTTGTGTATTTCATATTGTACGTCTATGAATACCTCATGTGTGTATAAATCACGTGCATGTATCTCGATAGGTAAATCAGTACGAATGGGTAGGTTTGAGCCTTTGGATTTGTAGTCAAGTTGACGTACTGTGTACCTTTCTATCTCCATAGCTGATTCAAAAGAAGACATAAACTCAATAAATGTGTCATCTTTGTCGGTAGTAAGCTGGAAGAATGCGTTGGTACTCTCGGAACGAGACGTGGTTTTCATCAAACCACACATGGGATAGTCTTTGAAATATGCAGGGATCCAACGTTGCTTTATTGCATACATGTCGGTACAACCATTTGTTTCCATTCAAACCATACCGACTTATTAAATCATCCCACCGTTCTTTGAAAACATTTGAGTCAATATAAACGTTCCAAATAAGGTTATGGAAATCTCTCCTAAACATCGAATCAGATGGCAAATCATGTATAACCTGTGAAATTAATTATAGCAACTGTTTAAAACTATATTTTAGAATATTGGCGACATAAATGTTTAATTACTATAATATACACGAATATACCTTGCTAGGAAGTTTTTGCGTAATATGCCACATACATAACCTATGATGTGTTTCTGGGAATATTTTCATAATAGCCTTCTTTAACGCAGGATTTTGATCAGTTAATGCAATTGGAGGCTGCTTCCAGTGAACCTTCAAGAATGCTTCCAACATCCAACAGTAAGATTCGTATGTTTCGTCGGAAAGTAGAGCAGCCCCAATAGTAACACAACGCCGGTGGTTGTCAATTCCGGTGAAAGGGACAAAAACAAAATCGTATCTAAAAAAATGAAAAGTTAGTTAATTAATGAAACATGTAATAAAAAAAATGATGAAACGAATGTTACTTGTTTGTCCGAAAAGTAGCGTCAAAATAAATGACGTCGCCAAAAGCAATATAATTTGCATTCATTATTTCATCCGACGAGAACATGCTTTCAAGCTTAGATTCACGAAGGAGATATTCAAATGAGAACCCGGGGACATGCAGTTGCCTGTTCTTCATCTTATCCAGAATCATCTTCACATCATGGTCCCGAATGAACAATTTCATTGATGTTTTATCATTTCTCCAATCGTTAGGAGTGCCGGGTACACCTCTGTATCCTCCATTTAGTGCAACTTTTAATCTATGGGCTTTAGTGGCTGTTATATTGGTCAATGAAGCATGGTGTATGTATAGAAAATGACTATAATTTAACTCTCTTTGAGCTTTAGAAAAATCCATATTACCCTCACTTATTAAAGGATGATTGTGGTGCTCAATAAATTTATGCACCATAAAGGATTCTGACCCATCAATTGCTTTAAAGCCGATCATCGTTGGGCAATCAGTTACTCTAGAAGATTGTGTACGTTTTCTTTTCTTCTTAACCCCATCTGCTGGTTCATCTTGTGCATTGTCTAATTGTGAATTTTTTTCAACTTTAGACCTTATCTTACCGGTACGACTACATAATACATATATGTGGGTAATCTGTCCGTTTTTCCATTTTATACCAGACTTACGAATGTCAAATCTAGCCTTCTGAGAATATGACTTGTACATTTCATAACATATATCAAAAATGTCACCCACTTTTGGTTTTCCGTCGTCATGGACTTCTGGAACATATACTTCAATACCATTTTGACCAGGGCCTATCTCATTTGTAACGTCATCACCATCTATAATTTTTTTTAAAATATAATTAAATTCATAACATAATGAATGCTGTCATTTAACATAATACATGCATGTATTATTGTAGAACATATAATTAAGTAGATACTGATTCCCGTTATTTAACAAAATACATGTATGTATTAACGTAAAACATATATGAAGACTATTTTACAGTTTGCGATTATTACTTTTAAATGTATTTCACTTGAATTAATGACATAAAACGAAGCAATATATAACCAATATAAATTCAGCAAAACAATTAGACTATTAAATGAAGACGACGAACACTAAATAGACATCAGAATAAAATTATAATAAAAGAAAAATAATTACCAGAATGAACTTGATAGGGTTCGCAATAATCTACTTGCTGAATTGGAATGTCTGCGACAATCACATTACTCTCAATTGGCTCTATTATATCGGTGCATACATTTGGTGGATAAGTTGCTTCTTCTTCTTCACTATTCGTCATTTGATCTTATAGAATTGTATATACTTCTTTAGTATACGATTATAGAGATGAAGAGTATATGGAATTTTACGCTTTTGGAAGAAGATATGGAATTACGCTTTTGGAAGAAGATATGCAATATCGGTATTGATTTTAGAATTATGGAATCATGTAATCCACATTCCATAAAATTAGGGATATTCTAAAAAAATGACCATTTACCAAATAAATAGGATAATTCGAAATTTCCATTATACCCCTCACGAATTTAGGGGGGAAATTGAAAAGTCCTCAAATCTGATTGGTCAAAATTGGTTCTTTAAGTTATGTAGGCTAAAATGGTTATGATTTTAATTCTTCACTATATATATATATATATATATATATATATATATATATATATATATATATATATATATATATATATATATATATATATATATACATACGACGGAAAACCCATTTTAGGACCATGCAGTGCGAGTCTTGTTGGTCTTCTTCCAGTTGATCAGTCTAGCAGCATTGTTCTCCTCATGATTTAACATTAAACCATACGAAGTTTGAATAGTGTATGTTTCAATGTTGTTAGCAGCATTGATAGAGTTTGTCATGTCAAGGAATTGTTGAGGAAGACTGTCCATAAATTTTTGACAGAGTTCTCCTTCTTCCTTCACAATTCCAACATCGATGAGATCATGGATAACAGTGTTAAATATGTTATAGAGAGAGGTGATGCCTTCATTTCATATTTCCTTCTCATGTTGCTTTTTCTTTTCAACTTCACCTTTGTTGTGCCTTCATATGTGATGATTAAGCTATCCCACATAGCTTTAGCAGTTGGTAACTACATAATGGCAGTCAGTCTTTCTTTCGTAACAGCATTACCAATCACACCTTTGGCTCTAGAATCAAGACTGAACAGTTGAAGATTAGTATCAGTCCATGTGTGCTTCAGTTTTGGAATAGTTCTTGTTCCTGCATGAGCATCATCAGTAGCTGCAATGGGTTCCATGGTTTGTGGAATGATGGGACCATCAGCCAGCACTGTGAGCATTTCATAATGGATAGATTCAAGATACCATTGGGCTTTCAACTTCCACTGATGAAAGTCTTTGCCATCAAAAATAGGCACACCCATTCCTGACATAACTGGGGCAGTGATTGAAGACATTTTAGTTTTTGTAGGTTGGGGAGGATAAGTATATGGAATGGCTGCCAGGGTAATAGATCGACTAAATAAGGTGTAATTTAGCCTGCTCTGATACCAGTACTTAGGTCACAACAACCCTGGTTTGTTTGTTATTTGATAGATTATTATACTTAATGAAATATTAAAATGAAGAACACAAGAATATAGTCAATGTATATATCCACTAAGTGTAGCTTGTTGCGGAATAACAAGACCACTGATCAATTACAAAAATATGAACGTGTAAAGTAAATTGGTGAGTACTCCTATGCCAAGTGATCTGTATTTATAATTTTATAGAGATCTTACAAAAGTGACAAGGAGTAGTAGAAGGACTGATATAAGGAAAGTGACCAAGATCAAAGGGATTTGATCTGGTCTATTATACATGGAAAGTTTAACACAGTCCTTCTACTCAGTATTGGGTTTCAATACTGAGTTCCAATACTTAGTGGCCAATACTGCCCACTCAGTATAGCACCGAGACTTAGCTATTTTCTATTACATATATATCTAAGCTAGCCTAGGTTGTCTTGTTATCTTAAGATCCTAAAGGGGTAAGGCTTTTTGCCTTAACAATTGCAATTATCCAGTCTGGATCAGAAAGAGCTTCACTAATTTTCTTAGGCCTAGTGGAACTTAAGAATGACGAGTATTGATATTCATCTGCAGTGGCTCGACGTGTTTTGAAAGATGACTCTGGATTGCCAATGATTTGATGAAAAAGGTGTTCTTTGGTCTACTTTGTTGAATGGGGAAGCGGAAGTTGACCAGGGTTGATGTTGGAATTATTAGTGAATGCAAGATGTGGAATGATAGCAGTTTGTAGATTCTGAGGAGGGATGGTGGTGGTGGTTCAGCATATGAAAGAGTAAATTTAGAAAAATCAATCACCAAAGGAGCAACAATATTTGTCGGAGGTGGGAGATCTTCTGGTGTAGGTTGAGTTTCTAGTGAAGCATTTGAAGGACATGTGTTTGATGTAGGTACCGGTGAAGTTGGAGCAGGTGAGTTGGAGATGGAGACTCATTGGTAGTGGGAGTGGTTATCTCAGGGGCAGTGATGGATTGAATATCGGCAGGAAGTGGAGGAGGGGGTGGGGGTGGAGGTGGATGTCTGATGTTGTGATATTCATCATATAAATGTTCAAATAGGATTTCAAGATCATTCTAAGATGTTGCGGGATCATAAGATGAAGTAGGTTAGGGTATTTCAATGCGTGTGGTCAATGGATCAAGAGGAAATGTTTCATCGAATGAGACATTGACAGTTTCTCTGAGCGTTATGTCTGAGCGGTTGTTCATCCTAAAAGAAGCTAATTCCTTTGAATATCCAATGAAAACTCCTTCATTTTCTTTGTCTTCAAACTTGTTGAGTTTGTCATTATCATTAAGAATGAAGCATCGACTACCAAAAATATGGAAAAAGTTGACATTTGGTATACGATTGTTGATCAGTTCATATGGAGTTTTGATGTATGTTTTGTTTATGATGGAACAATTTTGAGTAAAGCATTCGGTGCTGATGGCTTCTGCCAATAAAGAAAGTGGAAGATATGAAATTGAAAGCATTGTACGTGCAGGTTCAACTAACGTACGATTTCATCTTTCAACAATACCATTCTGTTTGGGAGTTCGTGTAGTGGAGAACTGATGAGTGATGCCAAAAGATTCATGGAAAGAATCAAGAACTCGATTCTTAAATTCAGTACTATTGTCAGTACGAATTGTTTGAACTTCTAATTCAAGGTTTAATTGAGTTTTCTTGATAAATGCAATGATGATTTCTGCAGCTTCATCCTTTGAGCGAAGGAAATTGACCCGTGTATATCGTGAGTAATCATCAAAAATGACCAGAATGTATCGTTTGCTCGAAAGACTTTGAACACTCCTTGGACCACATAAGTCCATGTGTAGCAGTTCAAGAGATCATTTAGAAGTACTTGGTGTAGGTTTTAGTTTGTGAGACTTTTTGGTCATTTTTCCCATTTCACATGAAGAACATTTATGATTTTGTCAAAAGCTACATCAGCTACTCCAGATGTGAGACCTCCTTTCATAAGTTTGTTAATGGTTTTGAAGTTAAGATGAGACAAACGACGATGCCATAACCATGACTCATTTGATGTTGCCTTAAAGACAAGACAAACTTCTTCAAGTGGAACAACATCATTCAGATTGATAGTAAATAGATTTGTATCATGAGTTCCGGTTATGAGTTCTTCACCTTCATATGTACGAATAGCACATCGTTTTGTACGAATGTTGACTTCCAGTAAAGAGATCATGAGAGAGATCTTCAACATAAACAACATTCCGAATAATAATGTTAGGGCGGATGATGTCTCCGAGTCCTAAGATAGCAGCTAAATGATCATTTCAAAATTTGACCGTTCCCAAATATCTTTCCCGAAAGTTGGTCAACAGATTTTTTTCCAGTCATGTGCCTGGAACAGCCGGATTCAAGGTACCACAGATTCTACATAAAACAAATAAAACATTCTAGGTACCCAATTATGTATGGGTCCAGAACGATTAATGAAAGATGTTTAATGTAGAATTATGTTATGATCAATTTAGAGCTTTGGAGAACTACAAGGAGGCAGTTCAGAATTTGTGAATCTGAAAACCCATTTTAGAGATTTTTCAGAGGATTGACGAATCCAATGAGAATTATTATTTTTGATCCAATTATATTTCACAAATGTTGATGATGTGGTAGGTGTTTTGTTGTCCCTTTTTGAGGAACCTGAAGATTTTGGTTTAGGTGCTTAATAAGCATTTGGTTGTTTGGAAGCATGTAAAGATGAACCTTTTAGATTAGGTTTTTGTGGACTAGAGACAGACGTCTTGCATGGGTGTGGAACACATGTTTTGCATGATTTTATAATTTTACCAGATTTATGAAATACATTAATTCTTAAACCACATGGAGCCTTTATTTTTAACAGTAAAAGAAGAAACTACATACGTAAATGATTTAGACTTATTAAGCTCGCTGGGCTTCTTAAGCATAATAGTCCTAGTCGAAATAGGCTTCTTAGACTGCATGGCTCCTTTGACTCCATCGGGCTTCTTAGACTTTTTACTCTGTGACTCTAATTTTCAATCTGAAACATTCAAAACAGGTGAATTAGAGCTTCTCCCCAAGATGATTGGAACTGGATTAACAGGTGCCAGACCTATTAATGGAACTTTAGAATTTTGAAAAATATTTTTATCAGTTAAAGGTTTTAATACTGAAATCGTGTCTTCTAATTTATGAATTTTTGTTTGAAAATTTAATTTTTCCTTATCACAAGCTTTATGTGTGTCATCAATTTCAGTTTCAAGTTGAACAATTTTCTTTTCTAAAATCAAAGGCGGAACATAAAGCTTTGGTTCAACGGTTTGTGTTAAAACTGCATTATCAGGTATTGAAAATTCTTCTGGAGTGACAATTGAAAAGTATTCATGATTTTCAGATTTTGCTTTCTTCTTCTCATATGTAGTGTTTAGTGCAGAACAGTTGAAACTGATTTGAGCGTATTCTTTCTTTTCTCTGTTGAATTTCTCAATTTCTGCTTCTTCATCTAGCATATGTAGAAAGCCTTGCCAGATTCACTTGTTCATGTAGTCAGAGTTATACAACATTGGAAGAACATCAGCGGCTTTCTCCAGTTAACGAGGATTATCTGCTCCAAGTCCTGCTTTTGATTTGTAATATCTGAACTCTTTTGGTTCATTGAACTTGATTGTTTGTCTTGTATGACATGATTTGACAATTGTCTGCTCCAATTTTTTGCAGTGTTCTTCAGCATTTTCTTTCTTGATTGTGAGATTATATATTGTGGATGGTTATTCATCGATTTCCCTTTTAAGAGTATGAGTAACTTATTGAATTTTTTCTTTTAGTTTTTGAATTTATGAAGCTGGTGTCTTCAATTGTTCCTGATAATTATTCATCTTTGCTTCAGCGGCTTTTGCCCATTCTCATTTCCTTTGTATTTCAGCTGTTGAATCTTGAAATAATTTGCGGAAATCTTCCTTCTCACTTGGTATTGTTTTCATGTTCTTTAGATTTGATATTTCAATACTTTTGTAATTGATTATCTTATTTAATCTGTTGACCTCACTGGTGTGAGCAACATAAAAAGTGGACAACTGATTCTGCAGATCTTGAGCTATTTTTATTTACTTGTGGAACAAGTTTTTGAAGTTATCGCGGGAATGTCGCATTTTCTGCTTTTAAGGTTATAATTTGTGCATTTAATTGATGATATGTGTTTACGTTTTGTTGTAAAAAAATTTAAAAACACTGATTTCAATTTGATAGGTAGATTGTGACATAGACAACTGATTTTGTAATTCCATGTTTGATTGTTCAAAAATCTGCATTTGTTCTATTTCAAGCGAATATTGACTTAGATCTTTTAAAAATTGAGTTTTCTCATTTTCTAAATCGATTATTTGTTTAAGTAAAAGATTTAGATTTAATGACTCAACTTGATTAAACAGGGAACCAGAGGAACAATCAGTGTCTCAGTCTGAAGAAGAAAAATCAAAGGAAGAAGAGTGTACCTCGTTTTCATTATTCTCAGGAATCCCCAACTCAGCTCTCATCTCATTTGATCTTGCCATCAGGGCGAAACTGGCAGTGCAATGTTCTTCTTCTTGGTCATTCGAGTCTTCCAACCACTGTCTATCCTCAGCCAGTAGGACTTTTCCATTCTCGATCTGCTTAGCCACTAGCATCTTTCTTTTAAAGTATTCAGAATCTCGAACCTTTGGTTTCTTGCATTTTTTGGCAAAGTGCCCAGTCATACCACAGTTATAACACTTCTTTGGTGCCTCATTAGCGGAAGATGAGGTTTTGTAGTTTGGAGTTTGGGGAGATGAGTTGAATTTGAAGTTTGACGAAGATTTGAGGTTGTTGTTGGTTGGTACGTTGTAGTATTTATCTCTGTAGTTTGAGATAAGAGCTACGGCTTGAGGAACTGACTCGATATCATCATGTGTTCCCTCAGGAATAATAGTTTCTTGTTCTTCCTTTACCTCCCTTTTTTGAGCAGCCATTAATGCTTGGTTTTGTTTGGCCAACAGCGCAAGTGTATTAGCATTTTCTTGCCTGGACTTGGCAATGCCTTTGACCATCGGCTCGTTCTGATGTAGATATTCATATAATCCATGAATATCTATCTGGCTCAAATCTTTGTGATGCATTGCCCTATTTCCGAACATTTCCCATTCAAGGAGAAGGGTTTGGATGAATTTGATGTTGATTTCGAGATTTTCCTTCTTGAGGTTGTTCTTTTGAAGATCATTTAGCATGTTGCAAAAGCGGTGATAGGTGCTCTAAAGATCTTTTCCTGGATTTGCCTTAAACTGACCATATGCATTGAGGGTTGAGACCATTTTTGCTTTGTTGCCTAAGTCAGTTCCTTTCATTTGCTTGCAAATTTCATCCCATAGTTCTTTTCCGGACTCAAAACTGTCAAGACTGTTGTAGATATTATTTGGGAGACCTTGCAGCATGTATGAGTGTGAGTATACATCAGCTCTAGCTCTCTCTTTCTGTTTCGGAGAGTAAGCCTCAAGGTCAAGTTGAAACACACCGCCAATAACTGGTGGACTAGCGTTTGGATTATCAACCACCGTGTTGAATAATTTTGCTGGTCCATGCTCTAACAATTCGAGAATTAAAGCACCATGTTGTTGACTAAGGATGAAATGGAGAAACCGTTTATTCCATTGGGCATACTCACCTCTAAGGAGAACAGGTGGTTTAGTATTGCACCCGATTGACAGTGCTTCTTTTGAAGTCATTTTCGAATGGTTAAATTGCGATTACGACGGGGTAAAAATTTGAAGTTTTAAAAAGTTATCGGGTCGAGAAGTGTGTTCTTAGGTCGAGAAGATTCGGGTCGAGAACTTGTTCTCGGGAGGTATAGGTTCTCGGGTCAGTGTTCCGGGTCGAGATCGAGAAGGTTCTCGGGTCGAGATCTCAGGTCAGGATCCAGAAGGTTCCCGGGTCGAGATCTCAGGTCGAGATCGATTTCTGGTCGAGAAGTGTTCTCGGGTCGAGAACTTGTTTCGGGTCGAGATCGAGATTGTTCTTCGGGTCGAGATCCTTCTTAGTTTTTCGAGCAGAATTGTTACCGAGAAAGTGAACAAACCCACTTATTTGATCCTATCTTTCTCAAAACTTAACCAAATCGAATGATTCTTTTTGCAAACTATTCTATTTTTGTTTTCCTTCAATCAATTCCAATCATTTCAATCAAAAACTAACTCAATCTAATCTAATTTTCGATTTAAAGAACAAAAAACTTGAAACGCAAGCTTTAATGGTTATTCACAAAAATCACTTATTCATGCTCAAAAGTGATTGGAATTGATTGAAATTTGATTTAGAACTTAATAAAATCAATAGGTGAACAAATTTAATACATAAAAACAAACAAAACTAACTCAGATTCCGTTTTTGATTTTTGAGCTCATTTTCTTTAAAAGCTTCAAAAACCCATTAAATCTTCAATTCTGGACAGCAAACTATGATTGTGGATCGATTTGTAAGAGAAATTATGCTCTGATACCAATTGATAATCCTAAAAAGAGCATTCAAACCACAGTTTGATTGGTTGGGAGATGAAAACTTGAAGAAGAAGAAGAAGAAAATAAGAGTTTTAAAGAGAGAAAGTAAAGAGAAGGGAGAGTGAACAATACAATGTTAATTTGATTAATTCGGGCAAAGTTACAATTACTGATTATAAGTGGGGCTTTTGAACCTATCACTAATTGTCTAAGATTAATCCTAATTGCTAGTTAACAGTTATACACTGTTTAATAACTAGTCCCTAAACTATCAGGTACAATAAAATATGTTCTAACATCAAGTCATTTAATAAACTAAGTATTTTATGATATGAACACTTTGAAATTGATTTGATAGTAACGCACGAAAGGCTGGTCAAAAAGCCGAGTTTAGATTCTTAATGATATAAAAATTATGAATATATACATCAAACTATTGTGAAAATTTCTATAATTCATTTGTATATATCAAACCCTAATTTATCACGGGTTATATTTTAGTATCACGAGTTATATTTTAGTATCATATTAAAATTGGACCCAATAATTTTGGGTTTACAAATATACTATAGTATTTAATAAATAAAAGAAAACATGTTCTATTAACATAATATAAAAATGGGGTACTTAATAACTAAGAATATATATCTTTTAATAAGTTAAAAATATATATTCCCCCGTCTCAAAAAACGTTATTTCTCTTAGTCACAATATTTTAGGAGATAGTTAGTGGTGTGTTCTTAACAATATTTTTGATTAAAATATAAGGTTTGATTAATAATATTATTTTATTAAGTGGGTCCATTCAATTTATGGAATAAGAACTTTCTTATGAAATAAAATTTAAAGAATAAATGAGAACTTTTTTATGGGACATAGGGAATATTTAATAACGGTATTTTCCGCCTCGAGAACCACAACGATTCCAAATAAGTATTTTTCTAGAGTGTGACGATGACTTTAATAGTTTGTGATTATCGATAGATAAACAACTAAGAAAAACTTATGAAAATACAAATAAATATTAAGTTTAATTAATGAATTAATAAGTAATATATTTCGGGTCACCAAACGGTCACTAACACTAAATGACTATAAAAACTATTTTAGCCGTGTGAATAACTAGCGTATACGAGTCGGTAGAGCCGTAAACTTAAATTTTATATACCCTTGAGTTTAGGGCGCTGGAGTCAATTGTTGGACTTGCATATTTTATTGTGTTGCAAACTTGCATTTGCTTGAATTGTGTGACTTTGGTGAGTTCATGGCCCATATTTTACTATATTTTTAATGCTTTTTATATTGGGGCGAAACACATACAAAATGTTTATTAATTATTGATAATACTTATTTTGAAATTTGACGAATCATTATGCTAGAACTAAGCTTAATTTCTGTAATTGAATAAAAGGCCAACATAAGTGCATATTGTAACGATTAACTAGCTGAGACTAGACATTAAATATATATATAGTACTAGTGGCGTTGAGTCCGTGGGACGTTGGGTACGCTCTGCCCCATCAGGTACAAAAGGAGAGCTATAA
Source organism: Calendula officinalis (assembly GCA_963853835.1). Lineage (NCBI taxonomy): Eukaryota > Viridiplantae > Streptophyta > Magnoliopsida > Asterales > Asteraceae > Calendula > Calendula officinalis. The sequence continues at coordinate 24,256,139 of OY970826.1, read as the reverse complement.
CATTCACTCCCATTAGTGGTTACTAGTTATAACTCTCGACATAGACCGAAACGGAGAGTGTATATTCACCGTGTGACTTGTATGAGGCAAAAGACTATTAAACTAGGTTGTTTTTGGTTATAAACTTAGGTTCGTAGGTCATGGAAACCTTTCGGGGGAATAATAGTCGGTTGCGTTTTGCAATTTATATCGTATCATTTGCCTGTGGCGGCCAATTATTTGAAGGTTATGGCATATTATTTAAAAAATGTATTATAATCGTATTATTTGCCGGTGACAGCATATATATTATTTTCCACTTGTGGCATATAATTTTTAAAATGTATTATCATCGTATTATCTGCCATCATGGCTTGTAAAAGATTGTGGTTTATTGATTTAGTCTTAAAACTGTGAATTTACGGATTAACCGGTCAAGGATAGAGTTGCGTTCAAGGAGGTCCATGATTCTTATAAAGTTCTAAGGAGCAAATCTCAACCATTGATTAATATGATGTATTGGTCAAGATTAATCACATACTTTATACATAGAGGGGTATTTTGGACATTTGGCATTAAAAAAATTAATTTATTTATTTTTTATTTTAAATTTTTTTATTTTTTTATTTTTTTTATGTTTAATTTTTAACTGAGGGGTATTTTGGTCATTTTGAAAATAATGTTTTTTTTTTTAATTTTTTAATTTTTATTTTAAAATTTTTAATTTTTTTAAAAAAATTTATTTATTTATTATTTTTTTTTAAATTATAAAATTTTCATTAATAACACATAATGTTATTCCATAGTGAATCACATGTGATTGTATTCTGAATCACATGTGATTGCATTCTGAATCACATGTGATTTAATTAAAACATGATTTTACACTAAAATCATATGTGATTTACACTAAAATCACAAGTGATTTACATTAAAATCACATGTGATTTTACACTAAAATCATATTTGATTAAGTTATACACGTAATTATCAAATAAATATTATTTTTTAATTAAAAAAATAATAAAATAATAATAAAATAATAAAAAAATTTAAAATCAAAAATATAAAAAGTCAAAAAAAATTTTAAGTGCCAAATGACCAAAATACCCTTTCATAATAAAAAATAAAAATAAATAAAAATAAAAAAAAATAAAAATTTTAAAATAAAAAATAAAAAATAAAAAATAAAAAAAATAAAAAAATATTTTTATTTTTTAGAAAATGACCAAAATACTCCTTAATATATAAAATATGTGATTAATCTTGACCATTAGATCTTATTGATCAATGGTTGAGATTTGTTCCTTGGGACTTCCTAAAGATGATGGACCTCCTTGAACATTTCTCGTCAAGGATAATCTGGAACATTATCTTTGATTATTTGTTCTACGTTTTTAAGATAACTAGCTGGACTACGTTAAAATAAATCTGCATTCGCGTTTTGGGAACAAAGTCATTGCACGTTAAAATAAATGTGATGAATTTGTGTGAACAACAGATTTTTTTTTAATATAATTTGTATGTGAAATTTATATGGTTCAAAAAATTAATATTATATGTATCCGACTAATATCTAATTAAAAGATTCAGATCATCATATCATACTATAGTATATGAAAATAACACTTTTACCAAGGACTCGTATAAAGTTGCCAAATTTGTAAAAACAAAAACCCTTCACTACATCAATAAGAAACAAAAACAATTCAAATGCTGCAATGCTTATGTAAAAAAGTCAACGCTTGATTTCACAAAGCCTGACCAAATTCTCAATCACAATCGTATCCAACTCTTGACCTGCTCTTTTCCTCATTATCTCACCCAACTTTCCAACCTTCTCCCTGATTCTCCCCCAACCCTCCTCCACCACCACCTTCTTCAATGCCTCGGCCATTTCCTCCGTCTTCAGCCGCCCGTCTGCATCTCGACCAACATCGATGCCGACTCCAATAGCCATCAAAAGCCTCGCATTGTACGGTTGGTCGTATTGCATCGGCATTGCTATAATCGGCACACCGTACCAAATACTTTCCATGACTGAACCCCATCCGCAATGACTCACGAATCCGCCAACGCTAGAATGACTCAAGATTTTCGCTTGTGGCGCCCATTTCTCGATAATCTTGCCATTGCCTCCTAACCTTTCTAGAAATCCATGAGGAAGTACTTCCTCAACACTAGTGTTGTTGTTGTCCTTAGGAAACCTAATTACCCATATGAAACTTACATTGCTAAGCTCTAAACCACAAGCTATATCTTGTATCTCGTGATCAGATAAGAAATATTCGCTACCAAACGATACGAAAACAACCGAAGATTCTTTTTTCTTATCTAGCCACTTAAAGATCTCGATATGCTCAACGTCATCTACCTCTAATGATTCTTGAACTAATGGGCCAATATGAAACACTTTCTTACCAAGAGTTTGAGACATGTGTTCAATATACTTCCCATCTAACTCGCGTATACTTTTAAGCAAGATGATGCCGCATGACCTGTTAAGACACTCGAAAATGGGATCATTATCGTCTAAATGTTCCCACGGAATGTGACCATTAGCCTCTTTCATATGTTTAATTTCGTGATCTTTAAGATAGATTTCAGGAAAAGGGTATTGTTCACCTAAAGGTTTGGTGTTGTAATGAAGGGCCACAGAGAACACTACCGCAGATCCACTCAAGAACTGAACGCTCGGGATGTTGAGAGACGAAGCAGCGCGAGGGGCCCACCTTTGGTTAAAGTCGTAAAGAAGCAAATGCGGGCGGATGTTTTGGAGTATGATAGTGAAATCTGGAGCAGATTTCTCAAAAGTGGTAAAAAGGGTTTTGTTGAGATTAGTCGGGATGCCATTGGTGGTGTGGTAGTGAGAAGGGAGATGAGGTGAAGATGGAAGATTGAGTTCCACAAGTTCAATTGATTGTGAGTGTTTCTCAGCAAGATTCTTTTTTATGTTAAGGAGGTTTATTGGGGTTGAACACAAGTAGACATGGAAGTTGTGGGTGGTGAGTCTTTTGGCTAACTCTAGGAAAGAACTTATGTGACTATGTGATAACCATGGAAGCATTACCACACGATATCTATTCCTCTCCATTGATTATTATGAGTAGTTTGTGTATGTATCAGTTTAGCTATTCTATTGACTAAATAAGGGTACGTACCCGTCTCGATTTTCTCACCAAAATCTTCCACGGATATCAAATCCCTTCAAAGAAAAGATATACGTATGAGATGTAAGATACATAGTCATATCTCTGTTCGTAAATAGAGAAACTGTCTGGATGAAATCCTTCCACCAAATGTAATGAGATATAACCCATATAAAACTGCCGCCGGAAGGTTTCCGGAACCGGATGGATGGTTATGACACGACGAATGACCTTAACATACGAATCCCAACGATAGTTAACGTGCTAAGCGCATTTTCTGGATAAAGTACATCGAAGCAAGAGCGAATTAAATGCGATCAAAGCTCGAGGACGGCTGGGGCGAAAGCTTGGGTTATTATCCTACGTACCTTTGAAGGTGATAGGTTCTCTTGTCTAGGGGTCTCACTAAAGCCTTGGTCCGAGGGAAGGAACCTTTGTCTTCCCGCCCAATCGGTTTAGCTATAAAAGGTATCCTTCGACACCCTTCCAGGTATTCATTCACTCCGCATTAAATACTCTTACCTAACTCTCTCAATCACTATTCGTTACTTAAATTATCCATACGTATCAACACTAATTTGAGCGTCGGAGTGTTCCTACGGGGATCCACCCTGGGAACCTTTGACTTAGAGTTTCTCATTGATTGCAGAATCGGCGTTGGAAGCTTCCTGCTAGCTCGACGGTGGAATCCGGTTTCAACAAAATGTTACCTAAAAATTCGAAAGATGATATTTCCTACATCGAGTTTTATTGTCCACCTTTTTTATTTTAATGTGTTTCAAAATTATTAAAAGATAGTTAGTTCGTAAAGATACAAATTTCAGTTGATTACACAATGCAATAAATATATTTTTTTAAATCATGCGCTTCTTGTATGTGAGACAGTAGTTTTAGACGAATAGAGTACAAAGCATTATTTTATGGATGATATGATTAAGTAAAATAGCATTTATTTAGTATCTAATACCAATGAAATAAATAAACAATCAAAATTTTAGATCTCAAGAGAACATGGAGTAAAATATTTCTTTTAAATATGTGGCGCGCATCTTTAAAGCATTACTAATTTTTGTAATTAGTAAGTATTTGTATGTCTTTGGTGTATCGGTATGGTGTTTGACTATCAACAGGTTAGGGCTTTAATTCCTCCTATGACATAGGTGGTAATTAATATCAAAATAGAGTTGCCGTTTCAAGGAAAAAAAAGGTAAGTATTTGTATGTTGCTTGTATTTCGGTTTCCCCATCTGGTATCGATTTTTTACCATCTATGCATCCGATCTCTAATTTATTAAGAGAATCTTTAATAATTAACCTTATAATAGCTTATTATTTTTGTCACATCAATTTTTCACAAAATAAAATTTTATTTATAATTTTTTTCAATATTTAACTTTTTCAAACCTTATTAATATTACTAATTTAACTTTATAAATCTCAAATGTTTTTTAATTGTCCCTCAAATATATATAATTTGACAACTTATTAATATACGGAGTATCATTTTTATACAATTTCGAGCATTATTTAAGCTTATATATATTTTCTTATAACTTATATGTTTTGAATTTTGAAAACACCAAATTTTTATTTGGATATTAAGTGTTTGGTTTATTTTTTTTATAGACTAGGAACTAAAAGTTGTTGAATTTCGTTAGAAAAATAATTTCTGTAATTTTTTCGATTTGCTATAATATTTGTTTTGTATTTTTCTACATTTACATACATTTACATATGTAATTTAACATAAATATTATATAATATTGAAATCCAGTTCAATCAACACAAACGAATTGACCATTATTAGATCATTATTAGATCAGTTCATTTCAGAATCTGGATTTTACAATATTGAGGAGTTTGGCGTATTGTTGAAGTCTGCAAACGAATCTTGAATTGTGTTGACAAAGTTGTCCATTACAATTCGACAGATTTGCGTATAAGTGGATCTCCTAGCTTGTGTTATTTAAAAAGTCATAAGAAGTTAAGTCATTACATTGATTTATTAAAAATGACACATAGACTTTCCATTTAATATTTATTAATAAACTTTTGAAAAAGATTTGGCATATAGATGTATATAGAGCTTATTTTCTGTCTTAAGAAAGAATTACAGAAGATTAAGCTTTTGAAGCAAAAACTTTTTCCTAATGGTCATAAACTTTCTTTTAACTTACTTATGTAACACCTCAAATTTTCAAAACAATTAAATACCTTTAGATATTAAAAATTTAGTCTTTACAAACCAAATATCCAAAATACGGTTTAAATAAAATATTGAAAGGATTATCAGAGTATAAAAAACCGGTGTTATAAAATATCAAATTCATAGTCTAAGGGAATTAAATAAGTACACCGAGTTAATCACTTCCAATGCTAACTACAGGCCGCCTGCTAATCCTTAGCTCCCGAAACTGAGTACATAGTCAAAAAGAAACGTAGTACGTGAGACAAAATTGTCTCGTGAGAAAAACATGAGTTTTAGACCTAATTATAAACATTTGCAATTAAATAATATTTAAGTAAATATCACATTGCACATAAGTCAAACATGGTCTCGAGCTTGCCCTAAGCTCACACATATGCAACGGGTCATCCCGATGTGGGGTATCATCACAAGATCCCGTGGTAATTGAGGTGCTCCCAAACTTACCAAGTTCACCAACTCCCCCGTCTCGCGGCTTATCGTAATCCCCCTTTTTATCGGGTTACCATAGTCCCCCTATTGCGGGTTATCGTTCACTTAGATATACTACCCTTGCGCAGGGAGGTAGCGCCCCAAGTAGTAATCTCAACTCCCCCATAAATGGGTTATCATTATCCCGAAATTCGACTAACACATAATTGGTCCATCAATCATGAGCCATAGCTCCATTTCATTCATCATTTCATTCTTCATTTCATCATACAAGTATCATAGTTCATTTCACAACATATACACATTTCAATCATTTTCTTTATTAAAAACATGTATTCAATAAAGACTTTTTAATCAATAAAATCATTTTACTATGTACTCTTAAAAATATCTCATGTACTCACCTTAGCAATGCAATCCCAAAAATTGTGTTAATGAACACAATGCTTACTCCTTAATCAAAGGAGTATTTCCAACCTTTAAGTCTTCTTGACCTATTATCAATATCATCACAAAATCTAGTTATAACCCATAACTAGTTACCTATAACTCTATAACAACATTCTTAACCACCAAGTTCATCCAACTTGGTGGAATCTTAAACACTAGTTCAAGATTTCCATCAATTAAATCCAAATTCAACAAGAACACAAGGTCCATAAGCTTATAATGAGTGTTCTACACTCATATTAGTCATCTTCCCTAAAGATAACTTGGTAGGTTGACCAAACCATTTTTTTGCCCAAATAAAGCTTACAAACAAGGTAGATAAGCAAGATAATCAAGAATTCCTACCCTTGATGTTTAAATCTTCAAAGATGATGAAGATTTGAGCTCTAGACCACCAAAATCGCCCAAAACTTCTCCGAGTTCGGATGGTAGGGTTGTAGGTGAGCCTAAACCGTAGTCTTTAATCGAGTTTATATAGTCTAGACAGGGGTCACACCCACCTCCCATCGAGCTCCCATCGCGAGGTTACGCGGCATCGCTTCCTTCGTGTGCCAACTCGACTTATATGCAGGCTCGTGCATTCTCGCGCCGAGCTCCCACCGAGCTCCCATCTCGACCCCAGCATGAAAATCCTCATGCCGAACCTCTGATTTCCCTGTTCCCTTTCTCGGGCCCAGCTCCCATCGAGCTCCCATTGCGAGTGTTGTCTCGGCGAACCTTTTGATCTCCAAACTTGTTTCTAACCAAGTCTTGACCAGTTTTCGATTATTTCGAGTCCCAAACTGTCAAACACTCAAAAGTTGTAGATGTGGAGTAATTTATTAGCCGGTTAGTTAGTTGCAAAAGTTGGGTCACATTATTTTTAGTCGGGCGGGCCAAAGATGAAGTCCCCGGACTTTTGAGTGGCGGGCTTGAATTTATGTTTTGGGCTTGTTTAATTAGGTGATAATTAATTATGGATGTCAACCCTAAGCCCTAGTACGTCTTCCCCTTTGAATCATGAGCGTCAACCACAATTGAGAGGCGGAGGTTTTGATATGCGGACAAAGTAGAGAAAGATATTATTTGGGGGTGCGTCCATCAAACAAACAAAAAAAGAGATCACAAATTAAATTAAATAAAGAGAAGGTTGTTCGGTCAGAAGTGTGGGGGTGGGGGCGTTTGCAAGCAAGGATGAGGTGATGATACAATTTCTGTAGGGTTTTATAATACTGATCAATCCATTGGGTCGATCTCCAAGTATGCTTGGTTTGAACCATATTGTCAAGAACATGAGGTTGTTCTTGCCGGTTAAACCAACTAGCTAGTTTAATCCCTAAAAGCGGAACTGAGATTAAACTTAATCCTTAAACCGTAAAGGATTATGGGATGTTGGAAATTTAAACTAGATTAACAAGAAAGAAGCCTTGTACGAAAAACTCGAACACACACACATGCTAAGGTTCTTGGTGTGTCGATCGAACAAGAGGGAGAGGGAAAGAGAATGTTAATAAACATACCTTAACATTCTTAAGTTAGTCCACTGATGATGAACACGTCGAACGATCCTCTAGTTGATCACTTGTAACGATCCTCGTACTTCAAGACTTGAAGAACACGAAGAACACGAAGAACGAAGAACACCAGACTTGTGTTCTTCCCCTTGGTTCGGCCGAATAGGGAGAGGGAAGGGGGTTAGGGTTTTCGTGTGATGTGTGTAGCACAAACAAGGGAACCCCAAGCCTTCTATTTATAATAGAAGGACTTTCACTTAGGGCCCTTCAAGTTCAATTAAGATTAATCTCTTAATTAAACTTATCCTTTTACACTTCAAACCCTTATAGTTTATCTAGTTATTATTGTTACACTTAATTATTAAATGTCTAGTATTAATACACTTATATATTTCGGTATATACATACACGAAATATATACTTTTGTTTTATACTTTTAATAATTATTTATATAATAACCTTTATATAATTTATACAATAATATTATCCAAACACTATATGATTTGATAACTTTAAATCATATAATGGATAATATTTAATTAACACATTGTCTATTTACTCAACTAGTAAATGTACAAATACTTGTATTAATTAGTTAGTTAAACTAATCTAGTAATAAGTTAAACTTAACTTAATACTTAACTGATTCATAATGACTATTATGAATCATTCCTCTTCGAAGTATCATTACATGTCTTGCTCGTATTACATGCACTCACCGGTGTGACCCTTAAGTGTTTCGTAGGCATAGATATATTACCATAGGTTGACTAACTGTGAACATAATTCCAACAGACTCCCACTTGTGCAAGTTCGTAACCTTAGCTTGATGACACAAGCTACAATGGCCCTCTATATAGGCATGTAGGTAACCAACCCCATAAAAACAGCTTATGTAACCCATGTATAGTTTTGAAAAACTCTTTAATAGCGTCGTCTAATAAAGAACACTTTGTCTCTACTTCTTGGGCAACGTGTTTAGGTTCATCCCTTGTAGCAAGATATTTGTGATAACCAATACGAGCATGGTAGAAAATATCAACTCCTGTATTCGAAATCATTTCTTGACTTCTTGATTCAAACTGTTGTGATAAACGACAAAGAACAAATCAGTTCATTTGGGCATGGCCATGCACTTACCAGTTTTCCATCATGTCAAGGGACCCATAAATATCTCTCCTAAAAGGAGGTGCAATTACCATCTTGTTATATTTCGATTCTATATACAACTCCCTCTGTACCCGGTAAGGCCTCGTATGACAATCATATTTCAGACTTGTCTAAGACGAACCAAAGTAAATTAGTCATTGTATCCCAAACCAAATACCTCAGGCTTAAGGACAATCCTAGTGAATAATATTTTTGAACTTTTCAACCACGAAGTATTATCACGGTGGTCAATCCAATATTCGTCGAGCTCCAACAGAATATCACCGATATTTGGTTTACAACAAAACTTGTGTAGCAATTTTCGAGAAACTCGAATCTCCACCAAATATCGTGATGACGTTAACGTCCCATCAAGGTTCCCACCAAGACGAGTAGTCGCGCATTATGTCTTTTTAATAAATAGACTTTTATTCATGGATATTGTAAAACATACAAAGTCGGAATAACAATGATACTAACTCATGTATTATTCCTCACTATACATAAATATAGAATTATTACTGGATCATTACTTATTCTTTTTGTTCGTGTTGATTACTTAATGACGTTTACAATTTTACTTGTAACTTTATCACTAAACTACTCATTTCTATTAAACTAAAGACATAATACAAGTGTTTGAAAAATACTATTACTTTTCTCTTTGCTAGATTTTGTTCTTGCAACATTCTAGAACATATTCTAGTCTTGCCTTTTATGAAATTCGGTAAACATAGGAGGATTGGAAATTCACTCCTTAGTTTCTTAAATTCATAAAATTTTCTTTGTAACTAAAGCCTCTTTTAGTTACTTGATTTGTAGATATATTATTACTACTTAAAGAAATATCCTTACCACTGGATTGTGAATATCCTATTAGATATGCAATTATTAATCACAAGACGTGTGATCACGCTATTTGGTTTGCAATAGTCTAATTAACGATCATTTATTATTTCTCTCAACTCTTTGGCAAACGACTTGGTAAAACCTTGTTGTTAATATCTTACTAACTTACTATATTCATTAATACTTCTCATGAATGTGTTAGTCATAACTCCCACTATCTTTTATGGAATACAAGCATTACTTAAACTATTAATTTAACCTAGTCAAAATCTTATACTTTATCCTTTTAAGAATTTATCAGTTATTAAAGTCATCCTTTGGATTTGCGAATATCCAATATTCCTGTTTAGGAAATAATGACTTTCATTGATCACTGTATCTAACAAGTATAAGACACTTGAAACGATACTTCCAATTCTTAAATATATTAGTATTTTTTTTAAAACTTTATTTAATGCCAAAGTCATTTTTGGATTTCTCAAATATCCATCATTCTTATTAGGGAATTATGACTTGATTAAATATTGTATTTATTACAAGTATAAAATACTTGCATTAGTTCCCTTTAATTCTTAAATACTTTAATATAGTTCTATATTTTAAGAGTTTATTTAATGTATAAGTCATTCTCCTTGGATTTTATGAATATCCAATTATTCCTATGAGGGAATTATGACTTCATTAAATTCCTTTATCACAAGTATTAAAGACTTGTAATAATACTCTTTAAAGTCTATCTTGATTATATCCAATATAATCATACTATATTAAATACTAATACTTTAAAACTTACTGTCATAAGTAACCATTACTTAAGATGTTTTAATTAAGTTCAATGTACTTTGAACCTTATGCTTCCATAAAACTCTTAAAAACTTATATTTAGAAAAACGTTCTAAAAACTGGTATCTAAGTAATTTGAGCTTCTAAGATATTCACACAACAATCAAACAAATATAAACAATGAGATTATTATTATGTCAACACTTGACTTTATAATCTAGTCATAAAACTTGACTGGTATAATCATCACACATGCACACACAATATAAATCAACAATGTATTCAGACGACGATAACTTAAAAACCGAAATTTATCATAAAATGAAATAAAAAAATTATTCAACAAAACTTAATGTAAAATTGTTTTATGAATCCAACTGAAAAATACTGAATTAAAATGTGGTGCTCGTGGGATCATTATCTCATGTTAGTCCATCTCACTTTCCATCATCTCATGCAATAAATGATTGCTAAAGTTGAGTTACTCATAACAAACTTTACAAGTAGAAAGCGAGTATCTAGAAGTTGCTCAAGTCAACTGAGGAGGTTGCATTGACTCCTACCCTTTGACTCTTGGCACAACCAAGACACCGTTTATCGGTCCTTGCGTTGTTTGGCTTCACCTTCTTGACCTTTTGTTTGACTCCATTACCTTTAGACGCGTCTTGGTTGGGATCGGTTTTCTCCTTTCCCTTTCCACTGCGCCTCTTTCTCTTTTCACTACCATCATCGATTACTATAAGATCATTCTTAAACTTAGTTCCCAAAATCAAATCAGTAGTCTTGAGCGTGGAATGTAGCTCAGCAATAGATTGCTCCATGTTATGCATGTTGTAGTTGACTATATAAGGCTTATAGTCTTCTGACAACGAGTTGAGTATCATTATCAGTGCTAACTGCAACGGTACTGGGTATCCTAGTCATTCAATATTATCCATGTGCTCTTTCATTTTCATGACGTGAGCACTCACCGATGATCCCTTAACCATCTTGCAAGAGTTTAACACTCTACATGCGTAATATGCTTGTCCTGGTTCATTTCAAGCATTTACGGCAGGGGAATTTAGTATTGATGTTTCTAGGACATTTCCTTTACTCTCATACCTAAGCATAATCCGAAGATCACGCTTCCAATTGAGAAACTTTGACCCAGTCAACTCAACCTTTTCTAGAAACAACCGTAGTGAGAAATTATTGGTACGTGTCGTTGTGGTTATTGCTGCCATCTACAAATCAAACCCAGTTTAATTAGTAATCATCAAAAAACATCTCCAAAATATATTATAAACCCAAAATTTATATTTTAGGCCTAGGATCCATATATCACATTCTCGCCGCAAGGCTTGGTCACTTCCCGATGAGACATGTTGTTTCTGATAGGTAACATCCTTACCGATCGCACCAAATACGATTCCTAGGGGTCGTAGAATGTGTAGACTTATAACTTACTAAAACTTTGTCCAATTTAATTGCACATTTCTAAGTTTGTAATAAAGTCTAGTATGTTTATTCTACTCAAGTACTTTTTGGGCCGGGACTCTGGATTATCACCAAAGTAGATCAGACCATCTAAGACAGTGCGATGTTCTGCACTGGGACTCCCAATTATCACAGAGCCCTACGCACCCTAACACTCGCAATGATTTGAATCCATATCTAAGGTTCTTTATCCTTACAATATGAATATCGTTTAACAAGTGAGGTGTTCCATTAGGTGGATAGTACTTTGATCTAAGATTTTCTTGGGTTTGTTTAAGTCTTAAACTAAACTTAAACCTTATTCCAATTTTAATCCTTATTTAAAATGTGTGACTTGGGTTATTCAAGAATTCCACAAGACGCCTTTCTAAATATCCTTTTAAAACTTGTAGTTTTAAATTTGTTCGATTTTACTTGTATACCTAAAACGAGGTGTACTAAGTTTTGTGAAAAACCTTATCTTTAATAAAATAAAAACTTATTTTACTTTCTTGAAAAACTTTAAACCTTATGTTAAACTTTAAAATAGAGATTTTAATTCTTTATGACTTACGAACACAAGTCATAACTCTAATTTAATATATCTAGTTTTTCTATGTCTAATAATAAAATTAATATTTTTATTTGTTATATTCGCCAAAATATGTCCTAAGGACACATTTATAAACTTTATGACTTTCTTGTGTAGCTCCCACTAGCTCCAACAACCATGATGGAACTCAAGCAAACACAATCACTAGTTTGTACTTGGTGAACATTAATAAACTTATTATATATAAACTATATATAATAATCTTAGTTTATTTAAACCATTCTTATATTTAACTTAGACTAGTTAAATATATGTTCTAAATCTCCTATGTTATTTTACTCTTGATCATAAATCTAGTATCTTACGTAACTCGTAATATACTTGTATAATTAACTAGTTATAATTACTTATTACTTTATACAATCTAACTATAATATTTATAACTTTTGTATTATTATCTAATTATAATAAAACCTTACTTTGTATATTTCTAGTTGTTTACAACTTTGTACATTTCTAGTTTAATTATAACTTAATACAAATTCTAGTTACTTAATATTACAACTATATGATCAAAATAACATTTATATTTAATGTTCCATTTAATCTTGTATTTAATATATATATATATATAATTTATCTCTTTAAAACCTTATAACATTCTTGTAAGAATATTATACCTAGTTTATACATATGTATTTTAACTTAATCTAATTAAAATACGTACAAACTATTTTATCTTTTAAAATCATCTTTCCTTTAACTACTTAAAAGTCTCGAAAAATATATATTAATATAAATACATCTTGTTAGTTTTAAACCTTAATATTAACACTTCCTTTTTATCCTTATTAAATTTAATTAGTTAACCCTTATCTTGTTCTTGATCAATTATAACTAGATTTTAACTTTCTTGATAAAAAACATCTCTGTTAAAGATTAATCCTAATCAATCCTATCTAAACAATTATGAACTTTGTTTAAATTCTAGGATAGATTATAACATTAATAAATTTATTTAAACTTATTAATTTAAACATTATAGACAATAAAACTTTGTCTAGATTTCTAGGTTTAAAGAACTAGTTTTAATAAACCTACTAAAACAATAAATAAACCTTTTAAACATGAACTTGTTTAATAGTACTAGGTTTTAGATTATGTTTTTTAATTAATCCTTTTAACAACTAAACTAAACTAGTTTAATGTTCTTGGTCCTAGATTACTTCTAGGGTTCAAAAATTCTTAAGCCTTAGAACCTTTTTCACCAATTAAACTAAACTAGTTTAACAAACTTAGTGTCCAAGTTTCCTTACGATTTTCAAAATCTTTGAGAGAAAAGGAAAGAATCATGTTGATCAATTAAACTAGACAAGTTTAATATACTTGGTCCTAGATTTGAAGATCAAGGGGAAAAAGGAAAGAATCCTTTTGGCCAAAAACTTTAACATTCTTGATCCTAGGGTTCTCCAAATTTTCGAAAATTCTAGGGTTAGGGAAAGAATCCTTTTGACCAATTAAACTAAACTAGTTTAATGTTCTTGGTCCTAGGGTTCTTTAGTGATTCCGAAAATTCTAGGGTTAGAATCCTTTTAACCAATTAAACTAAAAAGTTTAACATTCTTGGTCATAGAGTTCTTGCCCTTTTTCGAAATTCATAAGGAAGAAAAAGAAGAAGGAAAAAAAAAACTTGGAAATTAAACAAACAAAAAAAAACTTTGTTATTCTTTTTTAGATTTGTAAACCATCGCTCTGATACCCTTGTAGGGTTACATAACATTGATCAACCCATTGGGTCGACCTCCTAGTATGCTTGGTTCGAACCATATTGTCAAGAACATGAGGTTGATCTTGCCGGTTAAACCAACTAGCTAGTTTAATCCCTAAAAGCGGAACTGAGATTAAACTTAACCCTTAAACCCTAAAGGATTATGGGATGTTGGAAATCTGAACTAGATTAACAAGAAAGAAGCCTTGAATGAAAAACTCGAACATACACATGCTGGTGTGTATTCGACGCACCACCAAGAACCCTAGGGTTCTTGGTGCGTCGATCGAAAAAGAGGGAGAGGGAAAGAGAGTGTTCCAAAACATACCTTAACTTGCTTAAGTTAGTCCACTGATGATGAACACGAGGGCAGTCCTCTAGTTGATCACTTGTAACGATCCTTATACTTCAAGACTTGAAGAACACGAAGAACGAAGAACACAAGACTTGTGTTCTTCCCTTTGGTCCGGCCGAATAGGGAGAGGGATGGGGTTAGGGTTTTCGTGTGATGTGTGTAGAACAAAAAAGGGAACCTCAAACCTTCTATTTATAATAGAAGGACTTTCACTCAGGGCCCTTCTAGTTTAATTAAGATTAATATCTTAATTAAACTTATCCTTTTACACTTCAAACCCTTATAGTTTATCTAGTTATTATTGTTACACTTAATTATTAATGTCTAGTATTAATACACTTATATATTTCGGTTTATACATACACGAAATATATACTTTTGTTTTATACTTTTAATAATTAATTATATAATAACCTTTATATAATTTATACAATAACATTATCCAAACACTATATGATTTAATAACTTTAAATCATATTATGGATAATCTTTAATTAACACATTATGTATTTACTCAACTAGTAAATGTACAAATACTTGTATTAATTAGTTAGTTAAACTAATATATTAATAAGTTAAACTTAACTTAATACTTAACTGATTCATAATGAGTATTATGAATCATTCCTCTTCCAAGTATCATTACATATCTTGCTCGTATTACATGCACTCATCGATGTTGTTGGAATATGCTTCACGCGTATAACATATAGTTATATGGCTAGTTGTTTGTGAGCCTAAAGGATCACACACTTAAACACTTAACACCATAAGATATATAGTGTAATTAGGGTAATTACATTATATATTCATATAAGCTACTATCTTGTATATATATTATAGTTTAATATTAATTGGTAATACTGAAACTTTATAGTGAGCAAAATAGAAGGAACAAAAGGAAAGGGGCTAGGGTGCAATAAACCAAGAGTGTTTATGGGAAGTCATTAAGGGAGATTAGGGCAACCATAATCTCCCTCTCCTCTCCGCTTTCGCCCCCCCCCCCCCCTCTAGACTCTCTCTAGGTTTTGCTTCCTTTTTTCTTGGAGAATTGGACTAGCATCCCTTGGTGTTCTAGCTATAGTGTTGTGTGGATAAACTTTAGAGGCATCTCCATCCGAATCCCCATAATCAAAGGCAACTATGGTATGAATTCTTCATCTATTCTCTTTGATTATATGTAATGTTTGATTATATTTATCAATATTAGATCCGTTTATGGTGATAAACTTTTCCGCTTCGTTTTGGTTCTTGTTTTAACCTAAAATCACCATTAGTGGTATCACGAGTCATTATATTGATGATATAATTAACTAGTTTTGGTAAAAAGTAGCAAAAAAACGACTTTTTTGGTCCCTTTTAATACCGATCGGACGAAATAGGAACCCTAGGGTTCTTTATTTTTTTTCGAAAATTTTAAGAGGAAAGGGTTAAAAATATGATTTTTTGGAATCCTACATGCTACTTGTTACAAAAACAACATCAAAAAATTAATCTAGTTATTATATTTTTTGATTATTTGGCTTGGAATTTGATTTTTAATTTCGTTTTTTGATATGACAAAACATGTATTTTTGACATATCCCAAGCCAAAGCCTTGTCAATTGTTGCTTGTTTGTCTAAACCGATGAAAACCTAGACCGTTTGTGATTGAATGTGCTTGTGTTTGTATGTTTTGTTGTTTTGGGAAAAGTCGTGTTTTTGGCTTAATTGTTGTAATTGTTTAATTTTTTCTTTTATTTTTGGTGCCATTTTTGGGGAAATTTCAATTGTAAAAGTAATTAGAATAGTTGTATTTTGTTTCTTTTTATTTTGTAATTTGTTGACCAAAGTTGAAGAAAAGATGAGGAACAAACAACAATTTTCGGCACCTCCTGCGCAGCTGCACGAAAACTGACTTTCCCGGAGATTGGCAATTCCGTTGGACCTGAAACCACCGCCAAAATTTCCGCAACTAAGAGAGATACAACCTTAAAGAAGGCGGGGAAGACCACCGAAGACTTTACAACTTTACAAAATTTCCTCAGTGACTTTTAGGGCCTTCAAGTCATGCTGGATTTTCTGGCAGATTGCATTTTTTTCACAAATGTTGGTTCCTACTTGCCCATGAATGTCTTGGGGAAAGTGAGTGCCCATTGGGTTTATGTAGGCTCATTTGGGTTAATGTTGGATCGTCCCCTAGTTTGACCCTTCGGTCCGTTGTGATGACTCACGTGACCGAAACTAGGCTATCATCGGTCGAGGTTTGCACAAAATATGTTGCATGTTTTCTTTATGTTTGTGGTTGTTTTCATTTCTATTAGATACACATAATAAAACAATTAAAATGCGATTTTAGACACAAACATTAAAACATCCAACCCTTTGATCATCTATGATTACTTATTAATCATTAATGATTAATCTTTAATCTGAACTTGTTTTGAGATTAAACAAAGTTTAAATATGATTTAAAACTTAACCCTTAATAATCGTTAAAAGTTTTTACCGTTTATTAAAAGACTTATGAAGTAGTATGAATGAAGTACATGATCCATTCATATCTTAATAAAATTTTATCTTAATATTTTCATACCTAAAATATAAGTCACGGCGTCCAATCGGTTGAAATCACTTGCTTCTATTTTTGAAATCACGTGAGACGTGGTTTGAATTTAGATCCGAGGTCATTATTATCTACGCGTGAGACCTAGATCTATATTGACATGACTTCACATTGGATGACTTAATCGTGTTAACGGTGAGACCTTAACACGAGGCGAAGATGCGACAAACATGCCACTTGACCCTAGATGCTTGTTCACTAGGTGCCATGAAGAGTTTCACTTGTAATGCAATTGTTGATCGTCACCTACCTATTGGATCTATCATCACTAGCAGATCAACTGATGCGGTGATAGAAGCTCAATGGGATCTTAGCTTTTAATTAAAATTAATTGGGTAGTTAATTTATTAAAAGAAATTATTATTGAAAATACTAATTAATGAACTTTGTAATTTTCTAGATGACTTCAAACAGTCAAACCCTAACACACACCACCATTCGTTCCGTTCTCGAAAAAGAGAAACTTGATGGAACGAACTTTGTGGACTGGACTCGTAACCTAAGGATTGTCCTTAGGGCCGAGCACAAGTACCACCATTTGGAAGAGGCGCTGCCCCCTGCCCGCGCTGCTACTGCCACTGCTGCTGTTCATGCGGCCTATGCAAAAAGGTTTAACGAACAGCTACAAGTCGCTGCTCTCATGCTAGTGAGCATGACTCCCGAGATTCAAAAGAATCTCGAGGACCTCACTGCATTTGGCCCGAGTTGGTCTCTAGTTTTCTGAGTCCTCTTTCCAATGCCGCTGACGACTCGTTAATCTGATTTACGGTTTAAAAGATCCTTGCATGAGTTTTCACACATTTAAAGTTATTACAATTATTTTGAACAGAAAAAGAAGAAACTACAGACGTAAATGGTCTAGACTTCTTAAGCTCGCTAGGCTTCTTAAGCATACTAGGCCCAGTCTGAATAGGCTTCTTGGACTACATGGCTCTTGTGGCTCTATCAGGCTTCATAGACTTCTTTTTCTGGGCTCTAATTTTCGAACTGCAACATTCAATATAGGAGGATTAGAGCTTCTCCTCAAGATGATTGGAACATGATTAACTGGTGTCGGTCCTATTAACGAAGATTTAGAATTTTGAAAAACATTTTTGTCAGTTTTAGGTTTTATTTCTGAAATCGTGTCCTCTAATTTATGGATTTTTGTTTGAAGATATGCTTTTTCTTTATCAAAAGCTTTGTGAATTTCGTCAATTTCATATTCAAGTTGGACAATTTTCTTAATTTTCTTTTCTAAAATTAACGGAGGAACATAAAGCTTTGGTTCATTCGTTTGTTTTAAAGCTGCATTATCTAGTATGGAAAATTCTTTTTGAGTGATGATTGGAAAATATTCATTATGTTCGAATTTTGCTTTTTCTTTTCATATGTGGAGTTTAAAGCATCATAGTTGAAGCTGATTTGAGCGTATTCTTCCTTTCCTCTGTTGAATTTCTCAATTTCAGCTTCTTCGTCCGGCATATGAAGAAAGCTTGACAGATTCCCAATTTTATGTAGTCATAGTTGTACCGTGTAGGGAGAACATCAGCAGCTTTCTCCAGATAACAAGGATTTTTTGCTCCGAGAACCGCCTTTGATTTTTAATATCTGAACTCTTTTGGTTCATTGAACTTCATTGTTTGTTCTATATGGCCGGCTTCGACAATTGTCTGCTCCAGTTTTTTGTTGGGTTCTTCAACATTTCCTTTTTGATTGTAAGACTGTATATTGTGGATGATTGTTCATCGATTTCCCATTTAAAACTTTTGGTTACTTCTTTAATTTGTTCATTTAAATTTTGAATTTCAGTGGATGCCGTCTTCAATTTCTCCTGATAGTCTTTCATCTTTGCTTCGCCGGCCTTTGGCCATTCTCGCTCCCTTTGTAATTGAGCATATGAATCTTGGAACAACTTTCGGAAATCATCTTTCTCACTTGATATTGTTTTCATGTTTGTAAGAATTGAATTTCAGCGTTTTTGTCATTGATTATTTTGTTTAATCGGTTGACCTCACTAGTGTGAGCAACATGAAAAGTTGACAATTGTTTTTGTAACTCTTGTGTTTTTGTTGAGGTGAGTTATTTTTATTAACTTCGAAGGAATTAGGTGCACAGTTAGTCAACCTATGATGATACATGCATGCCTACGAAACACTTAAGGGTCACACCGGTGAGTGCATGTAATACGAGCAAGATATGCTATGATACTACGAAGAGGAATGACTCATAATAGTCATTATGAATCAATTAAGTATTCATTTAAGTTTAACTTATTTCTAGATTAGTTTAACTAACTAATTAATACAAGTATTTGTACATTTACTAGTTGAGTAAATATACAATGTGTTAATTAAATATTATCCATGATATGATTTAAAGCTATTAAATCATATAGTGATTGGATAATATTATTGTCTAATTTATTGTTAAAGGTATAAAACACAAGTATATATATTTCGTGTATATGGGTACCGAAATATATAAGTGTATAATACTAAGACATTTGATAATTAAGTGTGACAATCATAACTAGTAAAACTATAAGGATGGAAGTGTAAAAGGAAAGTTTAATTAAAGATCTAATCTTAATTAAACTTAAGGGTTCTAAGCGTAACTTATTTTAATATAAATAAGAGGCTTAGGGTAACCCTAAAACCCCTTGTAACCTTACATACATTACATGCATACTTCCTCCTCACTCCTCTATTCGATCAGCCGAGCAACAAGGGAAGAACACAAGTTTGTGTTCTTCGTGTTCTTCGTGTTCTTCGTTCGTTCTTCGTGTTCTTCGAGTTTCGAAGATCAAGATCGTTGCAAGTGATCATCTAGAGGATCGCTCGTCGTGTTCATCATCAGTGGACTATCTTAAGCTAAACCTAAGGTATGATTCATGGAACACTCTTTCTTCCTCTCCTCTTGTTCGAATTCAACCAAGAACCCTAGGGTTCTTGGTTGATGGTCGACGAACACACACAAGTGGTGTGTGTGTTCGAGTTCTTCGTACAAGGTTTCTTTCTTGTTAATCTAATCCAGATTTCCAACATCCCAATCTTTTAGGGTTTAAGGATTAGGTTTAATCCCACTTCCGCTTTTAGGGATTAAATCAGCTAGTTGGTTTTAACCGGTCAAGAACACCAAGCACTAGGTGGTCGACCCAATGGTTTGATCAGTGTTATGAAACCCTTCAGTGGTATCAGAGCGTTGGTTTAGAAATCTAAACTAGATTAACAAAGCTTGTTTGTTTATTTTAATTAAAGTCTTTCTTTTTGTTCAAATTTCTTTTTCTTCTTCTTCTTCTTAATTTTCGAAAAGGGTAAGAACCCTAGGACCAAGAATATTAAACTAGTCTAGTTTAATTGGTCAAAAGGTTTTTAATACCCTAGAATTTTCGAAATCAAGGAAGAACCCTAGGATCAAGTATGTTAAACAAGATTTGTTTAATTGGTCAAAAGGCTTCTTTCCCTAACCCTAGTTTTTTCGAAAAATATGAAGAACCCTAGGATCAAGAATATCAAAGTTCTTGATCAAGAGGATTCTTTCCTTATTATTTGATCTTCAAAATCTAGGACCAAGTACGTTAAACCAAGTTTTGGTTTAATTGGTCAAAAAGGATTCTTTCCTTTTCTCAAGATTTTCGAGATCTAGGAGGTTGCTTGTACACCAAGTTTGTTAAACTAGCTTAGTTTAATTGGTGGAAAAGTTTCCTAGGCTTGAGGAGAATTTCAAAATACCCTAGAAATAACCTAGGACCAAAAACATTAAACTAGTGTAATTTAATTAATTAAAAGAATTAATTAAGATGATAATCTAAAACCTAGATAATCAAACAAGTTCATGTTTAACTGGTTTAGTTATTCTTTTAGTAGATTTATTAAAATTAGTTCTTTAAACCTAGAAACTTAGACAAAGTTTTATTGTCTATAAGGTTTGAATTAAAAAGTTTAAATAAATTAATTAAGGTTATAATCTATCCTAGAATTTAAACAAAGTTTATTGTTTAGATAGGATTGATTAGGATTAATCTTTTAATAAATAACGTTTTTGATCAAGAAAGTCAAAACCATAGCTTTGATTGATTAAGAACAAGATTAGGGTTTGACTAATTAATAAGATTAAAAGAAGTGTTAATTTTTAAGTTCTAAAATTAACAAGATGTTTATATATATATATATATATATTTAGAATTTTTAATATTTAAAAATAAAATAATTTATACGTATTTTAATTAGATTAAGTTAAAATACATACGTATAAATTAGATGTAATATTCTTATTAGAATGTTACAAGTTTATTATAAAGTAATGGAATGTATATGTATATATTTTAAATACAAGGTTAAATGGAACATTAAAAGATAATGTTATTTTGATCTTAAAGGATAATAGTATAACTTGTTATTGTATAAGTTATTGTATAATTAAGACTAGAAAGTACAAAGTTATGATTTCATTATAACTAGAAATTGTACATGTTAAGATTATATGATAAACTAGAAATATACAAAGTTATATATTATTATTATTATAAGGTGTATAAATTTATAAGTTATTATAACTAGATAATTATACAAGTATAATATAAGTATTTTTTCACGTCATGTAAGATACTAGATTAATGATCAAGGGATAAATAACAAAAGAACTTTATAACCTATATTTAACTAGTTCAAGTTAGATGTAAGAAAGGTTTAAACAAACTAAGAATTATTATATATAGTCTTCATATAATAAGTTTATTACTTTCACCAAATATTAACCGGTGATTGTGTTTTCTTAAGTTCCATCATGGTTGTTGGAGCTAGTGGGAACTACACAAGAAAAATAACAAAGTTTATAAATGTGTCGCTAAGACATAAGTTTTGATCGAATTTAGTAAGTCAAAACAAATGTTTAATTTCATTATTAAACATGTGAAAAACAAGATATGTTAAACTATATTTATGTTTCAAGTTTATGAATCATAAAAGAACTAAAACTTTAACATAAGTTTTAAAGTTTTTCAAGAAAGATAAAACAAGTAATTTTTATTATAGATAAGGTTTTTACAAAACCTAGTAAAACTTTTTGTACACCTCGTTTTAGGTATACATATAAGTCGCGCATTTCTTGAAACTATAAGTTTTAAAGAAAAGTTCTTAAGATTTAAAAAGGTTTCTTGTAGAATTCTTAAATTCATAAGTCACACATTTTAAACAAGGATTAAGATTGGAATAAAGGTTTAAGTTTAGTTTAATACTTAAACAAACCCAAGAAAATCTTAGATCTAAGTACTATCCACCTAATGGAACACCTCACTTGTTCAACGATATTCATATTGTAAGGATAAAGACCTTAGATATGGATTCAAATCATTGTGAGGGTTAGGGTGCGTAAGGTTCTGTGATAATTGGGAGTCCCGGCGCAGATCATCGCACTGTGTTAGATGGTCTGATCTACTTTGGTGATAATCGGGAGTCCCGGCCCAAAATGTACGTGAGTAGATTAAACATACTAGACTTTATTACTAACTTAGAAAAGTACAATTAGATTGTACAAAGTTGTAATAAGTTATAAGTCTAAAGATTCTACGACCCCTAGGAATCGTGTCAAGTCTTGATATGATCGGTAAGGATGTTACCTACCAGAAACAGCATGTCTCGTCGGGAAGTGCCCAAACCTTGCGGCGAGAATGTGATATATGGATCCTAGGCCTAAAATATAAATTATGGGTTTATAATATATTTTAGAGAATGTTTATTGATGATTACTAATTAAACTGGGTTTGATTAGTAGATGGCAGCAACAACCACGATGACAAGTACCAACAATCTCTCACTTCGCTCAATCCTCGAAAAAGACAAGTTGACTGGGTCAAACTATCTCAATTGGAGCGCAATCTTCACATTGTGCTCAGGCATGAGAGAAAGTGGTATGTCTTGGAAAGAGCAGTACCAAATGTCCCTGCCACTAATGCTATAGCTAAAATGAGGCAAGCTTATGATAAGCATGTCAGTGATGCACTCGAAGCGAGCTGTCTAGTGCTCGCCACTATGAGTCCCGAGTAACAAGCGGGACTTATGGATGTGCCTGCATTTGAGATGATCCAGCAACTTAGGGGTTCATTTCAAGAGCAAGCTCGCACTGAGAGGTTTGACATCAATCGAGCCTTCAACTCTTGCAAGATGGTCAAAAGAACACCGGTGAGTGCCCATGTCATGAAAATGAAAGGGCACATGGATCACCTCGCTAGACTTGGTCACCCCATTCCGTTGCAGATGGCACACATATTATACTCAATTCGTTGTCTGATGACTACAAGCCTTTTGTGGTCAACTACAACATGCATAATATGGAGAAATCCATTACTGAGCTACATTCTATGCTCAAGACAGCTGAGTTGAGTTTGGGGACCAAATCTAAGGATGTTCTGATGATCGGTAATGGCAGTGGCGGTGGGAAGAAGAGAAAAGGGCATGGTGGTAAAGGAAAGGGTAAAACCACTCCTAGCCAAGGAGTGCCAAATGGTAAAGGTGTCAAACAAAAGGTCAAGAAGGTAAAGCCTAACACAGCGAGGACCGAGAATCGGTGCTTCAAGTGTGGCGAGGCTGGGCATTGGAAAAGAAATTGTCCAAAGGGTGCAAGTGGTGGAGGAAACGCAAGTTCCTTGGGTAACACGACCACACTTCTTAATCACTTTAAGATACTTGTAAAGTACATTACGAGTAATATAACTTCTGCAATCGTTTATTGCAGGAGGAGATGGAAAGTGATGATGACCGGCATGAGATGGTGATGATCCTACGTGCACCAAGTTTTTTGTAATTTAGTATTTTTATGGATTCAGTAAAAAACAATTTTATTTTATTGTTTGGATAATTTTATTTTATGTTAAAACAAAGTTTTTGGTGTTAATAAATTCGAATCCATGGTTGAATTATATTGTGTTGTGTGTGCATGTGTGATAATTACACTAGTCAAGGTTTATGACTAGATTCTAAGTCAAGTTTTTGATTTACTTAATATTTCATGTTATATACTTGTTTGATTGTTGTATGAATGAATAATGTCTTGATAGCTCAAGGTACTTAGATACTAGAAATTAGAAGTTTTTTTTCTAATACAAGTATTTAAAAGTTTTATGGAAGCATAAGGTTCAAAAGGTATTGAACTTAGTTAAAACATCTTAAGGAATAGTCATTTCTTATAATAGTACGTTTTAAAGTATTAGTATTAATATATTATGATTGTATTGGATGTAATCAAGATAGACTTTAAGAGTATTATTACAAGTCTTTCATACTTGTAATAAAGGATTTGATGAAGTCATAATTCCCTAATAGGAATAATTGGATATTCGTAAAATCCAAGTGAAATGACTTAGACATTAAATGAACTCTTAAAAGGGACAAACTATATTAAGGTATTTAAGAATTAAAAGGTATTATTGCAAGTCTTTTATACTTCTAAAAAGAAATACAATATTTAATCAAGTCATAAGGAATAATGGATATTTAAGAAATCCAAGAAATGACTTTGACATTAAATGAAGTTCGTGAAGGATACTAATATGTTTAAGAATTGAAAGTATCATCTCAAGTGTTTTATACTTGTTAGATACAGTAATCAATAAAGGTCATGATCCCCTAAACATGAATAGTGGTTATTCGCAAATCCAAAGGATGATCTTAATTATTGATAGAATTCTTAAAATGATTAAACTACAAGTTATTGACTTGGTCAAAGTAGTAGTTTAAATTGATGCTTGAATTCCATAAAAGGTAGTGGGAGCTAGACTAACAGAATTCATTGAAGACATTAATGAATCTAGTAAGTTAGTGACACATTAACAACAAGGAATTACCATGTCGTTAGCCAAGGAGTTAAGAAAAATAAATGATCATTGATTAGATTATTGCAAGCCTAATAGCGTGATCACAAGTCTTGTGATTAATAATTTCATATCTAATAGGATGTTCACACTCCAGTGAACAAGTTAATCATTTAAGGGAATTTCTTTAACTAGTAAAAGTATCTACAAATTAAGTAGCTAACAGAGATTTAGTTACAAGGCAAGTTTTATAGATTCAAGAAACTAAAGGAGTAATTTTCCAATCCTCCTATGTTTACCGAATCATATAAAAGGGCAAGACTAGAATATGTTCTAAAGTTGCATGAACAACATCTAGCAAAGACAAAAGTAATAGTATTCTTAAAATACTCGTCTTATGTCTTTAGTTTAATAGAAGTGACTAAATTGTAATTAGTGATAAAAGTTACAATCGAGGAGTCATTGAGCAATCAACACAAACGCAAAGAATAAGTAATGATCCAGTAATAATTCGATATCTATGTCCAGTGAGGAATAATACATGACTTAGTATCATTTTTATTCAGACTTTGTATGTTTTACAATATCCATGGATAAAAGTTTCTTTATTCAAAAAGATATAAATCCGTGACTACTCGTCTTGGTGGGAACCTTGATGGGACGATAACGTCATCGCGATATTTGGTGGTAGATTCAAAGTTCTTTGAAGATAGCTACACAAGTTTTGTGTAAACCAAATATCGGTGATATTCTGTTGGAGATCGACGAATATTGGATTGACCACCGTGATAATACGTCGTGGTTGAAAAGTTCAAAAGTATTATTCACTAGGATTGTCTTTAAGCCTGAGGTATTTGGTTTAGGATACAATGACTAATGTACATTGGTACGTCTTAGACAAGCCTGAAATATGGTTGTCATACGAGGTCTTACTGGGTACAAAGGAAGTTGTATTTTGAATCGAAATATAACAAGATGGTAATTGCACCTCCTTTTTAGGAGAGATATTTATGGGTCCTTTGACATGATGAAAAACTGACAAGTGCCCGGCCGTGCCCAAACGAACTGATTTGTTCTTTGTCGTTTATCACAACAGTTTAAGTCAAGAAGTCAAGAAATGATTTCGAATACAGGAGTTGATAATTTCTACCATGCTCGTATTCATTGTCACAAATATCGTGTTGCAAGGGATGAGCCTAACATAGTTACCCAAGAAGTAGAGACAGAGTGTTCTTAACTAGGAGACGCTATTAAAGAGTCTTTCAAAAACTATACCTGGGTTACATAACCTGTTTTTATGGGGTTCGTTACCTACATCCCCATCTAGAAGGCCATTGTAGCTCGTGTCATTAAGATAAAGGTTACGAACTTGCACAAGTGGGAGTCTGAAGGAATTATGTGCACCGTTAGTCAACCTATGATGATACATCCATGCCTACGAAACACTTAAGGGTATAAAACACAAGTATATATATTTCGTGTATATGTGTACCAAAATATATAAGTGTATAATACTAAGACATTTGCTAATTAAGTGTGACAATAATAACTAGTAAAACTATAAGGGATGGAAGTGTAAAAGGAAAGTTTATTTAAAGATCTAATCTTAATTAAACTTAAGGGTTCTAAGTGTAACTTATTTGCATATATTACACGCATACTTCCTCCTCACTCCTCTTATCGATCGGCCGAGCAACAAGGGAAGAACACAAGTTTGTGTTCTTCGTGTTCTTCGTTCGTTCTTCGTGTTCTTCGAGTTTCGAAGATCAAGATCGTTGCAAGTGATCATCTAGAGGATCGCTCATCGTGTTTATCATCAGTGGACTATATTAAGCTAAACCTAAGGTATGATTCATGGAATACTCTTTCTTCCTCTCCTCTTGTTCGAATTCGACCAAGAACCCTAGGGGTCTTGGTTGATGGTCGAGGAACACACACAAGATGTGTGTGTGTGTCCAAGTTCTTCGTACAAGGTTTCTTTCTTGTTAATCTAATCTAGATTTCCAACATCCCAATCCTTTAGGGTTTAAGGATTAGGTTTAATCCCACTTCCGCTTTTAGGGATAAAATCAGCTAGTTGGTTTTAACCGGTCAAGAACACCATCATGTTCTTGGACAGTATGGTTTCGGAACAAGCACTAGGTGGTCGACCCAATGGGTTGATCAGTGTTATGAAACCCTTCAAACTTGAGGAACAACTGATTCAAGTTGTCGACGAAATGTCACATTTTCTGCTTTTAAGTTCATGATTTGTGCATTTGAAGTATTATTGAAGTTTACTTGATGCACTAAACTTTCTTTTAATGCAGATATTTCGAATTAAAATTTAGATTGTGACGTAGATAACTGACTTTGTAGTTCCCTTTTTAATTGTTAAAAATCTGCAGTTTTTCAGTTTGAAGAGAATAATGACTTAGATCTTTTAAAAAATTTGCTTTTTTCATTTTCTAAATCTCTTATTCATTTCGTAAATTTGGCTTTCTCGTCAAGTTCAAGTCAAAGGTTTTTGTTAAACAGGGAATTATCTTATAAGTCAGTGTCTGAGTTAGATAAAAAAGAATCTAAGGAAGAAGAGTGTACCTCATTCTCATCGTTCTCTAGAATTCCAAGCTCAGCCCTCATTTCATTTGATCTCGCCATCAGTGCCAGACTGGCGGTGCATTTTTCTTCCTCCTGATCATTAGAGTCTTCCAACCACTGCCTATCCTCTGCCAGTAGGACTTTGCTATTCTCAATCTGCTTAGCCAACAACATTTTTCTTTTGAAGTATTCAGAATCTTTGATATTTGGATTCCTGCATTCTTTGGCAAAGTGCCCAGTCATGCCACAGTTGAAGCACTTCTTCAGTGGCTCGGTAGTGGAGGTTGATGATATGTTATTTGGTGTTTGATAAGATGAGTTAAATTTGAAGTTTGATGAGGTTTCGAGGTTGTTGTTGGTTGGTTTGCTGTAGTATTTGTCTCTGTAGGTTGAGAGGAGAGCCATGGCTTAGCGAACATACTCGATTTCTTCATTTGTTCCCTCAGGAATAAGAGTCTCAGGTTCTTCCTTGACAACCTCCTTTGATTGAGCGGCCATTAAGGCATCATTAATTCCTTTGTTTAGTGCTTGGTTTTGTTTGGCCAATAGTGATAGTGTGTCAGCATTTTCTTGCCTGGATTTGACAATTGCTTTGACGATCGGCTGATGTAGATATTCATATAGTTCATGAACATCTATCAGGCTCAAATCTTTGTGCTGCATTGCATTGTTACCGAACATTTCCCATTCCAGGAGAATGGATTGGATGAATTTGATGTTGAATTCAAGGATTTCCTTCTTCGAGTTGTTCTTGCGAAGATCATTCAGCATGTTGTAGAACTTGTGGTAGGTGGTTTGCAGTTCTTCTCCTGGATTAGCCTTAAACTGACCATAAGCATTTAGGGTTGATACAATTTTTTCTTTGTTCCCTAGGTCAGTTCCCTCCATCTATTTGCGGATCTCATCCCATAATTCCTTTCCAGTGTCGAAACTGTCGAGACTGTTGTATATATCATTTGGAAGACCTTGCAGCATTTATGAGTGTGCATATACATCAGCTATGGCTCTCTCTTTTTGTTATGGAGAATAATCCGCAGGGGCAATTAGAAACATACCACCAACAACCGGTGGGTCAGAGTTTGGGGTATCAACCACAGTTCGGTAAAATTTTGCTGGTCCATAAAATTTTGTTGGTCCATTCTCAAGTGAGTCGAGAATTAGTGGACCCGCAGTTTGACTTAGGATGAAATGGAGAAAACATTTTTTCCATTGACCATATTCTCCCCGGTATAGAACAGGTGGTTTGATATCTGATCCGATTGACAAACCATCTTTTGAAATCATTTTCGACTGGTTAAGTTGTGATTACGACAGGGAAAAAATTTGAAGGTTTGGGAATGATGTCGGGTCGAGAAGAGGGTTCTCGGTTCGAGAAGTGAAGTATCTTGATCTCGGGTCAA
Source organism: Calendula officinalis (assembly GCA_963853835.1). Taxonomy (NCBI): domain Eukaryota; kingdom Viridiplantae; phylum Streptophyta; class Magnoliopsida; order Asterales; family Asteraceae; genus Calendula; species Calendula officinalis. The sequence continues at coordinate 24,227,142 of OY970826.1, read as the reverse complement.
AGTGTGAAAGATCTCGGGTCGAGATGTTGAAGGTTCTCGAGTCGAGATTGGGAAGGTTCTCGGGTCGAGATCAGGAAAATTCTCGGGTCGAGATGTGGAAGGTTCTCCGGTCAAGATAAGGTAAGTTCTCGGGTCGAGATGTTGAAGGTTCTCGGGGTCGAGATCGGAAATATTCTCGGGTCAAGATGAGATCTCGGGTCGAGATGTGATCTCAAGTCGAGATTAGATCTCGGGTCGAGATTAGATCTCGGGTCGAGATGTGATCTCGGGTCGAGATCGAGATTGTTCTTCAAGTTCGAGGTCGAGATCTATCCTCTGGTTCGAACAGTCGGTACCGAGAATGAAAAAAAAATCACTAAATTGATCTTATCTTCTTTAATACTTAACCAAAATGACTGATTCGTTTTGCAAACAAACCTATTTGTGTTTTCCTTCAATCCATTTCAATCATTTTCATTAAAAACAAATTAAATCTAATCCAAATTGTGATTTGAAGAACAAAAAACTTGGAGCTCAAGCTTTAATGGTGTTTTCACTAAAATCACAAATTCATTGTCAAAACAGATTGGAATTGATCGAAACTTGATTTGAAACTTAATAATATCAATATGAGAACAGATTCAATCCATAAAAACAAACAAATCTACCTCAAATTCGGATTTTGATTTTTGAACCTTTTTTCTTCAAAAACTTCAAAAACCCATATAATCTTCACTTCTGGACATAATACTATGAAAATAGAACGATTTCAGAGTGAAATTATGCTTTGATACCAATTAATAATCCTTGAAAGAGCATTCAATCCATAATTTGATTTTTGATGATGATTTTAGGAGAAACTTGTGTATGAAGAAATGAGGGTTTTAGAGAGAGAAAATAGAGAGAAGGGAGAGAACTTGCAATGGATAAGTATGATTAAAATTCAGCAACGTTACAATTAGTGTTTTCCATTCTAGTATTTATACCTAAACACTGATTGCCTAGTTTAATCCTAATTGCAAGCTTAATACTATGCAATGTTACATAACTACCCCTTAGACTATTATTTACAAAAAAATAAGTCCTAACACAATCATAGCTTATCTTTGAGTAATTTCATTACCGTTTTCTGATTGTTCGATTTGTTTTGTTATCAACTGTTTTGGTGTTAACTTTTAATTATTATGAGTTGGGTGTCGGGTTTAGTGAACTGATCTTTGACTAGTGTTGGGTTCATTTGGGTAAAAACCTTTTAATAATAAGCAAGATGTTTTATTAATCGAAAAACGAAAAACCGAACCTTAAGGTTCTTGGTTTTCCTCAAACCGAGAAGTTTTCAAATAAATGTGTAGATTATCTGTGAATTTTAGTTTCTGTGGAAAACTAGTTTTTGGGGTTGTCGGGTGCTTCGGGTAATACGGTTTTGATGTTAGGATGTTAAAACGAGTTTTTAAGCAAACTGACTTTTTTCGGACAGATCATGTCCATCATGTTCGAGTCTAGTTTTGTGACACTTAAATTACGTTTCTGGATTTTTGGCTTGCGTAAGTCTCTTGTTTTCTGAGTCCTCTTTCTGTTGCCACCGACGACTCGTCAAACTGAGTTGCCGTTTAAAAGTTATGACCATTTTAATACGCTGCTGTCAGAATTTCTATCTGTGCAGCTATGCTATTTTGTGAGCCTGTTTTGAGGCCCATAGAGTCCGTTTCTGGGCAGAAACCACTTGAGGGTGTTTTGTAGTATTCTGAGTCTAGTTTCCGTGGTAAAATTTTGGGGCACATCTAATGATAGGTCTAGTTCTCGCGAGAGTGTTGAGTGCTGTTACGTTTCTGCTGAAATTACTTACGAGTCAAATTCTAATCCGAGCTTCCTTATGCTATGCAGGGCCTTCTAGGACCTGAGTGGAGACTCCCTTACGCGCCGATGATTCCTTAGGAGCTTACGATATTCGAGGTGGGTGATCTCACTATAAACTTGCGTTTACATTCACTTCATGATTATGTGCTATATGTCATGAATTGCTATTGCTTTGAAATGAGCTTTATATTTGTTGATGTGCTATGTGTTATCTATTTTACTTCTATTCTGAACTAAGATATGGATACTGAGTAACTGAGCTACGTACCATATCATTATGTGAATGATCTGTGTATTTGAGTTTTGATTATAAGTTGTTATGCACTTGGGTTGTGCTATGTGGTTATATATCTATGAGATGATATCTTGAGATGTTACTTTTATAGAGTACATGTTGTAATGCGTCAACACGTAAATAAAACTAACTAACTATATTTGAGATTCATGACGTTAGCCAACTCTTCCCAGAGTTAAGCCAAGTACAACTCACGACTGTCAGCGTGGTATTGCGGGACACCAGAGGGTGTTGGAAGGGGTGCTATGGCAAGGCGCGGCAGAGGCGGCGTTGAGATCATCACGGAATTGGCGAACCAATTGAAATTTAATAAAAGTCCTAATAATCGAGAATTGAGTAGAGTCTTTAGGGATCACTTATGTGGTGCAGATTGTTTGTACGTGTATGCTTATTGCGTTGATTATTCACTTAGCGTTGGCTGACCCCAAACACTCCTTCCCATTTTGCAGGTACTAGCAAGGGCAACGAGAAGGTCAATGGTTGATGAGCTGCGTTTCTATTTTTTTATTTATGAATTTGGATTAAAAGGTTTATTTAGAGTCAAACATGTTTTGTTTTATTAAGGCATTTATTATTCCGCATTTAAACCACGAGACGGTTTTATATTTATTTATGAGTTGGGACCTTTGAGTTACTTGTACTATTGAGGAAATTAATATACTTTATTATTTAAAAAAATTAAATTTCCTCTGATTTCTGGGATGTTACAAAATCACATGTGATTGAAGTGTTATTATAAAAAAAAATTATATAATTAGAAATGATAATACCTCAGGAACAATAGATAATTCAAGCTTAAACACTCTGTTAAATCCAGCTTTAACAACCTTTAAAGTTCTGTCCCCTTGCGGGAACTGAGCATCCAGTATTTCAAAAATCTTGTACACCAACTCCTTTTTTGTTTTAAGAAAATCCTAAAACATTTCAAAAAGGAAGTTAAAATCACATGTCTTTGACAATCAGTTTCATAAAGCAGTTTCTAAGCACATGTGTTTTACATGGTGAAGCACATGTGTTTAACATAATGAAGCACATGTGATTCAAGAAGGTTATTATAACTTTAAAAATTGTGATTTATAAATCACACATGTTTGACAGTCTGTTTTATTAAGCAGTTTTCAAGCACATGTGTGTCGGATGGTGAAACACATGTGATTCAAGAAGGTGATTATAAATTTTTAAAAGTGTTACAAATCACATGTGTTTGACAATCAGTTTCATAAAGCAGTTTCCAAGCACATGTGTTATACATAGTGAAGCACATGTGTTTAACATAATGAAGCATATGTGATTCAAGAAGGTGATTATAACTTTTAAAAAATGTGATTTGTAAATCACATGTGTTTGACAATCTGTTTTAGAAAGCGGTTTTCAAGCACATGTGTTTCATAAAGTGAAACACATGTGATTCAAGAATGTGATTATAAATTTTTAAAAGTGTTACAAATCACATGTGTTTGATAATCAGTTTTATAAAGTAGTTTCAAAGCACACGTGTTTCAAATGGTGGAACACATCTGATTCAATAAAGTTATTATAACTTTTATAAACAAAATGTGAAATGTATACATTCTTGGATACCATCTCAGGAGGACTAGCTACTTCAACAGGATTGAGGGATCCTTCTTCAACATCAGTTTGAACTTCAAGAGGTGCTAATATTTCAAGCAACCCAAATCCTCCAGAATCTGCTTCCTTAGTTTCCCTAGTGCTCAAAAATCGATTCCGGTTTTTAAAAATTGGACGTTTACGAGGAACGTGAACGGCATCAAATCAAGTACGATCACAATACAGAAGCTATACAATAATAAGAAAAAAAAATTGAATATTGAAAAACAAGTTTGTTAAACTATATCTAAGAATAAATATAAAATAAAATATACTCACAATAAAAAATGTAATGGGACCAGCACAAAAACATTTCAACAAAATCCCTGTCCCAATAATTCTTACTGTGTTTGAGATTCTCCAACATAAACGAACACCAATCAGGGAAGCAATATCAGCATCATTTGGAATATAATTCAGAATATCCAATTTCACATTCCCGTTGCTTTCACAAGAAACCATTGTACTAGCAAACAACATAAGAAAATTCATCTTAAAAAGATCATCAGCAACACTGGAATATGTATTTTGTTCAGCAATATGAGATGGTCTAATATGATTGGGTGGTTTGAACTGACTAAGCCATTGTTGACAAAATTTACTACCGGAATTTAATATGAAAGAGTAAACATCGGTACCACCATTTGGAATACCGAATACATCGTGAAATGCATTGGCATCAACTTTAATTTTGCCTTTATTTGTTTTAATCACCATATCTTTTGGATCAAAATTATCAACTAGAAAAAATCATAACTTCCCTGCAAGTTTATTGTAATCAAAACCGAGTAAAGAACCAAAACCAACTCTATTTAAACATTCATTTTGTGCAGGAGATAATTTCGATGTCATGACAGATGAAAACTTGTTTGGAGTTGTAGGATGCCAAATTGATTTAAATTAGTTTAACTTTGAAATATTTTAAACCTTCGGTTGAACTTCAACTGAAGGTTGATTATCAGATAAAGGTCTCTTTTTACCTTTTTTTTTTCTTCCTTTTGTCTCTTTTTGAAATCTGCTAAACACATTTCAAAAGAATCATCACCTATAAAAACACAATTGATTAACTAACAGAAATTCGTAATTTGAAACACACAAGTTTTACTTAAAAAGTGGTTTTGCCATTAAAATAACCGTATATTTTACAACAACACACATGTGCTTCGTAAGCTGAAACACATGTATTTGGAAACTTGAAACACATGTGTTTCACTTAAAAAGTGATTTTGACATTAATATTATTGTATATTTTACAACAAAACACATGTGTTTCGTAACCTAAAACACATGTGTTTGGAAACTTGAAACATATGTGTTTGACTTAAAACTGGGTTTCATATTACAAATAACCGTATATTTTACAACAAACCACATGTGGTTCGTAACCTGAAACACATGTGTTTTACTTAAAAAGTGGTTTTTGAAATAAATAAGCGTATATATACAACGAATCACATGTGTTTCATAACATCAGAAAACTGAAAACACTTCAAAAATTCTAATTTTTTTAAAAGAAAACAACAAAATAAACATCAAATCAACAGAAAACATATTGAATCGACGGATTATAAATAAAAACCTATAAAAGTTCGAAATACAAGAAAAAAAATACATAAATGAACAAGTATTTATGCATAAACTAAAAAAAAAAGATAAAAAAAACAAAAAAAAATTAAATTTACCAGATTTTGATTCTCCTTCTGGTCGATTGGTATCGGAAATGGTTTTTAGAGAACTCAATGTTGCATCGGCCATTGTAGTATGAAAAATACGATTTTATATAACTTATTAGCAAAAACTATAAGCGATTTTGAGAAAAATCGAATAAAAAGAGAGAAGAAATGAAGGGTTTTTGATCGGTTATGTGAGAGAGAGAACTAGAGTAGATGAGTTAGAGAGAGTGCAGGATGTTAATTTTTGACAAGATTGTAACTATGTCACGAGTAAATGATCAAAAATACCCCTCCGCCAAAAAAAACACTTTAAACTATAAAATGTAATGATTGTACTTTGGGACTGTGAAAAAACTTAAATTATTTTTAATATAAAATATCTTCTAAAAAAGAAAATCAAGTATAGAAAAAAAGGAAATTAAAACCAATTAAAAACACATGTGTTTCAGCTGTTAAAGGCATGTGTTCTGAAAACCCTTATTTTTAAAGAAACACATGTGAATGGTAGTAAGTATGCTCTCGTGTTTGAAACACTCTTTGCAATTAATGTTTGTTGGTATTTTGAACCACATGTGTTTCGAAGGTGATGCTCATCTATATTCCCTATGTTTAGTGAATCACATGTGTTTCTCCTTTTGAAACACATGTCTTTGGTAGTTCGTATGCTCTCGTGTTTATAGAAGCTCCTATTGTTAGTGAATCACATGTGTTTCGTAACATGAAACACATGTGATTCATAGTAAAGCAGGGTAGTTTATACACATTTTTTTTCCAAATCAATTTTCAATTAAATTTTAGAAATCAAAAGCATCCAAATAACATGATAAAAATACAAAAATATCCAAATAACATCAGCAGAAAGTAAATTGTTTCATGTTAAACATATAAATGAGAATTAAAATTGTTTCTTGACACTTGATTCAACTACCAACATGCTAACTTGATTATTTATCACGAGTTGCTATATCAGGAATTGAAAGAAGAACAAGCCCCTTGATTTCTTGTATTGTGTGAGCTTTTATGAAATCTGATGCATAATGAATCATCTTTCTCGAATGAATATTAAGTTCATGAGTAAGAATTTTAGATGCAAACCGCATCCTTAGCTTCCTCATCATGATGTTTTGTTGCTCAATGTTAGTCAGTATATCCGTGTTCCACAATTTAGCAGTTTGCCCCATGTATGATTTCATATGAAACATCAAAAGGATACCACAATTAACATTATTCTTGTTTGAACACCAACTCATCCAAGCTTCCTAAACTTCAACTTCTCCACAGATTCCGCATACGGATGCTTATATGCCTACAAATGTGTTGCTAAACAATATTGCTGTATATAAAAATATCATTTTAAAACATATTAAAATATAATAATTTTATGAAAAAATAGATGAATATTTTTTGAAAACAAACCACTATATCGCAAACATCCTTGTATATTAAACTAGCATTCGCCGCAAGCCTGTTGTCAATAATGTGGAAACGTGTTTTCTTTCTAATGTCAAACACTAAATAATAGAAGTGTTCATGGATACAAATTGGAATGAAAACCTGTAATGCATTTAAATGCAAGAAACAAATTAGACAAAAGATGAAAGTTATGAATCACATGTGATTGAGATTTATAAAATGACCAATGTATTGTTTTAAAAGAGAGTGTTACCAATCACAAGAGATTCAAAAACAAAATCACATGTGTCTGACAATATGTTTTTTAAAAGTGTTTTCAATCACATGTGTTTGACAATCCGTTTTATAAAACAATTAACAAACACATGTGATTCAAAAGTAAAATCACATGTGATTGGTATCTACACAAGTTCATAACAAAAACACAAAAAAACATAAAAACCATTACCAGGTCAATATCCTGAAATGACAACAACGCCAGATCATAATGAAGGAAAGAACCAACAGTTGACTGAAAGATCATGTGAGAAAGCAATCATTGGCTGTTCAAGAAAGATAGTTAATACTCCGTAAAAAAATTACATAATAAATAAATTACACTTACAAAAATAGTGGCTGGAAAAAACAGTCTTCTAAAAGAATCTCGAGTTTTGAAACGTTCTTCATTATTTAAATAACCGACCAAATATCAACAAAATTCGCATCAACATAAATACAGGGAGAAAGCGATTCAAGATTTAGTCGGCTAACACGTAAACATGACCAAGAGTTTCCAAAACAATTTCATTGTTATGAAAGAAAGAAAACAAAATAATGCCACATAAAATAAAAATAATAAATAAGATTAAATAATTTAAAAAGAAACTAGTAATTCATAAAAGTCATCAAACTCACATTTGATCTTTTAAAGCTGGAAATAATTCAGTCGCAACTGCAAATTCACTAAAAGTTTAGGACGACTGGAAATCTTCTTATTTATATAAGGAGATCCCTAGGCTGGTGAAGGTTCTAACACTCTCTTTTCTTTATATGGCACCATAGCCTTCTCAGAAATTTCAACCACCTTTCAAGTGTTAAGGCAAAAAGCCTTACCCCTTTGTGAATATTAGGATAACAAAACAACCTAGACTAGCTTAGATTAAATAGTAGATTAAATTCGTTAAGTTTAGGTGTGATACTGAGTTTGGCCAGTATTGGCCACTCAGTATCATCACTCAGTATTGGAAAACCAATACTGAGTAGAAGGACTGAGTTACAGTCAGTATTGTAACAGACTAAGATCAAATCCCTTGATCTTAGTCATTTCCTTAGTTTAGTCCTTCGGTTACTCCTTTGCCCATTATGTAAGATCTCTATACCAATATAAATAGAGATCATCTTGTAAAGGAGTACTCACCAATTTACGAACTTACATTCACATCTTTTGTAATTGATCAGTGGTCTTGTTATTCCGCAACAAGCCACACTTAGTGTATTTATACATTGACTATATTCTTGTGTTATCACTTTAATATTTCACTAAGTGTATCAATCTATCAATTAGCATTATAAACCAGGGTTGTTGTGACCTAACAACTGGTATCAGACATGCTAAATTAATCCTTATTTAGTCGATCTATTACCCTGGAAGCCATTCCATATACTTATCCCTCAAACACTCAAAAATCAAAAATGTGTACAATCATTGCACCTGTTATGTCTGGTAAGGGAGTGCCCATCTTTGATGGAAAAGATTTTCATCAATGGAAGCTTAAAGCTCAGTGGTATCTTGAATCTATTCATCATGAGATGCTCACTGTACTTAATGATGGCCCTATCATTCCACAAACAGTGGAACCCGTTGCTGCTACTGATGTTGCTCCTGAGAGCACAAGAACAGTTCCTAAACTGAAACACACCTGGACTGATACTAACCGTCAGTTATTCAGTCTAGACTCCAGAGCAAAGGGAGTGATTGGTAATGCTGTTACCAAAGAGATACTTAATGCAATTATGAAATTGCCAGTGTTAGGGCAAAGCCCATGTCCCTTGTTATCTGATGATTACAAAACAAACAAGTGGGGCAGATCTCATACTGAGCTACTCAGTATAGGTCTGATACTGAGTAGATAGATGTCGATCAGATATGACAGCTCAAAACCTTTGAAGATGATCACAAATGAGTTGCACTGAGCTACTCAGTATCGGTCTCATACTGAGTAGCTCAGTATATGTCTGATACTGAGTAGAATGACCGAGTTATCCGTGCATGATCTTCTGCCCTCAACTTGTTGGTACTAGTGTTAAGTCTCAGTCCTATACTGAGTGGTCAGTATTGGGCACTCAGTATTGGAACTCAGTATTGAAACTCAATACTGAGTAGAAGGACTGAGTTAATATTTCCATGTTTACTTAATTAGTCAAATCTTTTAATCATGGTATGTATTTATTAGAATTGGGAGTTACATATAGAATAGGGTTAATTGTAAAACCTATATACATTATAAATAGAGGTTTAGTCTTTAGTTGTTAAGCATCCTTTTGGATCCCGGTTGATCATTTGTGTGGATCACCGGTAACCCAATTCTAAATGTAACACTTTGTGGAGTGTTCTTGGTTATTCCGCAACCAAGAACACATGTTATTACGTTTGTGCTTAATAAGATTAATCGTCTGACGTATATGATCTTGTCTTTTCCGATGTTATTAACAATATTGGGGTTCGTGGGTCCTAACAATTGGTATCAGAGCGGTTCAAAGTTATCTACAACTTTGATGATCTTATAACCCTATATATTGTTGAAGATCAAGTCTTTTCATAAAGAAGAACTATGCAGAATTTTCGTCATATTCTGCGCACGGGTAGAAGAAATGTCGGATCTCCTTCGTTAATGGTCGAATCTGTGTGAAATCTGAACAGCAGGTTCTCAACACCTGGAAACACAATCTGACCGTTCAGAATTGCATTTCGAGGTTCTGGTAGAGAGATATGTATGGCGCAAAAAGTCAGATTCTTTGCTTTTTATTCCTTACTTTCTGGGCAGCCATGGTAGAAAAATTAAATCTCTTTCTTCAAACTTCGAATAAGCATGAAATTTTAACTGAAGGTTCACCATAATGTTCTTAATGTTTTCACCGTTCAGATCTTCAAAGGAATCGTTAATTAAGAGATATATATTTTTGAAGATTATTGACGAATATTTATGGTATGTTTTTAATTCTGCGCAACTGTGATAAAACGGCTACTATATCTTTTGTAACCGTTGAATCTTCATGAATTTTGGATATTATATCCATAACACATACATGTACTCGGTATCAAAATTTCAGACTGATCAGTAACATATACTGAGAGATACATATTTTCAAAGTTGCTGGTTTTCTGATACCGATTGTCTCATACTGAGTGGTCAGTATGAGACTGTTGTGATCGTTTCAACCGTTGGATCCTTATGATTCTTGGATACGATGTTGAAGACATGTATAGGTATGTTGTGTAAAAAATTCATAATAATCAGAAGATTATACTTGGAGATATGATTTTTTGAAGTTGCTGCAAAATTAGAGAAATGAAATTCTGCATGCTGAATTATACAAGTGAGTATGTTTCACATATTTTTCTCCTTTTAGTCATAAGAAATCATCTTAAACTGAGGAAATCTATAAGTTGATTGATTCCTTAGTGATGTTTCAAGTCAAAGATAAAATATACCGAACAGTTTAAGGAGATGACGCTGATTCAGGGGGAGAAAACACAATGTGATATGTGTTTTCTTTATATGAAGCTAAAGTTCTTTTAAGCTAAGATGTTCATGCTAAGTTATTCAAGGGGGTAGGTGTCACACATTATTTTACAATCATTTGAATCATTTCAAACTGAGGAAATCTACTAATTGAATGATTCCTTAGTGATGTTTCATTACAATTCAAATCTACCGGACAGTTTAAGAAAGGAGTCAATGATTGTGGGGGAGAAAAGTTAGTGTGATATATAGTTTCTTGAAGTACTCAGTGAATAAAGAATATGAAAAGATCTCAAAAAGAAGACAATACAAGACAAGATTGAAGATTGTTTTGTTATCATTAGATAGGGGGAGATTGTTAGGGCAAAGCCCATGTCCCTTGTTATCTTATGATTACAAAACAAACAAGTGGGGCAGATCTCATACTGAGCTACTCAGTATAGGTCTGATACTGAGTAGATAGACGTCGATCAGATATGACAGCTCAAAACCTTTGAAGATGATCACAAATGAGTTGCACTGACCTACTCAGTATCGGTCTCATACTGAGTAGCTCAGTATATGTCTGATACTGAGTAGAATGACCGAGTTATCCGTGCATGATCTTCTGCCCTCAACTTGTTGGTACTAGTGTTAAGTCTTAGTCCTATACTGAGTGGTCAGTATTGGGCACTCAGTATTGGAACTCAGTATTGAAACTCAATACTGAGTAGAAGGACTGAGTTAATATTTCCATGTTTACTTAATTAGTCAAATCTTTTAATCATGGTATGTATTTATTAGAATTGGGAGTTACATATAGAATAGGGTTAATTTTAAAACCTCTATACATTATAAATAAAGGTTTAGTCTTTAGTTGTTAAGCATCCTTTTGGATCCCGGTTGATCATTTGTGTGGATCACCGGTAACCCAATTCTAAATGTAACACTTTGTGGAGTGTTCTTGGTTATTCCGCAACCAAGAACACATGTTATTACGTTTGTGCTTAATAAGATTAATCGTATGACGTATATGATCTTGTCTTTTCCGATGTTATTAACAATATTGGGGTTCGTGGGTCCTAACAGCCAACAGCAAAGGCTATGTGGGATAGCCTATCAGTCACTTCTGAAGGCACACCAAAGGTGAAGTTGCAGAGGAAGAGCAACATGAGAAGGAAATATGAAAATTTCTTCTCAAGTCCAAATGAAGACATCACTACTCTCTATAACAGGTTCAATATTGTTATCCATGATTTAATCAGTGTAGGAATTGTGAAGGAGGAAGGAGAGCTTGTTCAAAAGTTCTTGGATAGTCTTCCCCAACAATTTCTTGACATGACAAATTCTGTCAATGCTTCAAACAACATTGAGTCATACACTCTCCAAACTTTGTATGGGTTAATGTTGAATCATGAGGAGAATAATGCTGCAAGACTGATCAACTGGAAGAAAACTGACAAGTCTTCCACTGGCATGGCTCTAGTTGTGCAACGAGCATATACTGTAACTGAGCCTGAAGAACCAGAAGTTGATCTTGCTGATGCTGAGGCAGAAGAACTTGAAACTCAAATGGCTCTCATGTCTATGAAGCTGGATCAGTTGAAAAAGAAGAGGCTTGGTGTTAGCTCTTCCAATACTGACCCAAGATCTGGTCTTTGCTACAGGTGTGGAAAGCCTGGGCACATTGCTGCTAATTGTCATACTAAGTCAACTGAAACTGATCAGAATGACAAGATTGCATACCGAGCTAAACGGTATAGAGACAAGTATGTCAAGCTAAAGAACTGGAGCAAGGGCAAGAATGCTGCAGGAAATGGAGCACCTCTTCAAGCTCTTTACTCTGAAGCTTGGATGGATGAAGAGCTCAGTGATGATGAGGAAGAGGTTGAAAACAAAGCCTTTATGGCTTTCACTAAAGATGATTTGAAGAGTTCCTTTGAAAAGGACATCAAAGAAGCTGAGAGGATGAGTGTTCATACTGATTGGGATTCCACTCAGTTGTACAAGGTGAGTTCCTTTCAAACTTATTCAGTGAATGAAAAAGAAAAGATTTTTGAGTATATGATTGTTGATCTTAAAACCTTAGTACAGAGAGAAAAAGCTTTAAAATTAACAATTCTTGAACTTGAAAGAGTAAATAATGAACATTTAGATAAATTAGCAAAATTTAAAGATTTAGAACTAAATTTTTTAAACTTACAAGACATGAACCAAATATTAGCTGATGAAGCTCATTTACACAAATCAGAAAAAGAAAAATTTGAAAACCAGTGTAAATCTTGGGAAATGCATCTATTAAATTAAACAAATGTCTAAATCAACAATTTCCAGAAAATGTGAGGGCTGCACTCGGTGTTGATCCTCAGTTAAAAAATAGAAGTAATTTTGCTGATTTATTTGAAGAATTTTCTGATATGAACCCTATTCAGTTTGTAAAAGCAAAAACGTTTTGTGAAGTTGGATGTCAAACTGAATCAGATGATGAGGATAAAATCATTTTTGAAAAACCAATTGGTCCTTCTATCTGTTCTAAGTGCTATACTGAACTACAAGAGCTCAGTGTTGAATTTACTGAAAAAGAAATTTTTGATACTGACCTCGAAGTTGTGCAGTATGATACTTCTGCTGTTCCTCCATTTGAACTTTTATTTAACACAACTACTTTTGAGATATATAATGAAAATAAAACCTCTTCTACTCAAAAGGTTGTATCTAATACTGAGGTTGAAGGAATAGACAAGTCAACTACTCAAGAATCTAAAGAACCTGTTCAAGTTGTCATTCTAAAACATGATAACAAGAAAACAACTTCCACAGGATCTTCAAGTGGTAAAACTAAGAAGTTGAATATTAATAAGACTTCTTTATCAAATAAAAATAAGACCCCAGTACCATCTCCTTCAAAACCAGTTAAACATAAAATTAAAACTCCATTAAAAAATGACAAAAATAACATTTTGAAATCTATTGGTGATCAGATCAAAGTCTTAAGTCAAAAGTTTGCAAAACTTACTCATACTGATCAACCAAAAGTAAAACAGTTTTCTAAAATTCCTTATGAAAACATGTTCAGAAACAGACCTAGAAAATGTTATAGATGTCATCACACCGGTTATAAAGGAGATGAATGCTGGACTGATCTCTCAAATCCCAGGTACTCAGTACCAAAGAAAAGGAGTGAAACAAAGTCAGTGTCACCCCAGAAAACCTCCAAGGTTTCTCCTGAAGTGAAACTGACCTCTTCAAAAGAGATCAAGTCTACCCCTGTTTCTCCTACCAAAGGTCCCATTCAAAAATGGGTTCCTAAAAAGAACTAATTCTTATTTTGTGTCTTGTGCAGGGTGATAGAAAATGGTACTTAGATAGTGGTTGCTCAAGACACATGACTGGCAGTATGGAGTACCTTCTAAATTATACACCAGAGAAGGGTCCTTTTGTCAAGTTTGGAGATGATTCTATTGGGAAAACAAGGGGGTATGGAGTAATCAAGGCAGGCAACATAACTTTTAAAAGAGTTGCCTATGTAGAGGGTCTTAAACACAATCTGCTCAGTATCAGCCAGATGTGTGATGATGATAATGAAGCTCGTTTCAGAAAGGTTGCAGGAATCATCTACAATGATAAAGGGCAACCTGTACTCATTGCTAGAAGAGAAAAAGATGTATATGTGGTCAATCTATCTAAAATAGACCCTACTATTCGAGTTTGTCTGCTGTCTAAAGTCAAGCCAGAACTTCATTGGTTATGGCACAAGAAACTTTCTCACATAAACTTCAGAAACATTAATGAGCTCAGTATGAAGAAACTGGTGAGAGGGTTGCCCACAATTACTTATTCAAAAGGTAAGTTATGCTCAGCATGTGAAATGTGCAAGCAGAAGAAGAGTTCATTCAAGTCAAAGGTTAATCATTCCATTAATGAACCTCTTACAATGATACATATGGATCTTTTTGGCCCCATCAGCACACCATCATTGGCCAAAAAGATCTATACTTTAGTCTTAGTAGATGAATTCTCAAGATATACTTGGGTCATCTTTCTCAAGACTAAATCAGATGCAACAACGGAAATCATTGCCTTCATCAAGAGAGAAGAATTACAGAAAGGCAACAAGGTCAAGCAACTAAGAAGTGACCATGGTACTGAGTTTAAGAACTCAGTATTAGCAGATTTCTGTGAAGAAAAAGGAATCGTACAAAATTTCTCTGCAGCCTATACACCACAACAAAATGGTGTTGTAGAAAGAAAGAACAGAACATTAATTGAAGCTGCAAGAACTTTGTTATGCCATGCTGGACTAGCACTGAGCTTCTGGGCAGAAGCTGTCAACTATGCAAATTTTACTCAGAACAGAGCTACAATAGTTCAGAGACATCAAAAGACTCCTTATAAGTTATACAATGGCAAGGTTCCTAATGTGGAGTTCTTCCACATCTTTGGGAGTAAATGTTTTGTACTCAGTACTAAGCAAAACCTAAACAAATTTGCTCCCAAAGCAAATGAAGGTGTATTCATGGGCTACTCTCCACACTCTAAAGCTTTCAGAGTGTATATCATCTCAACCAGGATGATTGTAGAATCCATTCATGTCACGTTTGATTAAGATCAAAATGAGCATTCTACCTCAGAAAAGGAAGACATAAGTGGCATAGATATTCTATGCAGTCCAGAGAACTCAGTTGCTGAACAGCCCAAGTCTCATCCATACTATGTTGATCCAGGTATGAGTGATACTGATCAAGAAAGAACTCAGTCTAACTCGAATGCATCAAATTTTGAGGTTCCCATCACTGAGAACCCCAATAATGAGTTCCCAATACTTGATATGAACAACTCCACATATGAAGAAGGTGAATCTTCCAGTACTTTTCAAGAATCCTCCTCAAATCTGCAAAATTAAGATGAACACCAACCTGAAATGTCTTATACTGATCAGAATTCAGCTCAGTATCAGGCAGACAACACATCAGTGCAACAAGATATTGTTGACCTTGCTTCAAATGCTCCCTTAGGGAACAATCTAAGGGAACTCAGAGGTCATCCTCATTCAAATATCACTGGTCCTATTAAACAAGGTGTCCAAACAAGAAGAAAACTAGATTTTGAACCTCAAGCTACTTCAAATTTCTGTTTCTTTTCAAGCTTTCTATCTACCATGGAACCCAAGAAAGCTGATGAAGCTTTATTAGATGAAGACTGGGTAGAAGCTATGCAAGAAGAACTGACAGAGTTTGAAAGGAATAAAGTCTGGAATTTAGTACCACCCCCTACTGGCAAAACTATTATTGGTACTAAGTGGGTCTTCAGAAATAAAATGGACAAGGTTGGTGTTGTCATCAGAAATAAAGCAAGACTGGTTGCTAAGGGTTACTGGCAAGAAGAAGGCATTGACTATGATGAAACTTTTGCACCATTTGCAAGAATTGAAGCTATAAGGCTGTATCTTGCATATGCAGCTTTCAAGAACTTCAAAGTGTATCAGATGGATGTCAAGAGTGCCTTCCTCAATGGAAAAATACAAGAGGAAGTTTATGTTAAACAACCACCAGGTTTTGTTGATCCTAAATTTCCTAACTATGTTTTCAAGCTTGATAAAGCTTTATATGGGCTCAAACAAGCTCCAAGAGCCTGGTATGATACCCTGTCTGGGTACTTAATTGAAAATAAATTTATAAGAGGTAAAATTGACAAAACTTTATTTACAAAAAGGAAAGGTTCTGACATTTTACTTATTCAGATATATGCAGATGACATTATCTTTGGCTCCACTGACAAGTCAATGTGTGATTGGTTTGCTACGATTATGTCATCTCAGTATCAGATGAGTATGATGGGTGAACTTACTTACTTTCTTGGTTTACAAGTTGATCAGAAGCCTGATGGCACTTTCATAAATCAAAGTAAGTATGTGCATGACATGCTAAAGAAATACAAATTTGAAAACATATCTTCCATGCACACTCCTATGGGTACTCAGGATAAAATAAGTAAAGATGAAACTGGTAAACCAGTATGTCAATCCACATACCGAGGTATGATTGGTTCTTTACTTTACTTAACAGCTAGCAGGCCTGATATCATGTTTGCAACTTGTTTGTGTGCTCGGTATCAGGCTGATCCTAAAGAATCACATTTGAAAGCTGTTAAGCACATTTTTAGATATCTTTCAGGTACTCCTAACATGGGTCTTTGGTATCCCAAAGATTCAAACTTTGACCTTGAAGGGTATACAGATGCAGATTTTGCAGGTTGTAGGTTGGACAGGAAGAGTACAGGTGGAGGATGTCAATTCCTCGGTGGCAGACTAGTTGGTTGGTCATCCAAGAAACAAAACTCAGTAGCAACTTCTTCTGAAGAAGCAGAATATGTTGCTGCAGGAAGTTGATGTGCTCAACTCTTGTGGATGCAGTATCAACTAATGGACTATGGGCTCAACTTCCAGAAGACACCAATTCATTGTGATAACAAGAGTGCTATTGCTATCACTGAAAAAACAGTCCATCACTCAAGAACAAAGCACATTGATATCAGACACCAATTTATTCGAGATAATGTGGAAAAGGCAAATTTCTAAATCACAATCGTAGATGGCGAATTACAGATTTTTCACACCAGAGGCTGCTCCTGCAACTCAGTTTCGTAATGACGAAGTGCCCAAGTTTGCGAGGAACAACATAACCGCAAATTTCAATATTCCTCAGGCTTGGGCATGCCCTGAATTCACTCACATGATCACGTATTTGAAGCATTATCCGATCACACAAGCATTGATTCGTTCCCCTCGAGCAATTTATCCAGAAATGCTCTGCGAATTCTGGTACTCTGCTAAGCTTGACTCTCCGGACATGATTACCGGTTGGGTTATTCGAGAACAAAGAAGAGCTTTTGTCTCCACTACTATAACTCGGGAAACACTGAGGCTTCCCGCTCACGCTCAGTATGCGCCCTTTGTTGATCGAACAGAGGCTCGCTCAGTGTTACCATTTGTTGGCCGCAGAGGAACCACCGGCATTATTAAACGAAATGAATTTGGTCCTATGTGGGGTTTGCTAATATCCACACTTATTCGATGTATGACCCACAAGACATGCGCTTTGGATCAAATAAATGATTTTGGGATGCAGATTGTTCATGCCATGTATCATGGCCGAGATATTGATTATGCTCGACTAATCTTCAATGAACTAGCTTCTCTAGTTCGGGCTCCAATCAGAGAACTTAATGTTCCTTTCTGCAGATTTCTTTCTCTTATTTTGCAACATGGCATGCCTGCCCATATTTATGATGAATTCAACAGTCCAAGAGCAGATCTTCCTCCTTTACATGAGAAGATTTATTTCTACAGGCCAAGGGAAGGACAGCCTGTACTGAGTCACTCCATGTTGGCTATTGTACAGGCACACATAAATGATGAACCTCATTCTGAAACTGAATCAGAAAGTGATGATGATGATGATGATGATGACAGTGAAGACGGTGGTCAAGATATTGAGATGATGGAAGCTCAACCAGAACCAGAACACGAACCACCACATATTCCTCCACCTGCACTAGATCTTGATGCTCCTCATATTGCAACAGATTCTGATACTGAGTCCTCAGAAGACACCCCACTTGCCATCCGAAGAAGAAGAAGAAGAAACCTATCCCCAGTTCCAATGGGAAACTTATCATCAGAAGAGATGCAACCCAGAAATGTTCCATCATTAACTGCATCTCTTCAAGCACAAAGTTTGGTTGCAGCCACTGCTGACCTTCCAGGTCCTGAACCAGAACCTATTGCTCAACCAATTGAGGAACCTCATGTTCCTCTTGATGTGGAAATTCAGTTTGAGCAAAACATTATGGAAGGTACACATGCTCAAAGACAAGAGGCTCCTGAAGGTGCTGGTGCCTCAAATCAACATCTGGATGATCCAGCACCGACCTCTGCTGATGCTAGAAGGGAATCCGACAAAGTCTCAGGTATGAATTTCTAAAAAGCTCTCAAACTTTAATATATATATATATATATATATATATATATATATATATATATATATATATATATATATATATATATATATATCTTTCCCAAATAGAGACTATGTATTGGCCAGTACCAACTCAATACTGACCAAAGTCTCAACCGAACTTTCAAATATATCCACTTATGGCCAACATAGTTAGCCCACTGCTGCTATGCAAAATTCATACACTGAGCATCTCAATGATCATTGTCAGTCTACAGTTGTCTCAACATTTTAAGAGACAATGGTGGTGATGTCATACTGACACTCACTGGTGCTGCTTGAATTATGTCTTACTTATTTTGAGTAAGGACACATAATTCAAGAAATGATTACAAACCTTTAAGCCACATAAGCCAAAATTATCCATGGGTATAAACCACATTTCTGTTATCACTCTAATACCGAGTGATAAACATTGAAAATAACCAGAAGCACATCCCAGGCTTCGATTACCCAAACCGAAACTTTTCAGTAAATGTGACCTATCCTATACTCAGCTACTAAAATATTCACACTCACTTTTACTAAACAATCTCTTACACATGCTTTGCACAAGTTTACAATATCTAATCATGTACCAGATGAAATACAGACTTCTCAATTCTTTTTACATGATTATAGAATTTAACAACACCACAATTCTATTTGATAAACCTTTCATTCTAACCAGTTTATATTTTTTTGTTTCTTTAGCAGCATCTATGCAGGGCCAAAGAGCACAAGCCACTCAGTCACAGGAAGTGCAGGGTGCTTTACAGACTATTCTCAATCAGATCTTGGCCATGCAGAACACTCAGAATAATATTCTGGCCAGGATGGATGCCATGAGTACTGAGATAGACTCATCAAAGCAGTCAGTGGGACTCCTTCAGCAACAACAACAGTCTCCACCACCTCCACAGTCTCCGAATGGTGGAAATAATGATGAAGAAGGCCCTGATACTGAACCTAGAAGATCACCCTCCCATGCCAATACTGAGGGTGAACAGGATGCTGCTACTGAACCTATGCCCTCCCCAAATCCTGAAGATCAATAGGGGGACATAGGTGGTGATACTGAACCTCTTCCCTCCCCCATCCAATGATAAAAATAAGGGGGAGAAGAGACAAAGTGAAGAAGAGGTTGATCAACTTGAGCCATCTGCTCAGGGGGAGAGAAGCTGAAGATTAACTGAAGATCAACCTCCACAACAACAACAACATCAGCAAACTACTCATATTGAACCTCTTAGGTTTAGGTATGAGAGAAGCAGACAAAAGGGAAGGTCAGTTTTGGAACAATTTGAAGAAGAACCATCTGAGCCATCTGCTCAGGGGGAGACTGAAACTGACCAACCACAGCAAGTTAATGCTGAAGAAAATAACTTGCAGATTATTGTGTACAGGCCATTTGTATGGCCAATTGCTGATGATAAAGATGAAGAACATCTAGTGCCATCTCAAAATTTTCTAAACTTTGCACTGGATGAAGCAAATAAAGAAAGCTCTTCATCATCATCCTCAGATGATGAAGAGCCCCCAAGAAGACCAATCCCTCCTCCATCTGAAGGACCTTCTAGAATCCCCAGAAGACCAATAACCAGAAGAATGACAAATGTGGTTATGTCCTCAGAATCAAGTGAAGAACAAGATCCAGCTCCTCTGATCTCTAGACCTAGAAGATCTACTCAGTATACTGAGGAAAAGAGTGATGTTGAGGATGAGATTGAGGCCCAGAAATTCTTCCCTGTTAAGGAAGAAGAACCTGAAACTGAGTCTAATGCAGATGTTCCAAGAAAAGCACATATTGTAAGAAGAACAGGAGATGAATTGCTTGAACAGTATTGGAACATTGTGGCTCAAAGAACAAGGTATAGGGAAACCAGGATGGGTATGCTGAGGAATAAAGAATTTCTGAATGTAAAGGACATATACTGGCTAAATGAATTTGTCAACAAAATAAAAGTCAAAACTGTTGACAGATCAATTGTTGCAACCTGCACTGGGCCAGTCAGTCCTCCAATGAAGATTCTTCTCCATGACATTCAAAACATGGGACTTCAAGACTGGATAAAAATTGCTAGACTGATAAAGGAGATGCCCTCAAGATCTTCTGAAGCCCAAGTGATGATGGATGAAATCTGGGCAGTATCTGCTATATGCTATGAAAAAGGCATCCTTTATGCAGCAGATTACAGGGCACTCAGTGTGATGACTGAGGTTATCAAGAACAACAAACCTGAGTGCCTTAATACTTTCAGAATCTTTCCCAGATATCTTGTTCCTCCTAACCTTACTTTTCAGGATCAAAAGAGTACCATATATCCAACATCTGGATATATGTATACTGACTCAGATGATAGGGAGTGCTTCATTACTGAAGCAGATTTGCCAACAGCTCCTATTAGCCATCTGGTGGGCTTGAAATGGATGATAACCAAGAAAGAAGATTCTTGGTTCAGAAAGAAGATAGTTGTTGTGCTGAACAACAGGCAATATGAACTGAAGAAAAGAGAAGAATTCATCCATGTGAAGAAGGAAGTCTTCTATGAGTTCGAATCAATCAACGGAAGATGAAGAAGAACACTTTGCAGCCTGTATTTATGTATTTTTGATTTCTCTTTGTGATTGTTTTGTTATCATTAGATAGTGGGAGATTGTTAAGGCAAAAAGTCTTACCTCTTTGTGAATCTTAGGATAACAAAACAACCTAGACTAGCTTAGATTAAATAGTAGATTAAATTCGCTAAGTTTAGGTGTGATACCGAGTTTGGCCAGTATTGGCCACTCAGTATCAGCACTCAGTATTGGAAAACCAATACTGAGTAGAAGGACTGAGTTACAGTCAGTATTGTAATGGACTAAGATCAAATCCCTTGATCTTAGTCATTTCCTTAGTTTAGTCCTTCGGTTACTCCTTTTCCCATTATGTAAGATCTCTATACCAATATAAATAGAGACCATCTTGCAAAGGAGTACTCACCAATTTATGAACATACATTCACATCTTTTGTAATTGATCAGTGGTCTTGTTATTCCGCAACAAGACACACTTAGTGGATTTATACATTGACTATATTCTTGTGTTATCACTTTAATATTTCACTAAGTATATCAATCTATCAATTAACATTATAAACCAGGGTTGTTGTGACCTAACATCAAGATTATCAGCCCACCATTGAGACAACATCTCATCATCTTCCTCTATCTCATGATCAACACCTACCAAAACACTTGGATTAGAACAATCATTGGGCCCAACTGGCAGACCACAACCCAACTCAGAAACACCCTCAGCTAGTTCCTTCTCAGCAACAGCAGGCGACAAATCAGTCTATAAAATTCAATCAATACACTTAGAAACACACGTGACTGAAGCGTGTTTATAAAATTATTAAAAAGAATTAAAAATGATAACACCTCAGGAACAATAGATAATTCAAGCTCAAACACACTGTTAAATTCAGCTTTGACTAAATTTAACGCTTTATCTCCTTGATGGAACTGAGCATCCATTGTTTCAATAATCTGGTACATCAACTCTTTTTGTATGTTTAGAAATTCCTACAATATTTAAAAAATAAAGTTAAAATCACAAGTGAATGAAAAAAATAAACTGTAGTTGTGGTATACAAAAACACATGTGATTGGTAATATATTAAAAAAGAAAGTGTCATCAATCATATGTGAAATTTCATGTGATTGACAACTTCTTTTAAAAAAGAGTGTTACCAATCACAAGTGATTCAAACACAAAATCACATGTGTTTGATAATATGTTTTCTAAAAATGTTTTCAATCACATGTGTTTGACAATGTGTTTTATAAAACAGTTGCCAAACACATGTGATTCAAAAGTAAATTCACATGTGATTGATAAAGGTTATGAAAACTTTTGAAAACAGAAAGTAAAAATCGAATACATATTTTGGTAGAGCAGGACTTTCAGAAAGCTTTGTAGCATCAACACCATCTATTATGTCAACTTGAAATGGTGGCGACAAATCAAGCAAACCAAAAGAACCCAAAGCAAGTTCTCTTGACTCTCTTAATCCCAAAAAGCCCTTCGAACTTTTGAAAATTGGTCGCTGACGAACCACGGGGATAGAATCAAGTTTGGTTCTATCGCAATATAGAAGCTATAAAATCATAAGAAACAACATGATTTTAGTAATTAAGTTTGTTAAATTGTATCAAAGAAACAAATTAATATATATATATATATATATATATATATATATATATATATATATATATATATATATATATATATATATATATATATATATATATAGGGTTGAATTAGTTTCAGAACCAATTGAGGCTACAGAACCTGCAGAACTCAATCTAAACCATTGATTTTTGAAATGAAATGATCTTGGAGGACACATTAATGTATTTGATGAGCGACCACCAAATATTGGTTTGCATGTATCTCAACTATATATAATGCATTTAGGACCTTTCCTGATATAGTAGTATGAAAATTCAGCCAAATTCTTACTATTTTTAGAATTAAACAGTTTTTCTAAAAAATATATCACCGCAGGGATTCGAACCCGCATCCTAACGGATTAAATACAAACACCCAAACCAACTCGGCTGGCATCGGACTGCATTATAATTTCTAAACAAAAGTCTAATAAATGGCTAAACGTGCGTGTGTTGCGCGTTGAGCGGGCTACGGCCCAGTGGTCAAATCCGAACGGCCCATCATTTAAGTCAGTCATTTGCTTCATCCGGCTTTTCACCTGCTCTCCTAGAACCACCGTTTCACAGTGATAGAAGCCATCGCCAGTTATCGATTCAAGCACCAGCCAGTCATCATCATCCGCCTCCTCGATTACTTCAAGCATGACTGTCCTTCTCCACTCGCTTATTGGGAACCGCATGCGTATCTGTAACTATTTTTTTTGTTCTTTCCTTCCCTAGGTATCATCAAGTAAATCTCTATTTTTTATGGATCATATTTAATGAATCCATACGTTTCCGGGCTCTTATCTGAAGAATCCGTACATTTTAGGGCTCTTGCTCCTTTTCTGCTTCACTTCTCCACGGCGTCCACCGTCGACGGTAAACCCTAACTTTCGTTACACCATGATTTGTTCAAGTAACCGTATCGTCTTATACATAGACTTGTATCTGTTTACCTTTATGTGATCTATTTTTCTTTTTCTATTTCAATTCCCTGTTGTTTTCATAGTTTCTGACGATTTCAATGACCAAAAGTTTGGGGTTCATACTTTTTCATCTGAGCGTGCAACTCAAATCATAACTGATCTGGTATTTGAGCAATATTTGGAGCTGTCTCATGACTGGAAAGATGGAAGTGTCTGTTTTTCAAGATATCTTGCTGATAATCAAGTCGAGTATCCTTTTTTAAGTACTAATTCTGCTTTATTCAGTTAATTTTGTTGTTTTAGTCGGTGATATTATTATTTTTAATTAAAATTGTTGTTCCCTTGACTGTATTTTTCGTTTTCTTTGATTGAGAGATTGCATCAAGTAATCAACATTAATTGCAGATTTTGGCGAGCTAATGGGATGAAGGTAATCATTACTAACCATTAGACATGAAAATATTAGTCATTTACTTGTGAATTGTTTAATTTGGTTGTATTTTATCTCTACGAGGTCGAATATATAAAGACTAAAAAGAGAAGCATTTGAGTGAGTTGAAACTCAGCCATATAATGGATCCAATATTGCTTTCATTATATTTATATCTACTAGCATATTATGGTAGTTTGTTTGAAGGATCCATTTAGAAATAGTTAAAATTGGTATTAATTAATATCAGTTAATATTTATTAATAATCGTATGTGCACCATGAGTAACCACGAAAATGTCTACTGATCTGCCTTCCTGAGTTGCTGGTGTTGCATGTTTAGATACACACTTGTATTATATGACCAAGCTTATTATCTCTATCTGATTTCATATTACAATTTTGTATCTCAGTTGTGACCAAGCTTGTAATCTCAGTTTTGACTAATGTGAAGGGAAGAGATCCACTTGCCACTTGCCAGTGAGTCCAAGTCACCATTTTATGTCTTTATTTGATTGTTCACAACAAAATAAAAAATGTTTTATAAATGACCCTATTTGAAGGTACATTTTCCTTTTGTTTTTTTACTATCCCACTGAACAAGATTAAGTCTTCAATGTGTGAATTTGTGTCTAATATTAAATGTGGTGATTTCAGGCACATATCTTGGATCTACAAATGAAGCTATCATCCATGCAATTTATTGAGCAAGAAGTTCAAGCATTCTGGTCAGAAGTAATTAAGCAGGATATGAAGGAGGTTGAAGTAGTCGTCCAAACTCAAGGTTGGAGATGGATATGTACATTAATTGATGTGAAATTGATTAAAATTGTTGATACAATGCTTCCTTTAATTGCTTACAGTTTATTAAAGTAGCTTTTTGATGTTTACACATGTACAAGTATTTTTACTTTTATCCTATATCAAATAGAATACAATTTGACGATGGATCCATTTTTAAATTTTGTTTTGTAATAGATTGCGTACATATGGGAGCAGAACTTGGTGGTCTAAGTTTTGACTGGACATACTGTTTCGTGTTATCTCACGGGTTAAAATGGTTGTTTTATTTTAAGTTTTGGGTTGTGTTGACACACAAACACTTTTTGTCCGTTATATAAATGCATAAATTATTGAATAAAATAAGATCTCAAAGACGTTAATTTGTGATGCTATAGGAGGAATCCATCCTCTAAAAAATTTGGCTATCGATGTGGAGTTTGTGGGGTACTCAAATCAATTGACAACTTTTTTCATGAGTCAAGCGGTTGCAGCCGAACAACATTTGTTCTCCCTTAAATTATGGTTACATATGGTGCCCGCCATCGCATCGTGCGGGTAGTTCTTTTTGATGAGGAAACTACAATGAGGAAACTAATGATTTGTTGGTAGTTCTTTTTGATGTTGTTCATGAAGCAACAAGTCGAATATACTTTCTTGGTAAACTTTATTCTTCACAAAATTTCACAATTTTCATTTGAATTACATTTGTTGGTTTGCCTGATTAGTTATTCAGGCGAAGAGTTATTCAGGAATTTGGAGGCATTTTGATATTTTATCTTTAAATTGGTTATGGATGCATTAAATTTGTTCGCCACACCATCATCTTTTTTATAGACGATAAAATATTAAGAATATTTGGAGAGTACCCGGAACGAAAGAGGATTTGGGCATAATAAAGACAAAAAAGGGTCAATTTGTAGGTTGGAGCTCGACCAGAAAGTACTCGACTCGATGCATGTTAGGATTTCTGAAGAGCTCAAAGATTTATTTGGGTCTTATAATGTTGAAGAAGATAAAGATTTATTTGGGTCTGTGTTTAAACCCAAATTGCCTGTTCCTTGTACTTATTTGGAGCATGTAAAGATTATCTTCGAATTTCAAATGACGTCAAATTTGTAGTTAAAGTTTGGTTTTTGACCTCAAGAGTTTGCTTATGAAAGGAAAAAGAAGAATTTTCTGTTTTTTCTTCTTGGGTTCTGAGTTTACTTAACCTTCTTATACTTATTTGTAGTTGGATTAACCCACTGAAGAAATTTTGATATGGAGAAATTGCTTGAGTTTAGGGTATATTTTTCCTGAATTTTCGTTATTAAACAAATTAAGAATCGTGCAATAATTAGAATTGGTTAACCATTTGTATATGTATTTGCACCATTTGCGAACACCACCATCACTACCACTACCGCCACCACCTCCATCACCCACCCAACAATTATTCACCGCAAATTATAGTCACATGGTACCCGCCGCCGCATTGCGCGGGTACCATGCTAGTATACATATATGTATACATGCATGAATGAATGACATCCATGCAAACCAATATTTGGTGGTCCCTCATCAAATACATTAATGTGTCCTCCAAGATCATTTCATTTCAAAAATCAATGGTTTAGATTGAGTTTTGCGTAGCCTCAATTGGTTATATATATATATATATATATATATATATATATATATATATATATATATATATATATATATATATATATATATATATATATATATATATATATATATATATATATATATATATATATTCACGGTTAGAAAAGTGTCAGGACCTATTATAATAATTTTGATGGACATAATCTCGAGTCCAATGGTTCTAGCTGAATTTAAGGCTATCAATAACAAAGCCACACCAATCGATTGAACTAACATCAATATCTTTAGGAAGATAATTGAATATATCCATTTTTATTTCGCCAAATGCTTTCACATGATGACATTGTACTCGCAAACAACATTAGAATACTCATCTTGAAAAAATCGTCAACATCATTTGATTTTAAAATTTGTTCAGAATTCATAGTAGGCCTGATATGTTTGATTGGTGCAAGCTGATTAACCCATTGGACAATAAATCCAGAATCAGATTTGCATGGTAATGAACGAATATCAACAACACCCTTCGGAATACTTAAAAAATCATGCACAACATCGACATCAATCAACATCTATATCACCTTTTGTTGTTTTTTATAACCATTTCATCAGGATCAAAAGAATCAACAACTTAGAGACAAAACCTTCCAGGAAGACTTTGTATATCAAATTCTAACAAGGAACCAAAACCAAACTTTTTAACACATTCCTTTTGGGGAGGAGACAATAAAGTCATAACGTTAGAGAGCTATGAAGGAGTTGTCCTAATGTGAATAGAAGGAATTTCATTGGAATTAGATGCAACTACATCAGAAGAAGGTTTTTCACTATTTTTATATTTTGTGGCTTTTGGTTTAGAGAATACTTTGGATGTTTTGGAGGAAGGCTTGGTAGGAGACTTGGATTTGGTAATTTTTGTAGGGTTTAGAGAGAGTTATAAATTTGGTTGAAGGCTTGGATTTAGGACTTGTTGAAGGTTTAGAAGCTCCTCTTGAAAACTTTATCTTTAGCTTCTTAGGAAGCCTTGCTTGTAATTCATTTGAAACCTGTTTTGTTGATATGGGTCTTTCTTTACATATAATTTCATTGGCTCGTAGCATTGGTAATTCACTTAACAACCCATCCAAATCAACATTTACACATGTAAAACACATATAAACAGATAAGATATGATAAATAATTACAATAGACAATAACAAAAAACAAACACATAATAACTGCAAAAACACAAGTGATTCGCAAAACAGGGGAACAAACTAACTATACAGGGGAGGACACTACTTACGAAGCACATGTGTTTCATTAATGGAAACACATGTGATTCACTAATAATAGTTGTTTTGAAAATAAAGGAGTGTGTATTTACAACGAAGTACATGTGTTTAATTACTTGAAACACATGTGATTCACAAATAACATTTGTTTTACAAATAAAGGAGTGTGTATTTACAGCGAAACACATGTGTTTCATTACTAGAAACACATGTGATTCACTAATTACAGTTGTTTTGAAAATAAAGGATTGCGTATTTATAGCGAAGCACATGTGTTTCATTACTTGAAACACATGTGATTCACAAATATCAATTGTTTTGAAAATAAAGGAGTGTGTATTTACAGGGAAGCATATGTGTTTCATTACTGGAAACACATGTGATTTTCTAATAATAGATGTTTTGAAAATAAAGGAATGTGTATATACAGGGAAACACATGTGTTTCATAACACGAAACACGTGTGATTCACTAATTAAAACGATAGAAACCTGAATCACTTAGCAAATAACTTAAAATTTTAATGTAAAACAACAAAATAAACAACAACTTATGAAATCGACGGATTATGAGATAGAAACCCTAGAAAGGTTCGAAATAGAAAAAAACCTAAAAACAAAAAAAGAACAAGTTAAAATTACCAGAATTAGGTTCGGCGACAGCTGGATTTCGATCGGAAGGATTTTTCGAAGTAGTAGATGGTAAATCGGCCACAGTAGGTACAAATGTATCAGATAAACAATGTTCTATCACTGATTAACAACCGAATTTAGCAAACTAGTGACGAAAATCGAAGAAAAATGGTGGAAAGCAAGTGTTTCGATCAACTGAGTGAGAGAGAGAAGGAAAGAGGACGACGTAGGGAGAGAGAGAGAGAGAGAGAGAGAGAGAGAGGGAGAGAGAGAGAGAGAGAGAGAGAGAGAGAGAGAGAGAGAGAGAGAGAGAGAGAGAGAGATAGAGAGAGAGAGAGAGAGAGAGAGAGTGTGTGTGTGTGTGTGCGCGCGCGCGCGGGAAGAGAGAGTTGTGATACATTCTGTTAAGACTTTTAAGGATTTCTACATCATATGTGATTTTGGCAAAATGAGCTCTATCTAAGTGTTATTTGGTAATTGTGTTTTCAAGTTCGCATTCCAAATCAAAATAAAGTATTAATAAACATGAAAAATTAGTGTTAGAAATGTTTTATTAAGATAAAATTATCCATGTCTTTTAATTATCTTTTAAGCATATTTTTATTATACATTTAATATTTTTTTTAACTCTAAGTAACAATATTGTAATATTATAATAAACTCAATAGGTATGAAGCCTGCATTTCATTGAACATATTTAATTTATTTTTCAAATGTTATTAATTATAAGTAGTTTGACTTTGTATGTAATAATTAATATAAAAATAATTTGATTTTTGTAAAAAAAATTTATTATAAACTGATGTAATGATATTGTAAAATATTGGAATGGGATGGAATGCGATAATTGCCTTTTACATGGGTGTTGGAAAAAAGAATTATGGAGTAGAAAGGCTGGAAATGCAATTATGAAAAAATATTTATGGAGTAGCAAGGCTCGAGCTTGAGTTTTCGAGGAGAAGTGTAAGTTGTCTACCAGCTCAGCTAAGAAACATATGCAATTGTTTCAAGCAAACATTAAATCTATATTTTATTAGATGCGCAAAATAGCAAACTCCTTAGTTACTGTTCATAGTGCACGTTATTACTATAATCATTATATATTAAGATGAATTGTGAAAATTTTATGTACTTTAATGATTGAAGATTATGAGTTATTAATGTTTAAACCTAATAAAACAATAACAACCCGAAACAAAAAACTACCGATCCAAATTATTGTAATTTTAAGTTTTGTATATTTAAAATAATAAGTATTACTTTATTTTTTATGTTCCGTAACTAAAAAAGTTAATAATAAAAGGCGCGCTCTCATTTAACTAAATGAGTCATTATTTTACAAAAACACACACAAGTTTCCCGTGCAAATCTTGGACGCCTTTGCCGATGTTAGCGAACCCTTGCTACTGGTTTTTTGTACGTGTGTCGCTTAGCCAACACGATAAAAACTCCCAAATTTACAACACTAAGAACAGCCAATAGAAAGAAGAAATAGTCGAGGTGCCCGTAGTTAAGATTGTCCGTTATCCACCCCGGGCTACCGTTCCGTGTGGTGATGATTGTGACAATTGTCACGAGCAAAGCGTTTACATAACTCCCCACAGCGCTTGTTGTTAGTTGAAGAGCAGCACACAAACTTCTCATTGAATCAGGAGCTTGCCCATAAAAAAACTCCAATTGCCCGATATATGTAATAACTTCAGCACACCCGATAAATAAAAATTGGGGCACCTGCCAAAATATCGACATTGGTATATGCTCGAGCTCATAATAATCATGTCTCGACACTATCTTCAGCCTAACGTGTTCAACAATACCCGCACAAACCATGCTGAAAATGGAAACGAAGAGGCCCGTCCCGATCCGTTGGAGTTGGGTCAGCCCGTTTTGTTGGCCCGTGAGTCTCCTTGCCACGGGAACGATAACACGGTCATAGACAGGGACCCAGAATATCACGCTAATTGTGACGAAAATTCCAAATGAGGCGGGTGGAATCTTGAAACTATGCGAGCCCACACGAGGGTTCAGAGTGGACCCTTGCAACACAAAGAGGTTGCTCGTTTGTGAGAAAACGGTGCCGTACATGATGCATGTGGCCCATATTGGGAACAATCGTAACACCGCTTTAAATTCCTCGACCTGGCTGACCGTGCAAAGCTTCCACGGGTCTATCGACGCGTTCATTTTGTCTGATGGTGTAGCCACAGCTGCCTTATCAAAAAACCTGAAAACAACAATATAATTAATTAGAAACACTAAGGGTGCATTTGGTTTATCTTAATCCTCCGTGATTGGAATTCAAGTCCATTATGAGGGGATGTTCGGATAACTTTTCCTTAGTAATTCAGTTCGCATGTAACTTAAAACTTACACCGACGTTCATAAAAAACAACAAAACCGGAAAAAAAAACTTAGGGGCCGTTAGTCATGCTGTAATCTTCCGTATTTGAATTCTGTTACGAAGGAATTGAATTCATTCAGAATTAAATTTCTTCGTAATTGAATTCCGTTACGTGTTTAGTTACAAATTTTCAAGCAGTAATTTGTATTCATACTAATGAATCCGATGTTCAAAAAAACAAAAAAAAAAGTTAGAAATTACATCATTGATTATAATTGAAATACTTAAATGGTTATGAATTCAATTGTTAGTGTAATTAGAATATTTAGTCATGGATAGTTTAGTAATTTTAATTTATGTATTGGAATAGTCAAGGCCATATTAGGTTAGTTGCTTTAGATTAGAAATTAGTGGGATTAGTTGAGTATTTGATTCTTATTCTATTGGCACATTTATGTAACTTTTGCAAATTCTATATACATATATTTCACTTTGTGTTTCTTTTAATTTCAAAAGCTCCGAGTGCTTCAAATTTGTGCATTTGTAGTTTTGATTCCAACATCAATTAAAATCATTTAATAAACTACTCCCTCCGTCCCACAAAAAAGTTCCCATTTCTATCGTAATTGAATTCCGTTACGTGTTTAGTTACAAATTTTCAAGCTGTAATTTGTATTCATACTAATGAATCCGATGTTCAAAAAAACAAAAAAAAAAGTTAGAAATTACATCATTGACTATAATTGAAATACTTAAATGGTTATGAATTCAATTGTTAGTGTAATTAGAATATTTAGTCATGGATAGTTTAGTAATTTTAATTTATGTATTGGAATAGTCAAGGCCATATTAGGTTAGTTGCTTTAGATTAGAAATTAGTGGGATTAGTTGAGTATTTGATTCTTATTCTATTGGCACATTTATGTAACTTTTGCAAATTCTATATACATATATTTCACTTTGTCTTTCTTTTAATTTCAAAAGCTCCGAGTGCTTCAAATTTGTGCATTTGTAGTTTTGATTCCAACATCAATTAAAATCATTTAATAAACTATTCCCTCCGTCCCACAAAAAAGTTCTCATTTCTATCATAAATTTTGTCCCACAAAAAAGTTCTCATTTCTATTAAATAATATTATTATTATGGACCCCACTACCAACTATCTCTTAAAAACACTTTCTCTCTCCAATTAACCTTATATTTTAATCAAAAATAGTACCAAAGACCCCACTATCAACTATCTCCTAAATACTTGTGCCCAAAGGAAATGGGAACTTTTTTGTGGGACGGAGGGAGTAATAAACTTGAATATTCGATGTGTTTTGGATTTTAAAACCATCAAATACATAAAAAAAAATGTAAAAGAATCTATTAATAATTAAAAAATTTAAATACAAATAGAAATATTTTAAAAAATTAAAAAAAAAAATTAAAATTTTGAAAAATGCATAAATGTGAATTTGAATTCCAGCTATAAATTTTGTAGGAAAACACGCAACAGAATTCAATTACAGCAGAATTCAATTACTTCAAAATTCAATTCCATTATTTAGCATTACGTTAAACCAAACACATCTAAGAAGAAATTGGGTAGAATAATTTTAGAGTTCAAGACTTACACAAAGTTTAAGGTGTGATCAATCTTGCGACCGGCATCTGAAGTCTCGTACAAGAGTGAACTATCTGACGGCACTTGGATCTTTCTTTTCCTAAAAGACGCAACCACCACCTGGCAGAGGCTGGTAAGCGGGCTATTACCGGGTATCTGGTTCCGATACAATTTAGTACCCGAAAAGAAGGAAACAACAGCAATCGCCATAGCGATAGTTGGAACCAAGAACCCCCAACCCCAACCCACATTGTCTTGTATCCAAACTACAACCAGATAAGCCAAGAGTGCACCAAGATTTATGACAAAATAAAACCAGTTAAAGAAAGAACTCTTTTGTTTTGCCTCAACCTCGTCATTATCATCAAACTGATCAGCACCATAAGACGACACGCAGGGTTTGATTCCCCCTGTTCCTAAAGCCGTAAGGTACAGAGACGTGAAACATAGAGCAATTTGAGCTTTGGTTGCACTACAAACATCTTTTTCGTAACATGTCGGTTTCAGACCCGGGATCGATGCTGATAATGTCAACATTCCCATACCCTATATATATATATAAGCAATTATATACTTCCTCCGATGCAAAAAGTAATGGGACCCACACTCACTAACTATCTACTTTAACAAAGTGAAATAATGTATTTACCCTTACTTTTTACTTTCAAACATCATTAACCCCAATGATCATTCAATTAATCTAATTTAATAATCA
The DNA here is from genome assembly GCA_963853835.1 of Calendula officinalis. Lineage (NCBI taxonomy): Eukaryota > Viridiplantae > Streptophyta > Magnoliopsida > Asterales > Asteraceae > Calendula > Calendula officinalis. The sequence goes on along the minus strand of OY970826.1, from coordinate 24,194,107 downwards.
TTATAATCTTTTACCTCAAAAATCGCGAAACCCAAAGTGTGTCACTTACTTTGAATAGGAGGATGTATAAAACTTCAAGAAACGAAATAACGAATACAAACTTTAATAATTAATGAGATCATACTCACAATTACATAGATGATCGAGAAGCTGGCAATTGTCCAATATCGACCGATATAAGTATCAGCAACAAACGCTCCGAGCAATGGGGTGAGAAAGCAAGTTCCAGCCCAAGCAGAAAGATTTTTTGAAGCAGTTGCACTATGTTGGTTCAAATGATACTTGAAGTAACGTACTAAATTTGAACTCACTCCATAATGCGACAATCTTTCACAACATTCATTGCCTAAAATACAATATGATAACTCAGGGCTCTAAAAGACTTGTTTTGGCTTCCATCAAGCCATGACCCAAGGCTTGGGTGTAAGGACACATTTACCCGTAATAAGTTGTGTTTTTAAGCGTATTTATAGTTAATTATTTATAAAAATAGTTGGATATGCCGAAGATATAAAAAAAGATTGATGAGTTATGTTATAGATCTATAGTTATATGTTTTTTCATATTGTTGTTTGTATAATTGTATATATAAAATTTTAATTTATGTAGAAATTATCTCCTTATATCATGCCTTAGGAGATAGTTTCGTTAACCATGCCGCAATGCCAAGTTGTTTAGAACCTTGATATGTATACATAAATCAACAGACATCTATATATGAAAGGGTGAAGATCGAATATACCTAAGATGAAGCCACATGCTTTCCAAGTTCCGGTTGTTTTCTTATTAGCCGGTTTATTAAGGTAATCTACAGTTCCATCTTGAGTGTAGATGTCATCTTCTGGTTTTGATTCTAACAAATTATAACTCATCATTGAAATGGAGCAAAGATTTGGGAACACATGACAATGAGGTCAACTTTAAAGTCAAACATTTTATGGGAACGTCATGTTTGGGGATCAAAATTTTGTAATCTCATATTTAAACAACTGGTGTTGTTAGGTGTTGTTAGGAGTGTTCAAAACCGGGAATTTGGATTTTTTTGATATTCGATATCCGGAAAAATAAATTATTCAAATATTTTTTGGATATTTTAGATACTTTTCAGATGTGAGATATCGAATATTTTTGAAACACTATCCGAAGCCGATATGTTAATTCAAATATCTGAAATTTCGGATACCTGAATTTCAGATATTATTGAACACCCCTATTTGTTGTTGGGTACGCGCTCATGTGCATACATATGCAGCTAATACATGATATGATCAGTAGCATAATCATACAACAACAATGATACCCAATCCCACAAAGGGTAGGATGACAGTGCCAAAAGTGTGTGGTATAAAAAAATAAAAATAAATTATTAAAAATAATACAATAAAGTAAAATAGTTGGCATCAAAGGTATGTAGATGCATGTAAAGCATGTAAATCAAGAAAAACATATAAGCTACTTGTAAAATATGTGTATTATGTATGAATGATGCATGATCAAGAACATATAAAACACATATGGCACGTGAAGGATGCTAAATCAGTAGCATGAGGATAAAGCATCACTAATGAACAGTAAACATGTTCCAAAAAGGTCGCTAAAAGAGCCAGTACGACAGAAAAAGCCATCCAATATTCAAGGAATTGAATTAGTCATGTTTTTAAAATATTTTGTCGGCTAATGATTAACTAAATTGGTGACTTAAAAGAGGAAGAACATAACTGATACAACAACATGATTTCTAACATTGTATCTTAAAGTAAGTGACAAAAAACATAAATCAAACTAGTAGTAATGATCAGATTAAAGCTAATGCGATGATAAATTAAGCTTACCCATTTGAGATCTTGTGTGTTTCAAGAGATCAAATCAGATAATGAGGATCAACAACAATGAGAGTGGATGGGTCAATCTTTCTTTGGCCTTTTGTACTGCTCCTTCTGTTGCTAATGGATGGGGGTTGACCATTTGTGCATTTTGTTCCATTTGAGTGGTGTATAGTCCTTATTGGGTGGGATTATTCGGTTTCACATGATTACTAATGATTCCTTTCTATTTTATATTTTTTTATTTGTGATTTTAATATATTTCTTTGGATCTCACCTTAAGTTTCACCTACATGCCATGGATTTTGCAAAATTACCAACATCTCCCTCATATTACAATACTTCCAAGGCATCTCTAGGAAAACTTATTAAGTCGTTTTTTAGTTTAATAAACATGAATAAGTTTCATCTACATGTCTTGGATTTTTCAAGTTTATTTTGGTTTATTAAGCTAATAAGCTAAAAAAACCTTTTAATAAGTTTTCCTAAACATGCCCTAAGACTATGTGTAGTAGTGACCTACCTCATGTCATCAATCTAAACACATGACAAATTATGACCAAACTCGTGTATTGGTGAAACTTTAACTGAACTCGAGCCTGCCTTTCATACACAAAAATCATTTAAACTTGCGAGCTAATATGAATTAAGTACATAAATATTCTTTTATATTATATTAGCAGGGTTGTAACGCCCTGAAATTTTAAATAATTAAATAATGATTTAAATTAAATTTAAAGTACGTTTTAATGGTCTATGAGTTGACCGTATAATTATATGTGACGTTTGGTGATTTTCCGTATTTAATTGTGGCAATTAAATGTTTGGTGTTTCGTATGGTTACACGTGACGTTTCGTGTTTGCTTAATTATATGAGTAACTAATCGATTAAGTATTTAAATCCCGAGCTTAACAAGTTTTGAGGAGATGATTTCCGTGAGTGGGTGGGGCCGGCCATGAGGCCAAGGCCAAACCCATGTCGAGTATTTGTTCCCTTGATCCCGAGCCATATGGGATCCCAATTAATACTAGTATAGGAGCCCAGATAAAATGGATTGTTGCGGGTTTGCAAGTTCCACAAGGAGTTCGATCCAAGGAGCAAAGGGGCGGTGGCCGTCTTTCTTTCCCATGTTCTGTTTCGAGTCTTATTTTGTGATCTTGTAGGATCGGACCATAGGCTGCATAAATTGAAGGGCCTGAGAGAAATATGAAGACTGGGCTTGAGGCCCGAGTTTAGGGACTGTCATTAGACGGCTTAGCATGTATGTTCCCATTCGTTCTCTACCCTAGGTGCCGACAATTCTCTTTCTCCCTTCCAATTCATAATCGGCAGCAGCCACAAAGAGCATCTCCTCTCCCATTTTCTTTCTGCCATCATCCCCCATAGTTCTCCTCTTGAACCAAGAAGTTGGTAAACATTTTATCAAAACGAACAGGCGGCGGCGGCTTGTTATTTGTGGGACGGTGGATGTTTTCTTTTGGGACGCAATCAACAGGCAACAACAAATTAATAAGGAAGACATACAATTGAAGCAGCTCATTTTCTTCTTATTGGGAATCCACGTGAAGTGTCTTCAAGGAGGAGGTCACATGGGTTGGTGTCTATCTTGCTTTTTGGTTTGATTTATTTTGAGGAGTATAAAGTGCCGACATAACCATTCACAATTATTTCTTTGTTAATTTCTGACTGCGCACATGTCCTATTGAATTGGTGTTCACGCAGCTTGTTGGTGGTAAGTCTTTCCTCTTCTATTTCCCTACGTTTCTTCCATTCATATGAGTTATATTAACCGTTTGTGGGTGTTGTTCTGTGGAGACTCATCGAGCAGAGGCCAAGCAAGGTGAAGGAGACAAGCCTGTCGGTCAGATTGTTTTTATCAAGCCGAACTTCATATTTTCTTGCGGTAGTTTAATCTTCTTTTCCCGATTTTATGATTGATTAATACTATTCTATTTCACTCTAAATCCACAGCTATGATAGGGTTCGTTCACATGGGTGCTGAGCCATGGAGGGCTCGGGTTGTGCTTGTTGTGTTGTCGTTTTTTTTTTTAGTTCCTTGTAAAGTTGTTTAGTCCTTCCGTCAATTAAACGGGTTTTTAAAGTCTAGAGGTCAAACCTTTTTAATGAGAAACTATCATCACTACTTGATCTCGTATTATAACCACTGAATTCGTAGAGTATTGGGTTCTGGGTTGGATAAAGATCACACGTTTATGATATGAATAAACGTGTGATCTTTATCCAACCCAGAACCCAATACTCTACGAATTCAGTGGTTATAATACGAGATCAAGTAGTGATGATAGTTTCTCATTAAAAAGGTTTGACCTCTAGACTTTAAAAACCCGTTTAATTGACGGAAGGACTAAACAACTTTACAAGGAACTAAAAAAAAAACGACAACACAACAAGCACAACCCGAGCCCTCCATGGCTCAGCACCCATGTGAACGAACCCTATCACAGCTGTGGATTTAGAGTGAAATAGAATAGTATTAATCAATCATAAAATCGGGAAAAGAAGATTAAACTACCGCAAGAAAATATGAAGTTCGGCTTGATAAAAACAATCTGACCGACAGGCTTGTCTCCTTCACCTTGCTTGGCCTCTGCTCGATGAGTCTCCACAGAACAACACCCACAAACGGTTAATATAACTCAGATGAATGGAAGAAACGTAGGGAAATAGAAGAGGAAAGACTTACCACCAACAAGCTGCGTGAACACCAATTCAATAGGACATGTGCGCAGTCAGAAATTAACAAAGAAATAATTGTGAATGGTTATGTCGGCACTTTATACTCCTCAAAATAAATCAAACCAAAAAGCAAGATAGACACCAACCCATGTGACCTCCTCCTTGAAGACACTCACGTGGATTCCCAATTAGAAGAAAATGAGCTGCTTCAATTGTATGTCTTCCTTATTAATTTGTTGTTGCCTGTTGATTGCGTCCCAAAAGAAAACATCCACCGTCCCACAAATAACAAGCCGCCACCGCCTGTTCGTTTTGATAAAATGTTTACCGACTTCTTGGTTCAAGAGGAGAACTATGGGGGATGATGGCAGAAAGAAAATGGGAGAGGATATGCTCTTTGTGGCTGCTGCCGATTATGAATTGGAAGGGAGAAAGAGAATTGTCGGCACCTAGGGTAGAGAACGAATGGGAACATACATGCTAAGCCGTCTAATGACAGTCCCTAAACTCGGGCCTCAAGCCCAGACTTCATATTTCTCTCGGGCCCTTCAATTTATGCAGCCTATGGTCCGATCCTACAAGATCACAAAATAAGACTCGAAACAGAACAGGGGAAAGAAAGAGGGCCACCGCCCCTTTGCTCCTTGGATCGAACTCCTTGTGGAACTTGCAAACCCGCAACAATCCATTTTATCTGGACTCCTATACTAGTATTAATTGGGATCCCATATGGCTCGGGATCAAGGGAACAAATACTCGACATGGGTTTGGCCTTGGCCTCATGGCCGGCCCCACCCACTCACGGAAATCATCTCCTCAAAACTTGTTAAGCTCGGGATTTAAATACTTAATCGATTAGTTACTCATATAATTAAGCAAACACGAAACGTCACGTGTAACCATACGAAACACCAAACATTTAATTGCCACAATTAAATACGGAAAATCACCAAACGTCACACATAGTTATACGGTCAACTCATAGACCATTAAAACGTACTTTAAATTTAATTTAAATCATTATTTAATTATTTAAAATTTCAGGGCGTTACAACTCAACTCCACTTGAAATAGACTTCGTCCCCGAAGTCATCGCTCGGAAGAAGCTCAAGGTAGCAATTTTGCATCTCAGCCTCAGGCTCGTCAATGACACATATCCGTAATACAGGAAATGATAAGGCTATGAATAAAAGAAACTTGTCAAAGGTGACCTACTCGATCAGGATAAACTCCGACTCTTACACAAATCTTCAGTATCTAACGGCGCAAAAGATAAGGTTGGAAGAAATAAAATGAAAAGGTTCTCTAAGAATCTCGGTTTATCAGACAAGAAAAGGATGTCAATAGTAAGCACAAAATGACTCACGATACTCTGTTGAAGGCGTCTTCTTGCTCTCGTAGTCGGACACAGTTGCTGCATCCAGCGGTTAATGTTGTGTTGAATCTCCGATTCAACTCCACTTGGAGATTTGTTACGGTCTAGTTTGTGGCGACATAACATCTCGACGTGATACTCGGCTATCCATTTCATGCCAGCGATCATACTCGACTCTCTCACGGTGATAAAAATATGTTTTTATGGAAAAACTTTCCGCACAGTTCTAACAAGGTATTACTTTTACACAATTTACACCAGAAATGTTTTATTATTTATTTATTTATTTATTTATTTTTATTTTTTTATTTTTTTCAATCTCTTCCAAGAATGATATCTCGAGGTCCTCTCCTCTATGTGACATCTGTTTGTTTTAAAATAAAATAACAATTTAGTGGTTCACCGCGCTATCAAATTAGACACAAACATGTATATTTTCACAATAAGTTTATTTATCACACATAAACCTCGGATGGTAGGCAAACTCACGCCTTTTTCTCAATTTGCATATACTCAAAATGCATTCATCTCAAATTTCCACGACTTGCTTTTAACACAATGCAAGCTATGTTATCAATTTAACTCAAATCTCACTTAACCACTTATCACAAGTCGCACAAAATGCCCATTTTCTCACTCTTCGCGATCCCTCGCGCGATCAAATTTAATTATCAAACCACTCGAATAGATTATTTCTCTTTTAAGCCGCGTTATTAGCTCTCTTGTTAACTCATATTTAACAATTTCTTGTTAACTCTTTTTAACACTACTCGCTTAACTCATTTTAACGATATTTATCAACGTGATTAATGATTTTATCATTTGGCTTGTTAATTATTTACTCGCTTTGTTCTCCTTTAACTGGTCTCTCGATTAATTTGGCTATATGCCCACTCGTAAATCTCATTTTATCTTAAGTTTTAAACGTCTCAATTGAATGATTTCTCTTTAGTCAATTCATTAACTCGTCTGTTATATTTCATGTATTCAATTATTTTCTCGTTCTCCATAAAAAGTTTCCTCATTACTCTGTATTTTTAGCTCCTTCTCGCTTCAGAAACTCATGATATTTTAATAGAATTTGATTGTTTGCTACACTTATATTTTTCTCGTTTTCTCATTTTAATAATCATTCTTGATTTAATAATTACTCAATAAAGCATAATATTTGACGACATTCAATTTAACAATTTAACTTAATAATCACTTAGTACAAATTTAATATTTGCTTACAAATAATTTTTTTTTTCTTTTGATTTGTTTTAATAATTTACTCACTTGACGTGCTTCATTAATTTCTTATGTCTCCGTAATTTCTCAGTAATAATAAATTTTCCTCATAATTTATTATGACGATCTTCTCATGATCGACTCGTTAACAACGTTTTTATTACTCACATTTCATAATTTCTCGTTAATTACATAATTAAAGTACTCGACACCTCTCATTTGCACCATTACTCTTGATTTATGAATCTCTTACAAGTTGATAATTATAACATCACATGTAATTAATTATTCCCAATTATTCTTATAAATTTCGTAGTCGCATGTATATATATTACTCAATACAATAATTTGGCTCAAAGATTTCCCGACTGGATTTAATAACTTCTCTTAATCATGTTTTTTTTCTCATTTAACTTGACTTCATAATAAATTCTCATATTTTTGTAATCAAATTCTCATATTTTTGTAATCTCTTTTTATCTCATTATATTCCCACAGGAATAATTTCCCGATCAATTAATCACTCTTATAATTTTTAGCCAGTTATATGCACATAACAATTTTAAATAATACATAACAAAATTTTCTCTTGGAAATTCTCTTAAGTTACTCTTTACAAACTTTATTTTTCACATTTAGCTTGATTTATTAATCCTCATTAGCTGAATTATACGAATTTAATAATTCACAACTTTATAATTATTCTTTATTCGCACTCTTAATATTGGTAGTTTTCCCTTTTACCACAACTCAACTCCACTTGGAGAAAACTCGTCCACGAGTTTAGAAGTGGCACTCAAAGTCTCAAAGAACTCGTTACGAACACTCGATAGTTCGGTTTGTTGATTCTCATTTTTAATTATATATTTTAAGGTTTTATTAAATTACTCGATAATCAAACTCTTAGGTACATGTGTGAGTTGGTCCCAACGTATACTCTTTACGCCCCTCCCACACCTCTACTCATTAAATTTTTATCACTCTATAGAAATTTATTGCTCATATACATTGTTAGCTTTCTCATTGATTTTCACATGTTTATTAGATTTCTCAATTATAACTCATTAATAATTAGTCATTTGATGACTTCTCATAAAATAAGCTTGTTACATCTATTAACACCTCAAATCTTGATTTCGCGTTACACATTCACGATTATTTGTTCAAATCTGAGTTTTAAATTCTCATTCTCGCTTACTCATAGCGTGTTTGGTATTATTATTACCATGTAACAATTATGTCGAAAATAGAATTCTCATTTCATTCGTAGTGAACACATCTCGTAAATTTTCTTTTGTCAATTAACTCGTCTTGGTTTTCCCATCTCATCCAATTAGTGATGTCTCACTATTTATAATTTTTATGTACTATATAAATTTCATCTCTTGTTCAATTAATAGTCCTCATTTATTTCATACATTCGATGTTTTTCCCATCAGTTACTTAAATGTAAAATTAACTCCATAAATCTTCACATAAAATTTCTCAATTTACCACTCTTTTACTCATTTTGCATTACCCCTCACGACTTCATTAATTTGTCTACTCATAGCTTCTCCTTTACTCAATTTAATGATTATGCATAATTAAAATCTCTCCATTTGATTCGTTTTAGATAATTGTCCAATTGTTCTTGCTTTATAAATTTATCGTAATTTCAATGACTTCTCAAGAATACAAATTAAATTATTCTTAATCATTCTTAATTATTATCTTAGATTTCTGACCAATTAATATTACTCAATTAATCAATTTATCATTAGTGATTCTCACTCAATTTGGTTTAATAACTTTCACTTGAGTTGTTTGTATAACTCTTTATGAACTTAAATTAATGATCTCTTCTTTTTATTATTTATTATTTTTCTCATAAATCTCGATTTAGTAATGTTTTCATCCCACTTACTCATATATATGAACTTAATATTTTTCTTATTTTCTCATTTACTTTGCTTTAATAATTGCTCAATCAATCTCGATTTGTTAATAACTCAATTAAATCGTTTAAAGAATTCAACTCAATCTCTCTCTTGACATGTTTTGATAACTCTTTATCAATTCGTGTTTAATGATTCTCTTATTCAATTGATTGCACTGTTTTCTCATAAATTTCTTTTAGTGATTTTATTATCTACTAATATAATAATTGAGGGTACTCATGATACTTAGATGCTTGACGGATGGTCTCCTTGAATCCTTTTCGAAACATAGGCACGAGTCCTGTGCGTATAATAATAGGGGCCCTCTATTATTATCCGCACCTACCCATGTCATGGTTACGAGCCAGCTTCAAAAATTCCACGATCTCCCATCCTCATACCATCCACATAACAAGTAGTTCACATAAACAAGTATAGTATATATATCTATGTATAGTCGCACAATTCACGCTCATCTCAAGTTAATTCTCTTTTATTCTCTTAGTAATCAATGTCACTCGCGACGTTTTAAATAAACTAAATAACTCATAAATCAGTACTAGAGGCATAAGGTCATCGTGATGCGCTGTTTCTCGATTTGGATTTGGACTCATTTAAAAAAAAAAAAACTTTTGAAAAACTCATTTTGAAAACTCGTGCTTCGACTTGAGTTTGGAATCCACCCCTTGTGAATCCAATTTTCTCAAGCCAGAGCTCTGATACCAACTTGTAACAACCCAAAAATTAGGGGAAATTTAAACATTTTTAAATAATAAAATAAAACAATTTCCCCAAGAGTACAAATAACTCAAAGGTCCCAACTCATAAGTAAAAATATAAAACCGTCTCGTGGTTTAAATGCGGAATAATTGAAGGTTTTAAAAACAAAACATGTTTGACTCAAAATAAATGTTTTAATCCAAATCCATAAATATAAAAATAGAAGCGCAGCTCATCAACCATTGACCTTCTCTTTGCCCTTACTAGTACCTATAAAATGGGGGGAGTGATTGGGGTCAGCCACCGCTGAGTGAATAATATCAAAATAAACAAATAAATACAAACAACTCAAGCCACATAAACCCGCGCAATGCGGCGACGGGTACCCGTAACTAAATTGTAGAGGTTTTGTTTTGGCAATAATTAAGACGTTACCTTCAATAAGTGTTGAATAAGATGGGTGGTAAGACCTTCTAAAATACATATTAAATTGTATCCGAAATAAAACAGGGGACAATTTCGACGTTTTGCAATGTTATATTGTCTGTTTATTTGGGATTTAAACAAAGTTCATTTAGATCAATCGGTTAACACACAGTCTGTACTCACAAAAAGTCTTGTGTTCGAATCCTGTAAGCAACATTTTTTTTATTTTTGTGGTGTTTAAGATGTTACTAAAAGTAGAAATAAGTTTAAGTTTAAGTACTTCTATATTTAGTAGTCCTAAACACATTATAAAGGAGTAAGATATTACGTCATTATATATATATTATACATTTATATATAATATAACAAGATACATTTATATATAATATAACAAGATAAAAAAATTTATATTACATAATAAGGTTTACATTTATATACAAAGTTGTATACATAATGTATATACAAATATAAACCATCCAAAACGAATCGAATCCAAGTGTGCAAGATGCATCAAGAGCCGAGCCCGAGTTATACAAATAAGACTTGAAACAAGCCGAGCTCGATCTCTATAAATTAAACGAGTCGAGCTCGACCCTTGACGATCTCAAACTCGGCTCATTTACGCCCCTATATCTCGTCCCTCATCTCTTCAGATTTCCGATGAGAAACAACCGACAAGGATGTGGTAACTTCATCGACTAACGATATCCAATAGGAAAACCATCGTGTTGTTAAAGAATCATTTAAGAGTGAAAGGTGCACTAACGAGGGAGCACACATGAAATGAGGTGGCATGCCTTTTGGCGCCACCTAAGATGCGTCACCATACCGCTGGTGATGTGAGTGAGAGATATTTTAGTGATGGTAGAGTGGTTATCTGGAGTTTTGTATGTAAATGTAAAATGATGATGTGACATTGATGTGAAGCTAAGGTGAGTAAATGGGTCAAACCACGGTACCTATCACCCTAAAGTAATATTTATATAAGTTGAGAACGTGTGTAATTTGTTAATAAATAAAGATGAGGAAAATAATATAAGTGTATGCGAAGACTACTTTTTAGGGGTATTAAATAGAAAACAGAGAGAGAGTAAAATAAGCCGTAGAAAACGTGGCCAATTCGTTATTAAATAAAGAATATATATTACAATATAAGATCATCTTCAATGATTAATTATATATTAACTTTTTAATAATAAAAAATTTATTCATAAAAACATCTTAAATAATTAATCTTTCAGAAACCTTTTTCATATATATTATTAACTAGTTTATATCCCGTGAAAATTCACGGTTTATTGTAATTTTGCCGAACGTAAATATATATAATAAGAATATGATTTGTTATATGTAACTATATAAAATATAAATTTTGGTGGAACACCTAAATATAACAGCTTAACTTTACCAAAATTATAGCATATTGAAAAACTATTTTTTTTTTTTGTGTTCTCTACCTCTTGTAGCTTCATCTTTCCAAAATTTTGCATTGCTTATTTCACATGTAAAAGCCTGATCACCATGATCAAGGTACTGTATAAAATTAAAATTAAAGTCAAAATTAAACATGACTTTAATAAAAATTAAACGTAATATGATCCGACATATGGTGATTTTCGTTTGATAAATCAGCATGCATATTTGGAAGTACATCTTGAGTAATAATCTCTTCATCTATTGTTAACTTAGATATTAGAATATTTGTAGTATTTACACTCTTCATTTTTAAATTTAAATTACCCGATCTTAAATTGCAAATCGATGTACTATTAATAACGGTAGAAGATTTTATAGCTGGAAAACAATAAGAAAAGTTACAAAATTGTCCTTGATAATAATGATATGCATATATACTACTGTTTTATTAAGGTTGTTAACATTTAAATTACATGGATTTTGTATCCAACTACATTTTTCTAAGTTTTCTTCTCTCACTTCTTTGGGTTGAATGTTAAAGACATGTGAATTTATATGTTGTATTTATGATTTAGTTGAGAACTGTTTGAATTTCTTACTATCAATATACAATTTTCTAACTAATTTTCTATATTTATAGTTTGGAAAATTGAATTACAACCACGTTATAACAAATATAAGTTTTAATAATTAAAAAATAAATAAATTTTCTTTAACATAAATTTATGATAAAATTTTATTATATAAGATAAAAAATTAGATTCTAATTTAAGACACAAAATCTACACTTACAGTTTTTGTATGTCTAATATTTTTATTATCTTTGTGATACAATACAATTATAAAATAATTGTCATTTGTGACACAAACTGATGCTTTAGTTTTGCCAAGTCAGTGTTACGTAAGCTAACATTTCAACTGATATTCAAATGACGTACCTACTCCATTAATATTCAATACCCCGTATATTTACTTTTTTCGGTCACACAATTATTCAATATATATACAAAAATACCCTATTAAAATAACTCGTTTGACACACCTTAACTCTTCCCTACTCGTCTCTTTGGAGACATGAGTAAAACTGACGACTTCGGTTGGGCAACTAAAGAACCGATGGTAATGGTGTAACATGTTCTAAATTTGATAACACACAAATAATATATCATTTTATTATAAACATTTTAACAATATTAAATTAGTATTGCCGTTAAAAAGTTAGATTAGTATTGTCGTTTAAAAAATAAAAAATTGTCATAAGACATGCAATAAAAACATATAGTGAATTACACAGATGGTCCTCTAAGTTTATAGCAAATATCATCAATGGTCCTCTAGTTCCAAAAATTACACTGACGGTCCTTAATTCTGAAAGGTTTTTCACCGATGGTCCTTTACACTAAGTGACGTTAATTTATTCAGTTAACTCATCCCACGTGCAATGCACGTGAAGGTAAAAAAAAAAGTCATTTTTAATTTCTTTTCATTCTTAAATTAATATTTTTATCTTAAATAAAAGTTTTTAGTTTAAGAATAAAAAGAAAAGAAATGAAAAATGAGTTTTTTATCTTCATGTGCATTGCATGGGGTAAGTTAACAGAAAAAATTAACGTCTGTTAATGTAAAAGACCATCGGTGAAAAACTTTTCAGAATTAAGGACCATCAGTGTAATTTTTGAAACTAAAGGACCATTGGTGAAATTTGCTATGAACTTAAATCACCATCCATGTAATTTACTCAAAAACATATATATTAATCTATAACGACTCCTATATTTTAGGAACTACTCTATTATACAAAATTTTATACACTTAGGGCTGTCATTATCAAAACCCTAATAATAATAATTATTATTAACAAACATTTCTAGGATTCCATATAGCAATAGAATAAAAATTTTCAAATTGGCTATATGTTAATCGGCATGATTTGGGATATTAAAAATATAAATCATCGACATTTGCATTTGAAAATCCATCTGTAGGGAAAGATTACATTTACGAATTTATTCAAATTACGAATTAATTAATTTAAGTTACGCAAAGATTACCAACTAAAATCATTTAAATTTATATAATCTTAAAATTTTAAATTAAAAAATAGGTGGTCTAAAAAGTTGCCATGTGGCAAGATGGAGGTCTAAGATAACGTCACATTACCATATTGACTTTGTTTCATTATAGTAGTAGATTTACCTTAATATATCTCAAATATTTTATAAATGCTCCTCGTATATATAATTTGATATTTTTTATAGCATTTATAAAAATTAGCATTTTTTAAAATGTTCCATAGAAAAATATTATAATATCTGATCTTAGTATTTAAATAAATAGAAATATTACATTGCAATTAATAAATGATTCACGCATAAAATATAAAATTATTAAATAAAGTCACTAAAGATAACAAAAAATGAAATTTGATTAAGATGTAATGGAATAATAAGTAGTTTTAATAACTTTAAAAAAAATTACATATTATAACTATAAAAAGTTGTTCCACAAATTATTCATAGAATAACAACCTTTAAAATATCTCTTAATATTGGAGATGCTCTAATCAAGGACTAGTTTTTAGGAGTATTAAATTGAAAACGGAGAGAGAGAAAGAGTAAGCATCGGTGTCTGTGAGTGAAGTTTCTAGGAATCGAATCAAATGCTCTAGACAGGAAAAAATGTGCATTGTGGAATAACTGTGCATTGTGGAATATGTGCATAATGCATAGTGGTACAGCTAGGCTACAATTATAGGTAGTATGACCAGACCATAGTCACATAGAACGCGATACACTCCGGTACCGGTACGCGGAACGGGTACGCGATTCACTAGTTTGGGTGTATCCGGTACAAAGGGTGTATGTTCATTTCGGTACGTGTCCAGTACAATGTACCTTACGTTTTGGAACGATGTACCAAATAATATGGTATGATGTACCCTAAAAATCATTTTTTTATATATAGAATTATAATTTTAAAGTTGAAACTTCAAAGTCCAAAATCAAAAACATACCATAAAATCTATAAATACTTCAAAGACACTAACGAAAATACTTGAGCATTTACAAAAAATATAATAATCATATACCAATAACTTTAATTACATAAAGCCAACAAAAATACTTGTCTAGTGATCGGGAACTCCAATATACCGTACCATATCGCGATCCCGACAGTGTTTGGGACGCAAATATACCGTGTTTCGGTACAGAACGTCCGGTACGTAATTCATGGTCAAATTGGTGAATCACGTTTCTATGGACCAGACATATTTTCTCATAAGATTGATTCCTTAATAATGAAATATAAATAGTTAAAATGTTATTTAATTATTGACATCACAATTTTTAATGTATGCATCATATTATATAAATTTTACAGCTAATTATACAAGTATCATTACTCCTTATAATGTACTAGTTGGTCCCCTTGTAATACGGCAGCGGATACCCTTTAACGATATTTGGTGGTGATATAATGTAGTTCATTTACACGTTTTTTTATACTATAGTAGGATACATTTGCAACACAGTCACAATCTATTGTTATTCGTTTACATATTTTTCTCTTACTAGGATACACGTGCAACATAGTAACTATGGTTACAAAAACTATGTCTGTAATACTCCCTCCGTCCCACAAAAAACTTCCCATTTGAGATGGGCACAAGTTTTAAGATGATAGTTAGTGGTGGGGTCATTGACAATAATTTTGATTAAAATATAAGATTGATTTGGAGAGAGAAAGATAGTTAGTGGATAGTTAGTGGTGGGGTCCTTAGTAATAATAGTATTTTATTGAAATAGGAAGTTTTTTGTGGGACAAAAATTTAGGGTGAAATGGGAAGTTTTTTGTGGGACGGAGGGAGTAACATTTATATTCAGTACTCTAGTTTCAAGGTTTCAAGACAATATAATATGATAATATCATTCTTGAGTGTTAAATACTTGAAAGTGTCAAAATAACAAGAATTCCCTTGTATTATCACGTAATGAAAGATTGCTAATATAAAAAAGTTTTTACATGCATGAACGATGAGAAATCAAATATTTCCTCTCTTTCTAAATAAGTGATATATTTTTCTTTTTGAGTGTTTTAAAATAAGTGATAAATTTTGAAACTATCCTTATTTAATAAAGAAATAACTCATTCATCCTTATTTTTCAAAAGGACCTATGGCCTAGCGGTATGTTGTTTGCCTCTCAACCTTGAGGTCAGGAATTCGAGTCCCGTCATGGACATAGGTGGTAATTATAAGTAGATTAGAATTGCCGTTTCAAAAACAAAAATAAAGAAAAAATTAAACTCACTTTAATCATAATATGTGGGACTCATCACTCATTAACTATCTAATTTAATATAACTTAAACTTTAATATAATACAATCTATTGTCTTAAAAAATATGTAACTTAATTTGTATGTAACTTAATTTGTGTTATTTATTTTAAAACGAAGGAAATCTTTATTTTATAAGGATATCCCTGAAAAGAGAATGTCAAATAACACACACTACACCGTGTAATCGACTTCAATCACCTAGGGAAATAAACAAATAATAATCACTTCGTCCCTTCAATTAATAAAACCCACAATCAATTTTAACCAAATATAAAATCAACTAGGTTATAACCCGTGAAGAATCACGGGCTGTCACTCTTTATATTGATAAAATACAAAGTTTTTTTACCAGATTTAGTTTCACATGTATTAGATTTGTAACCGATAAAATAAAAAATGAAAATGTTCATAAGAGGACCAATTGGGTTGCAAAATACGTACATCAACAAAATATCAAAAAAATGATTAAAAGGAAGTCCAACATTCAATGACAAATTATGAAAAATGTTTAAACAAATAAATCAAGATAAATTTCTAAAAACTTCTTTAAATACAACGTTTGAAGTTTCATTCGTCACACCACCATCTTTATCTTCTATTAAAATCTTCAGTCCTTTTCTGCTTTTTACTCTAGATAAAGCCACATACAATTGACCGTGTGAAAAAACAGGCTCTCTCAAATACAGACACACCTTCGACAATGATTGACCCTGACTCTTATTAATTGTCATAGCAAAGCAAATAGAAAGTGGAAATTGCCTTCTTTTAAATTTAAAGGGGATTTTGGCGTCAGATGGTGTCAAAGATAATCTTGATATAAAAGTGCGATATCCAACATTGTTCCCAGATATAACAACTGCTTCTATAACACGGACACCCAGAGCCACAATTTGAAGTCTTGTACCGTTGCATAAACCATTTTTCTGGTCAATATTTCTTAATAACATAACGGGGACACCGACTTTTAAAACTAACTGATGATTTGGCAATCCACCTATTTTAATACCATTAAGCACGTCCGGTGAGTACAAACTATCATCAAACCCTTCATTCAAAAACTCTTCAGGACAAATGCTATCAGAACTTAAATATTCCTTGGCTTCTCCCGGGAAAATAGCTAAAAAACGATCATTAATATCCCTAACAACTTCATTTTTCGGGGTAAGTATTGCTCTTTCTTGAAAATAGCCAGGAGTATTTATGTTTTCTAGCAAAGAAGGATAAACAAATTCAATCAACATACTTAACGGTTCTGCAGATGTTGAAATTAGAATATCTGGGTCAATATCAATAATTGCATTACCATCGTTCGGGCCACCAATTTTACCTTCGCCAATATCCAGAAGCCAATTTGCAAATGACGTGGTTTCTTCAATAAGATTTACCAGTTTTCCAGCAAAGTGCATAACAATCTCAGTAAAAAATAGTGAATAAAACAGTTTATGTATTATAAATAAAATATGTAACAGTTTATGTATTTAACTATAAACCGTAAGGCATAAAATATGCAACAGTTTATGTTTTATACAGTTTATGTATTAAATAAAATTAGAACATTTTATATATTTAAATTACTTGGGAAAATTAAAATTTAATTAATTTAAAGCAGATAATGTTGTTACTGAAGTAAAATGTACTCGTTTATAAAAGTAGTTTAGGATTAAACTTACTTCAGAAGGGACCAAAATGTCAGCAATGTTCACACATTCATGATTTTTTAACAAAATCATCATTCAAAGAGTATGTCTTCGTATGCACATTGCTATACGTTAGAGTGGGGCTTTGCAGTCCATATTTTGCTATCATTCTGTTTACCAACAATTGAACATAGTTAGGTTGAACAGTTAATGAATTAAATTTGGCAGTTATTTGAATGAACGTCTTACTTGTCTTTAAAATCCTTGATTTCATCAACTTCAGCATCGATAAATAACCTTGACGTTTCATAATAGGTACCAACGCTGATAAAATCTTCATAAACATATTTAATGTAAGTGAATATTTAATATGATGTAACATGGTTATCATTGTATAATGGTTATATTTTACACTAAAATTTAACATGCTTATCATTGTATAATGGAAATGAGAAAAGCTTACGATAATAGTTGTTTATTTTTCCAAATTGAACAATCATGGTTATCTTTCTACTGCTCTTGTTATCATCCATGTATTTTAGCAAGTTATACGCTGTTTCTCCCCATAGAGTAAGCTTTAACGGTGTACAACTAATTAAAATAAAAATATCAATATTTATATTAAATGAATAAAGAATGATTAAATTAAAAATGAATAAAATACTTTATTGACATACTCTATGTTGTGCAGAGTTATAGTAAGCATGTGTTTACTTTCATTAGGGTTGGATTTATCCAACGTTTCAACCTCAAATATCTCTCCAATGACGTCTAGCAAAAACATAAGAATAGTTAGTACAATAAACATTAATAGTTGGGTATTTATCTATTTTATAATAAATAGATTAACGACGTATGAAATTACCAACTGAGACATCAACCATCAATTGGTTGGAATTAATTGTTTCAAAATCTTGAAATTGAAAACCATGTTTAGTTCCAATAAAGTCGGTACATTCCTTAACTTTTGAGTTTGCTCCCAAACAGATCTTTTGATGGTGTTCGGTTATTTTGAATGACACCTGATTTGTACAGAGAGAAGCACCAGTTATGTAGTAATCCTTGTCTTGTTTCATAGTAGTTTTCAAGTAGCCTATATTTTTGTTCAAAACATAAGCCTGAATTTTGGATCCCTATAAAAAATAATAATTATATAGATTAGTGTTTAACAGTAATATCTATTATATAAAATACAGTAACATTTAAGAAGTAAAAAACAGTAAGATTATTAACAGGATATATTAAATAATTTAATCGGTATGTACCTCCTCATCCATCAAAATCATTTAGGTTGCATATATTTTTGTTTTAATGTAGCGGTCATATTGAAGCCATAACCGAATTACACGCACTTTGAGTGCAAAACTATGTTTGTTATCATGGAGCTGACTGATCATCACTATTTCGTTAGAAGTCATGTTTATCCAATAAACCTAAAAAACATTAAACAGAATAATTAAATATGAGTTTAAATAAAAATAAAAATTTACAAAAAACATGCTAAAAAATAGTACCCTGGAATTTGTATTAATGATTTTGGGATAAGGGTGAATGATAATAATCGACTTTATTAATAAGATTTTCTGCTTTATTTGTTAAATATTATGATAATTTTAAAAACGCAGTAAAAATTCTTAATCATTCAATGAACAGTCGATTAAGCAGAATATTTAAAGGATATAATGCAGTAATAGTAAATCCGATTCATGTTTAATTATGTCATTAAGAATTTACTTCAAAGTCTTATTAAATAACTAATAATAAAAATTAGCAGGGTAAAACACAGCTAAATTATGAAGAGTAATCAGTAAAGGATAATATTAGTTCTGCACTATTAAAATGGGTTTGATGCAGGTTAATAGCCTGTGAAAAAATATAAAACCTAATAAACCTAAAACAGAATTATTAAATATGAGATTAAATATAAAAAAAACTTACAATAAGATGCTAATTTTAAAAACTTAGTAAATATTCTTAATAATTCTATGAACAGTCGATTAAGAATTTTGTTAGCAGGATAGAATGCAGTAAGAACATAGCAGTATATATTTTATGTTTTAATAATTCCACGTGTCATAATCGAAGTTTAGGAAAAACGACATGTGGTGTAAGAACATAAAATTGTTACTAATTAACTTAGGGTACTATAACTTGCTAACTAACAGCATACTATATGCAGTGTATATTAAAACATAAATATTGTACAACTTGAATGAATAAGGATCTGCAAATACCTGGGAATTCCGTGAAGGAGGTAAACCAAAAAGTGAAGATTGTTATTTTCGATAAACAAACTATAAGGTGGGGAAGGTTTAAACACAATGAGGTTTTAACAATCTTGGTTGGCTACTCCGTAAAATCTGCATACTAATTCACGGTATCAAATCCTTTCCGAAAATTTGGAAAATTTTAAACGCTGTCAAAAAGGATTAACATAACTTATTTTTCGAAAAATAAGGACGAAGTTATTAGTTTCCATGTTTTAAAGCTGAATTTTCGTATCTATTTGCTGTATTTTTAAATTATGGGGTATTGAGTCAATTATTTTTATCAATTAAGTTTTCCAGTATTTTTTAAAAAAATAGTTAAAGGTCAGTGGCGATCCAATGGTGCACATTTTTTAAATAGAGTTATCGAAATTATATTATGTATGTTTAAAATGTAAAAAAAAACATATATACTTCTAATTTGGAATATTTATTTGGTATTTCTTATGGGTCAATCATTCGTATCAATTTTGTTTTCCAGTTTCTTTAAACATAGTTAAAAGCCAAACAAGATTCAATGGTGCAGATTTTTTTTAAAAAGAGTTAACTCCATCCTTATATTATGTAAGTTTATGTTTAAAATGTAAGAAAATTTTAGGGCTATTTATTTTGTATTTCGTTTTTTTTACATTAAATTATTTTTTGGAAAATTTGAAAGATTGTCAATAAGGATTAAAAACAGCACATCCGAAAAATAAGGATGGAGTTATTGATTTCCATATTTTAAAGATCATATTTCGGTTATATATGTCGTAAATTTAAAATACCGAAATTAAAAACCGAAATTAATGGCTATTAATAATTAAATAGCGTTTATATGCTATAAATTTAAAATACCGAAATTAAACACCGAAATTAATGGCTATTAATAATTAAACAGCGGGATTTAAAAAAATTGAAAATTCTTAAAAAATGACACGTGGCATACTGGCTTCTAAGGGGGGACACGTGGCAACTTCAAAAGCTTGTTTTATTATTATATAGATGTTTAAATCCCGGATTTTGAATCGGACGATGGCTAAAAAATGGTCGGCCGGTTGGACCGGATTAAAAAATAGCCTAAAAATACAAAATAATCATTATAATAAATCCAAAAAACATCTGTAATTGTATTTGTATAATACAAAACGAAGATACTGTAATTTTAGCAACAAATAATTGTATATCATTCATATCAATTGCAATTATATACTATAAAACTGGTATATCTTTCATACAAGACGACTAAGAAACGAAGAAAGTGTAATAATTACAATTATATAATATACAATTATACAAAACTGGTGTATCTTCCATTGCAATTATATAATATATAATTGGTGTATCCACTATCCATCTTTACTTTTAGATAGGTAGCAACTAGGAACACGCTTGTTGGTTGTTGCGGTATGAGAAAAAAATCAGCTTTTATTTGACTATTTTCTGTACTCCACTCAAGCTAATAGCAAGAGAGAGAAAAAAATTCATTTTTTTACTCCATCCCACATCGTCGTGGGAGGAGAAAGATGAATCAGAAGTTGTACTATATATTTAGCTATGCAGGGATAATTTACAAGCATCTCAATAGAATCTTACCTTTAAGAGCATCTCAAATCATTAGCTCTATAAAACTTCCTCTTCTGTATAAATGGTAAGATCACTTACTTTAAACAATACCTCAACTCTAACCATACATTCTATTCTTGTTTTAAAAACTCCTTAAAACAAGTGGGGTCCACAATTTTAATAACAAATGCACCCACAAAGTAAGGTGGGGTCCATATATATAGTGAGCATCATCTCACTTCAAATATAGAGTTAATTTTAACTAACTCTATATTTGAAGTTAATGATAGAGTTGAGTTGGAGATAGAAAAACTTCAAATATAGAGATGGAGTGAGCAATATAGTATGATTGGAGATGCTCTAACGCGAGATCCGTTTGAGCAAAGTTTAAGATGAAACCCGGCCCAATTTCGGTTTTTGAGATCCGGTTCAATCCAGAATTCTTATGAACTCGGAGGTTCAATCTAGTTCAATTTCTGGTTGTTGACATGCTAAATTGGACCGGTAGCGGAAAACATTGTATAAAATAAACTAACAAGACATAATAAACACTAGGGCTGTCAAATTGTGCTATCGTTTCGTGTTATCCTGTAACACGACACAACACAAATTCGTTCAACACGAAAACAACACGACACGAAGTCGTGTTTTATTTTGCTATCACGAACATGACCCAATTAAAAAACGATAAAAACAATAAACACGACAACACAAAATACATAATAAAAATAAATTTTTTTCTTACCTATTACGTGCTAAAAACCCGACAAACACGCACAACTATAACATTAATTTGTAAATGGTCTCAAAATCATAACTATCATGTCAATTTCCTATTAAATTCTGAACACGAACACGACACGATACGATTTTGTGTTTGTTTTACACAACACGAACAAGAATTCAAATTTCAATTTTGTCCCAATTTCGTTTCGTTTCGTGTATTTTTGTCGTGCCGTGCTAGGTTTCGATAACCCTAATAAACACCCAGTTAGTCATAATAAGTGTGATTCCTTAACTGAGCATCAATCCATTGAATCCATGAAACTTGGAGAAGAAGAATGGGGGTTTTAGAGAGAGAAAATAGAGAGAAGGAGGAGAGAACTTTCAATGTGTGTGTTTTGATTAACTGGGAAAGTTACAATTAGTGAATTACAATGAAGCTTATATACCTTGTCACTAATTGTCAAGCTTAATCCTAATTGCTAGTTTAACACATATACAATGTGTCAAAACTAGTCCCTAGACTATTGAGTACAATCTAATAATTCCTAGCAATCTTCCCCTTTGTAACAATAGTCTAGGTAGCATATCTTTGAAGTCTTCTTCTTTAGCAAAAGCTGGAACTGAATGATAATTCGTTGAATAGTTTTGTTGAAGTATCAGCTTCGGCTTTTGATGACCTGTGAAAGTAATACTTTTAATTGGCTTTTCAACCAATAAAAAGTATCTCAGAAGACTTCATGTAAATCGAAGAAATGAAGACCCATTGATAGAGTTGTTTGCAGCGGACGTCTTTTCTTGAAGTTGTGGCTTTGTCGATTTGTTGATGATCCTTGGTGTCTGGCCGTTGTTGAGGTCGTAAAAGTGTGGTTTTGTGATTTACATTTGATTTTCTGACCGTTGTTGATAATGTTGGAGTACGGTCATAAAATCCTTCATCTGATTTCTTGACTGTTGTTGATAACACTGGACTATAGTAATCAGATTCTCTATTTGACATGTTGACTGTTGTTGATAATAATGGAGTACAGTTGTCAGATCTTTGCACTGGTTTGAATCAGGCTAACCCAATGTCACATAGATTTCCTGTTAACACAACAGTTACAAAAACTATGTGACCTACGTTCAACGTTGGCTTTGATGTTAGCAATGGTAGTATTTCCATTCAATCATCGTGGAATACCAATATTTTTTGTATCACTATGGAATGTTCCGGAAATATCACAAAGATATTCTTGGTAGAATGCTTGTGTCCTAAAGTGTTTAATTCGATTCTAGACTCGATTAGTGGACAAACGAAGGCGAGGATTGGAGAGGTGTTCTCTTTTTCAATATCAACAATCTCCAAATGAGATGTCGACATCATATGTGGTAATCTCCGTGATTTTGAAACAAGTACTTTTTGTACTTGAGTGGCTAGTGGGGTTGTGCATTGCATCACTGTGTCCATGATGGCTTTTTCAATATTAGAGAGCAACATATGCAATCTGATAGAAATGTGGCTACCCGGCTTCCTAATCGGTCAAGTAAGGGTTTTCCATTTTCTTTAACCCTGTCACACACTCCTCACTGAAGCTCACTTTTTCACTTTTTGACTTCTCCCTCATTTCATTTCATTGTGAGATTAGCTGCTTTGCACCCCATACTTCATTCCCCCTCTCAATTGTTACCTCTGCGCACCCATTCAAGATCCCATGATACTTGATTCTGATCACCTAGACCTAAGGACCCTCACTTTAGTTCCTATATTGTAGGTGGCTCCGGGGAAGATCATGCTGGTTATAGTAGATCACATGAGTTATTTGAGAGTGAACTATAACGCTGATGTGCAATTAATCAACATTTTATCCATCAAAATTTTTGGTGATTCCGGTATAAGTTGTTGCCTTTAGGTTGATAATTTTTATGGAATGGCAACTTGATCATATTAGTGTAACACCGGACTCACATAGAGTAACTGTTAACATACCGTATGAATCGGTAGTCGTTTGCACAACCGTTAATTCAAATGTGTGACCTGCCATTAGAGTTGGCATGATTTTTAGCTCTAGCAGGATTTCCACTCGATCCTCGTGAAACATCAGATTGTGATGCCACTACGAGTGTTCCGATGGATTCACGGAGATCCATTTTTGTAGTGCACGTGTCCTAAATTGGAAATATTTTGATAGTGAGATCTAGACACTTTGTGCATACAATCGAGACGTAATCGGTGGAAATCTTTTTATGAGCGGGTTCTAAATCTGAGTTGATTAGAAGCCATACTCCAGAATTCTTACCTTCTATGAAGTTATGTTATCCCAGCTTTCAAGTTTTACTGCCTGACCCCTTCCTTCTTCTTACTTTTCAATGGAACCGGTTCGTGTTCCCATCTCAAACCTTTATATTTACTAAATTTGGGAGGTGGGTTGCGAAATTGTGTTGTGAAGGTGGGCGTTTTGCTTCTATCTCGTACTCCTAGATGAACTTCAAAGTGTCTAATCACATTTCGCCAGTTCAATCTTTCATCAATGGCGGTGAGTAGTTTGTCGATGTTTCTTTGTTCGATGTTCTTATCTGGGTGGCTGGGAAATTCATTCAGGTTTCTGCCTTTGACCGTTATTCAGGTTTCTGCCTTTGACCGTTAGTTTCTTTCTGAGTGACATAAGTGTACCGTCACAGAACTTGGAGACTTCAGATGGGTGAAAGAAGTGTTTTTCTTTGAATTTGTTCATGTAGCACATCCCCAAGAAAGGTTCAATGAATATCACATGTTCCCGAAATGCAATACCAGTGGGAAATGATTGGTTAGGTGTAGTGAGGTGAACCATTTCTGTGCCACTCTCAAAAGCCATTTGTACATCTTTTTTTCTGGCAGCAAGAGTCTTCACAAACATGAATCTCTTCAAGGCAGCCTGAGCAAGATTTCTTGCGATGTTCTTCTCCGAATGGATGCTTTCTTGAATCGTGAGTATCTCATTATACGAAAATTCGATGCCTCGAGGTTCGAGAATTTGAAAATCTGCTTCATCAAATGTGGACACTTGATCATCATATCTACGAACAGTGTATATGGTGTACCAGTAGTAGCTTGAGAAGTGGTTGGTCTTGATTTCCAAGAGCTGCTGGATCGGTGAGTTGCTATAATGATTTTTCTTTGCTTTTAGCAACCACATAATAAGATAATACATGGATTTTTCCCGTGGAGGCAAAATCACCTCCGTGTAAAGATCTTTATATTTTACCGGCAGCTTAGATTTTGGAAGATTTCAGTGAAGAGATCTTCAAGATATGGAACTTGGATATGGCAGAAAAGGAGTTTCTTTGAGATCTTTAATCTGCGTTTGTTAGCTCGAATTGCAGCCTTCTTTTGTCTATCAATTCTGACCGGTACAAGAATGGGTGGTGAATCTGGAGTTTCAGCAGCCGGGGTTGCAGGTTCTTGTGTTCGTGATGAAGATGCTGTTAAATCGTGATATAAGAGTTTTTTATAATTTGCTCGTGTGAATGGGATTCATGCCTCCTCAGTTGGTTCATTCTTAGGCGGTTGTTCAGTGAACACCTCATTCTCCACGTTGTCTTCTTCCGAGTCACTTGACATTTCAATTATGGTATTAGCAGTCTTCAACAGAAGCTCATGGATGTTGTGAGAGCAGTTTGTCTCAACTTGTGCATTAACAGATTGTTGATGACCCATAGATTCTAATCTTTGTTCTTCAGTCATCTCGTCGGACAGGATGTTTTTGATGGGCAGTGTGTCTTCATTTTCATCCACACGCCACTGATTTAGTGGTTCAACGTCCAGAACCTGTGTGTGATCAAACACTACAACCTTTCGTTCAGTGTGCCACACACGCTCTTGTGGTCCTCCTCCCTGTCGTTGTTGTGAGGAGCCAGGTTGTTGTTGTTCTTGTGCACCCTCGGTAGTGTATGCAGAGTTGGATCCGCCATGTTCCAGTCTTCTTCGTTTCCCTCCTCCTTGAGGATCATTTTCCGGATCCTCCGGTCTCCATTGAAATACAAAAGCTTGGGAACAAGATTCTTGAACTACTACACATGGACACATGGACTTATGATTACTCAAGATATATATGGGTCCATTTCCTTCGCTCAAAAGAAAACTCAGTTGAACCTGGAATTAAAAGTTCAAAAAATTCGTACTGACAATGGTATTGAATTTAAGAATCGTGTTCTTGATTCTTTTTTTGAATCTGTTGGCATCACTCATCAGTTTTCCTCTGCACGAACTCCCCAACAAAATGGTGTTGTTGAAAGAAGAAATTGTACGTTAGTTGAAGGTGCACGCACAATGCTTTCATTTTCAAAACATCCACTGTCTTTATCGGCAGAAGTCATCAGCACCGCTTGTTTTAATCAAAAACGCTCCATCATCAACAAAACATAACACAAAACTCCATATGAGCTTATCAACAATGGTATACCAAATGTCAACTTTTTCCATATTTTTGGTAGCCAATGCTTCATTCTTAATGACAAAGACAAACTTAACAAGTTTGAAGCCAAAGCAAATGAAGGAGTGTTTATTAGATATTCAAAGCTATCAGCTTCTTACAGAGTGTACAACCGCTCCGGACAGAACAATCAGAGAAAGTGTCATTATCTCATTCGATGAAACATTCCCTCTTGATTCATTAACCACATGCATTGAAATACCCTTACCTACTTCATCCTCTGATCCTTCTACATCTCAGAATGATCTTGAAATCTTATTCTCGCATTCGTAGCAAGATCATCTCTTTGAGTTCCTCAAGGTTGTATTGACGAGATGACTGAAGGAGCCACTCAGATTTGCGAATAACAGGAGCCTGAGGAGGAGGAGGGTTGGCTAGCCTTTTCTCAATTTTATCTTGTCTTGTGTTAACCATGTCTAATGCAGATGCAACGTGAGTTATTATTTTTCGATCAGGTTGGGTTGTTGCTGGAGTTGAAATGGGAATAGAGGTGGTGATTGTAGCCTCTGCCATCGTTGGCCATTGTGGTAGAGACACATTGATGGGAGGGGATGTGGTGGCTGTGAACCCTGAAGCTAGAATTGTACTTGGGGTGAGTATCGGTGGCAGGGTTACATTTATATATGATGATGAGGAGGAGATTTGAGGTAGGGTTACTTTTATGGGTGAGGATGTTGTGGTTGGGAGCCCTTGGGTGGAAGTGGATAAAGAAGTGATGATTGGTGGAAGGGATACTGTGATGAGTGAGGATGTTGTGGTGATTGATGGTGATGGAGATGAATGAGTCGGGATTGGTGAAGGTGAGGAAAGGATAAGTGATGACACAATTGTAACCACAATTGCGTCGGGAGATGAGGTGGAAGGAAATGTAGTGGCCGGTGGTTGTGTTGATTGTGGGATGGGTGAATCCAGGAGAAATTCAGAGTCATAAGGATATGAAGTTGTGGGAGGTGGCTCTGGACGATCCGCTGGTGGTGGTGAGTCAGGACGATCTGATTTGGTTTCTGAGTCAGTAGATTTGGAGGATGAGGATGAGGTGGATGAAGATGAGGATGGAGTTGCAGCAGCCCGTCTTCCTGACGCTCCCCTATTTACAATTCGAATTTGTTTTGGTTTTTGAGATCTAACCACCGGTGGTTAAGAAGCTTGAGCTTGCGGTTGAGAAGCCGAGGGTTGTGGAGCAGGATTTTGTTGAGGAGCTGGTGGTGGTTGAGCCTGTTGTTGTGGAGCTTATACGTGTTGGCCAGGTTCTTGAACTGGTGGTTGCTCATGAGGTGGTTGTTGAGCTTGTTGCTGTTGAATTTGATCCTCAGGTCTCCATTCAGGATGAAATTCATCTCGGTATGCTTGAATAAACGGCTCATTAATGTCAGCAAGTTTGAAGAGGTCAATTGGGTCCTTTCCTGGTGGAACATCCGAGCCTTTATCTTTTCGAAGATAGACAACCGGTGATGGTTCATGATGGAGGGCAACATCCCGTCTTAGAATTTGAGGAAATCTGTTCATGAAATGATTGATGAGGATCTGCCAGAATCTCGGATAAATTAGATAATTTGGTCTTTTGGATGTAGCTACTATGAATGCCGTCCATAGATGGGATGCATAATCATAGTGTCAGTTGTAGCATAGGGCATGGTAAGCATGGTAGACATTGAGTTAGGCCCTTTCATGACCAGAATACTTGCCCGTCAAGCATCTGTTAAAAATTGTGAATAGAAAAGACCAGCTTTTGGACATGGAACCCTTCTTGAGTTTTTTGAAGGTGTCTGTCGGACCCTGAAGACCAAGGGCAGCAATTTCACCCATCATTGTGTCGTTTGTAACTGGCGGTTCATGTTGTTGGAAGGGTGGTCGGGTATTTCCACGTGGCAGCCTGAAAATATCAAACAAATCATCCTTCTTGAGGATGACACGGGTAGTGTCAATGATAGCTTCGAACTGATGAGCATTGGTTTGTTTGTTAAGGGTTAAGGTGTTGTAGAATTGATGTACGTAGACAAGAGGGACCGGCGGCCGAGTACAAATCATATAGAATACTGGATGACGTTGAAGAACGTGTGACAGGACAGGATATTTTTCCGTGAATGTAGTCTCCTCCTCAGGATCCCAAAAAAAGTTGTTTTTCTGAATTGGCTTTCGTTGTGGATGTGGAACAAGGACGTCCTCCGAAATGAGTGGTTGTTCTACCATCTGAGCAATATACAATAAAAGCAAAGTGGCACAAAGAATAATCAAAGTTAGTACGCAGTGTGAAAATATTTGAAAATTTAGGTGTGTGGGACCACTGGATTTTAAGTTGTAAAATAATTTTTATATTTATAAACAGCAATTTGAAAATTTAATTTTTATTTATAATAAAAATAAATTTAAAAATTAATTATATAAATAAAAAATTATAAAAATAAAATAAAAATAATTAGATTTGAAAAATAATGTCGAGTCGAGAAAAGTTAGGAACTCGGGTTCATTCGGTTCTCGGGCCTGGTAACGTTGTCGAGTATGAGTCGAGAACAGTTGGCCGAAACTGGTTTGTGGGTCGAGAATCTGTGGCTTTCCGAGATCAGATCTCAAGCCGAGAAGGGACCTCGAGTCGGGAACCGGATCTCGGGTCGAGATCCTATGCAATTTTATCGAAGGTTTTTCAGACTAATCGAGACTCTAAACCTTCAAGATTCGATCAAATCTAAGCATAAGCAGGATCAAAATCCTATTTAGTCTGTGGTATTTGTAAACAAGCGTCATTTTCGAATAAACAAGTGACCTAAAAAGCCCTAGACAGAGTACGGCGAACCTTAGCCGCAAACAGTTCTGATTCACAAAATTAAACCGTAAAATCGATGAAATAAAAAAGAGAATCATACCGAAATAGATGAGTAGGAAGATTGAACTTAATCGAGAACACAAATTGAGGGGATTTGATCGATAACTAAGTTGGAATCGAACGATTTCGGTTTAGTGTGTGAAAATCGCACGTTTTAGTGTGTGATTGGTCGAGAAATTTTGGAACAAGTACTGAGGAGTGTACGGAGGATGGTATTTATAGGGTCGATTTGTAATCAGAAAGAGATCTCGGGCCGAGAACAGTACCCGAGCCGAGATCGAATGAAGGAGTTCGAGTCGAGATCAATTGGTGAGGGAATTCGAGTCGTGATAAATCTACAAATAAACAAATTTCTCAGAATGATGATCGATTTTTTGTAAAGATAAATGCTCCATGTGGTTTAAAAATCAATGTTTTCCATAAATCTGGTAAAATTATAAAATCACGCAAAACATGTTTTCCACAACCATCCAAGAAATCTGTCTCTCGTCCACCAAAACCTAATAAAAAATGTTCATCTTTACATACTTCCAAACAACCGAATGCTTCTTCCATAAACCCACCAACCTCTGATACACACTCATCTTCTCGTCTCATAGTCTCTCAAGGAAATTCCGCACCTAAGCCAAAATCTTCAGGTTCCTCAAACAGCGACAACAAAACACCTACCAAATCTTCAACATTTTTGAAATATAATTGGATCAAAAATGAAACTTCTCATTGGATTATTCAATCCTATGAAAAGTATCTAAAATGGGTCATCAGATCCACAACTTCTGAACTGCCTCCTTGTAGTTCTCCAAAGCTCTAAATTGATCATAACATAATTCTACATAAAACATCTGTCACTAATCGTTCTGGACCTATACATAATTGGTTACCTAAAATGTTTTATTTTTTTTATGTAGAATATGTAGTACCTTTGGATTTTCTGACCGTTGTTGATAATGTTGGAGTACGGTCATAGAATCCTTTATCTGATGTATTAACTGTTGTTTATAAGAATGGAGTACAGTCATCAGATCCTCTATCTGACATAGTGACTGCTGTTGATAAGAATGGAGTACAGTCGTCAGATCTTCACACAAGAAAGTATCAGGGTAACCCAGGATCACATAGATTGCCTGTTAACACAACAGTTACAGAAACTGTGTGACCTACGTTCAGTGTTGGCTTTGATGTTAGCGCTGGTTGGATTTCCATTCAAGCATCGTGGAATACCAATAATTTTGGTATCACTATGAATGTTCCGACAATATCACTAAGATATGCTTTGTGGAATGCGTGTGTCCTAGAGAAATTTAATTCGGTTCTAGACTCTATACGTGGAAAAACGAAGGCAAGGACTGGAGGTGGGTCCTCTTTTTCAATATCAACAATCTCCAAATGAGATGTCTATAGTAGATGTGGTAATCTTCGTGATCTTGAAACAAGTACTTTTTGTACTTGAGTGGTCAGTGGGGTTGTGCATTGCATCACTGGGTCCATTATGTCTTAATCAGAAAGCAACTTATGCAGTCTGATACATATGTGGTTACCCGGATTTTTGTTCGGTTTAGGGAGGGGTTTCCATTTTCTTTAACCCTTTCACACACACTCCTCACTCAGCTCACTTTTTCATTTTCAACCACGACCTCGTTTTATGTTACCATGTGATAAGTTGATTTGCACCCCATACTTCATACCCCCCTCTCAATTACCTCAGCGCACCCCAATCAAGATCCCACGATACTTGATTCTGCTCACCTAGACCTAGGACCCTCACCTTTTAGTTCCTATATTGTCGGTGGCTCCGGGGAAGATCATGCTAGATATAGCAGATCATAGGAGTAATCTGAGAGTGGTTATTATGCTCATGTGCATTTTAATCAGCTTTTTAAAGATGTTGCATTTTAGTAGGTTCACATGTACTTTTCATCAGAATTTGATGTGTTTCTAGTATAAGTTGTTGCGGGAATGATTGTGGATTTTAAGGCACAACGACTTGTTCTTTTAAGGTAACACCGGACTCACATGGAGTATCCGTTAGCACACGGTATGAATCGGTAGTCGTTTGCACAACCGTTGATTCAAATGTGTGATATGTGTTTAGAGTTGGTGTGATTTTAGCTCTAGCAGGATTTCCACTCGAACCTCGAGAAACATCAGATTATTATGCCACTACGAGTGTTGCGATGGATTCACAGAGATCCATTTTTGTAGTACAAGTGTCCTATATTGGAAGATTCTTGAGGGTGAGAACTAGACACACTGTGCATACAAAGAAACTTAACCCGGGGCAGGAGGTTATTATGTTTCAATACCGACATACTCCGAATGAGTAGTCAGTAGGTTTTGTGCTACGTCCCCTAATGAATTGAAACAAATTCATGTTGAGAGGAATTTGAGTGGTTGGTGGTGGCATGTGTCACACCCCGCCAAAAATGAGTTTTACTTCATTTAAAATGAATTGCGGAGAACGAAGGTGTAACGTTCATGACAACATAGCAAAAATTAAGTAAACAAACAACCATGCAATAACGAAAAATAAAAGATTGTTTCACTATCCAAAAGTAGAAAGTTTCCAAAAATAGTATGTTTCCTAAAATAGAAATTGTTTTGAAATGAAATGATTGTTCGTAAACTTAATGTTTTAATCATGGCTCACGACAATCCCAATGCTCATATCCTCCAAACTCCACTGCACCTAATTACCTGGAAAAACATAAATAGTAAAAGGGTCAACAATAATGTTGAGTGAATACACAGGGTTAAAGTAAAAAGTGATGTAAAGTAAAGTAATGTGAATTGCTACTCAAAATGTTTGTTATGAAAATGGTTTATGACTGAAAAGTATAAAGTTCAACACTCATATGATATGAGTAGTAAGTATAAAATGTTTAGTGTAATTGTAGAATATCTACAAATACCAGTTATGTTTATGAAAAAGTGTTGAACAACATGTTATGTTTGACATCGCATGAACTGTTATCCCCAACAGGTAGCTAGTCTATTGAGTTAATATACCAACCCCTAAGTCCACAATCAACACTTCAACTCCATTATGTTATCGTTATTTTATGGATATACACTCCTGGAGATGTCTTGGATAAACCAAGTAATGATCTAACGTTCGATGGGAGGAAGAGTGTCAGCCAATAGTACTATCTGCATATCCATGGTCTAGATCCACTAGTTAATGATTGCTGGCAAACCTTAGTCCGGTATAATAATTGTTTGTCATGTCAACGTGATAGTGAAAATGTAAATGTTGTACAGTCATAGTAAAATAGTAGCAGTTGTGTTTATGTTTTCCACCCCAAAGTTTATAAAACAGTAAAAGAGTAAAGGGGTCTGTGGACTCACCTGGCAAAGCTTAGCGACACAGAACTTAGGACAGAGGAATCCTTTGGAGACTCCTAGCTTCCTAAATGATTTAACTAATGATTAGACTATGCTAACACAAGCGATTCTATATACGATATAAGTTAAATGATATGCATTTCAAGTTATGTTATATGTTTTGTGACATCGAATGAACTTGGATCATTGGGCCTTAATGGGCCGAAATGAAATGAAATGGGCTTCGAAATGTAATGAAATGAAATGGGCTTGGGTTAGGCTTATTGGGCCTAGATTGGGCCTATTGGGTCTAGTGGGCTTAATGGGCTTAATTGGGCTTAATGGGCCACTAGGTTGGGTCACTTGGGCCTCTTATTGGGCTTAGGTCCACTTAGATTGGGCCATGGATTGGGCTTGGCCCGATTGAGTTCGGTTTGGGTATGAATGGGCCAAAGGTTTGGGCTTTGGTCCAAATGGGCTTGGATACTAATGGGCCAACTAAAGTTTGGGCCCGATGGACTAAAGTAGATCGATATGGGCCAAGTACGGGCCTTGGCCCGATTGGGTATTCGGGTTTGGGTCAAGATCCGGCCTTGACCCGGTTTGACTTATTGGTCAAAATTGGTCAATGAAAGTCAACAAAAGTCAACTTATATGTTCTAGATTTCTGTTAGGGTTGGGTATCCGGTTCTAGGGTATAATCTAGAATACTATTTGGTCAACAAAAGTCAAATCTAACTAGTCTAGGTCAAAAGTCAAGCATGTATGTTTAGGGTTCGGCTAGGGTTTGGTCTAAGGTTGGCCGAAGGCTAAAACCCTACGGGTTCTAGCTAGATCGAGTCTAGATCGGCTTGGTTCGAAGGTTTATGGGTCTAGATTGGGTATAAGTTCGAACTAGGGACTAAATCTAGAGTTTTAGCATGTCAAAGTCGAGATCTGGGGTTCTAGGAACGGATCTAGTAACAAAATCAAGCCTTTATCACATACACATGCATGCGATCGGGTCTAGGCTTGCTTATAAGCCTCGGCTTTGGAGAATCAAGCATGACCGAGACCATTTGGCATTGGGCCATGGTCTCGGGTTCAATCTAACACCGAAACAAGGAAGAACTCAAGCAAAACAAAGGAGAAAATCGGCATACCTTGGGATCTAGATCGAACAAGATCAAGAACACGGGAAGGGGGCGTGCGGATTGCTTGCTTGATCACGAACGAACGAAGGAAGTTTTGTGTGTGTGGCCGACGGCTTCAAGGGGTAAAAGGGGTTAGGGTTTGGCATTTGTGTTGTATTTATAGTGTGTGTTGGCTAGGGTTTAGAAGAGGAGTTTGTGTTGTAGTAGGTCTCTTTTAAATCACAAATGGGTAACAATCAAATAGATAGATAAGGCCAACACCCCAAGGGGTGTTTTGGCCGAGTTTGACACGCACAAGGAGGGAGCATGGCCGGCCACTTAGATGGTCGGTCATGACTAGATATCGGTTTAGGTGGTTCGTACATTCGAGTCACGTTTAAGTTAATACTGTTACGTTTATTTTTTATTGAGAAAGTTATTGTTTTAGAAATGATTTTAAGCTCAAAGTGTGTCACCATAAGTAAATAAAAATGTTGTGTTGACTAAAATAGTCAACACTGATGTACGGTGTAAAAATATGTATGTTTGTTGTGTGTTAGGAATGCCAAAAATAGAAATGTCTAAAAATAGAAACTTTCTAAATAAGGAAAGTCCTAGAAATGAAATGAAGTTACATACCAGAAATATCGAGTTGTCACATTCTCCCCTGGTTGAAGAAATTTCGTCCCGAAATTTAAGACGAAGCACGAACAGGAGAGACAACGAGAAATAGATGAGGATATTTCTTTCGCATCTGGTCCTCACGTTCCCACGTGAATTCAGGACCTCTTTTGGAGTTCCATCTGACCTTAACAATTTTGATCTTGCTTCTTCGCAACTTTTGCTCTTTCCAGTCATGTATCTCGATTGGTTCCTCAGTGAAATGGAGTTTGTCGTCGATGATAATTTCCTCAGCAGGAACGATAAGCGAAGGATCATGAATAAACTTCTTCAAGTTAGGCACATGAAAAGTGTTGTGAACATTGCTGAGCTCTTTAGGAAGACGAAGGCGATAAGCAACAATACCGATTCTTTCAAGAATCTCAAACGGTCCAACATAACGAGGACTGAGCTTTCCTTTCTTACCAAAATGTACAACACCTTTCCAAGGTGCTACTTTTAGCAAAACGTGGTCGCCAACAGCGAACTCTAAAGGCTTTCGACGATTACAGCATAACTCTTTTGTCGATCTCTGGCAGCCTTGATACGATCTTTGATCTTGAAAATCTTGTCAGTCGTTTCTTGTAGAATCTCAGGACCAGTAATCTGACGATCACCAATTTCAATCCAACAAAGTGGCGAACGACACTTTCTTCCATAAAGGGCTTCAAACAGTGCGGCTTAATAGTTGTATGATAACTATTATTATACGAGAACTCAGCTAAAGGGAGATGAGTATCCCAACTTCCACCAAAATCAATAACACATGCTCTCAGCATGTCTTCCAAGGTTTGAATTGTTCTTTCAGTCTGACAATCGGTTTGGGGATGATAGGCAGTACTCATATCGAGGCGAGTACCGAGAGATTTTTGCAATGATTGCCAAAAACGAGATGTGAAGCGACTATCACGATCAGAGATGATCGGGACTGGCACACGATGCCGAGATACAACTTCCTTCAAATAAATTCTTGTTAACTTCTCCATTTGATCAGTTTCTTTAATAGAAATGAAATGAGCTGATTTGGTCAATCGATCAATCAATTACCCAAATTGTATCATGACCATTAGATGTTCGAGGCAATTTAGTTATGAAATCCATAGAGATTTGTTCCCATTTCCATTCAGGGATCTCTGGCTGTTGTAGATGACCAGAAGGCTTCTGATTCTCTGCTTTCACTTTGGCACAAGTTAAACATTTGCTGACATAATCCGCGATCTCTTTCTTCATATTTGGTCACCAATATAACTCTTTGACATCTTTATACATCTTGCCAGCACCAGGATGAAGAGAATATTTGGATCGGTGAGCTCCATTCAAGATGACGTCGTGAACACTTCCATGATTAGGAACCCATAAACAATCCATGAAATAAAGGGTTCCATCCACCTTTGCTTCTAACAGCTTTTCCATACCACGAAAAGCTTCACCTTTGATGTTCTCTACCTTCAAGGCTTCATTTTGGAATTCATGAACTTGGGAAGATAGATTAGAACGAACAGAGATTGGAAGGGCTCGAACACGACGAGGTTTAGGTTGCTCTTTTCGACTTAAGGCATCAGCTACAACGTTAGCTTTACCAGAATGATACTTAATCTCACATTCATAGTCATTCATCAACTCTATCCATCTGCGCTGTGTCATATTGAGCTCTTTCTGATTGAAGATATGTTGTAAACTCTTGTGATCGGTAAATATTGTGCACTTGTTACCGTAGAGGTAATGTCTCGAAATCTTCAACGCGAATACAAAGGCACCCAACTCGAGATCATGAGTTGTATAATTCTTCTCGTGGTTCTTCAGTTGTCGAGAGGCATAGGCGATCACTTTGTCATGTTGCATCAATACACAACCTAGCCCTTGGTACGAAGCATCACAGTACACCACAAAATTATTGATTCCTTCAGGGAGAGATAGAATAGGAGCAGAACATAATTTAGATTTAAGAGATTGGAAGGCTGATTCTTGCTTTTCACCCCAGACAAATTTCTGATCCTTATGAGTTAACATCGTTAGATCGTTTGCAATCTTTGAGAAATTTTCTATGAACCTTCTATAGTAACCAGCAAGACCAAGGAATTGTCTTACTTTAGTTGGGGTCTTTAGAGCTTCCCAATTCTTTATAGCTTCTATCTTTGCAGGATCAACGTGAATACCTTCTTCGTTGATAATATGACCCAGAAATTGGACTTCACGCAACCAAAATTCACACTTGGACAACTTGGCGTACAACTTCTCTTTTTCCAACAACTCAAGAATAATTCTTAAGTGCTCTTCATGCTCTTCTCTCGAATGCGAATAGATAAGAATATCATCTATGAAGACGATAATGAATTTATCGAGATATTGCTTGCACACTCTGTTCATGAGATCCATAAACACAGCAGGTGCATTGGTCAAACCAAATGGCATTACCAAAAATTCGGAATGACCATAGCGAGTTCTAAAAGCAGTTTTGGGCACATCTTCATCACGAACTTTTAACTGATGGTAGCCTGAACGAAGATCGATTTTGGAATAGAAACTCGATCCTTGGAGTTGATCGAATAGATCATCAATACGGGGAAGAGGATATCGATTTTTAATAGTTACTTTGTTCAATTCACGATAGTCAATGCACATTCTCATTGAACCATCTTTCTTTTTAACGAAGAGGACCGGAGCTCCCCAGGGCGAGAAACTCGGTCGAATGAAACCAAGATCAAGAAGTTCTTGCAATTGCGATGAAAGTTCTTGCATTTCAGACGGTGCAAGACGATAAGGAGAATGCGCAATAGGTGCGGCTCCTGGAATCAGATCAATACGAAATTCAACTTGTCTCTGAGGCGGCAGTCCAGGCAATTCACTAGGAAATACACCAGGAAATTCACGAACGATAGGAATGTCCTCAATCTTACGATCTTTGGACTTTGTGTCAACGACATGAGCAAGAAAGGCATGGCATCCTTTACGAAGATATTTTTGAGCTTTCATAGAATTTATGATTTTTATGTTTTTGTTTATTTGTTCACCTTGAATTATTAAGGTTTCTGTTTTGGATAAGGGAATTCAGATTTGTTTGGTGTAACATATTATTTCAGCACGGTTTTTAGATAACCAATCCATCCCTATGACGATATCAAAACTACCTAGCTCTACAGGCACAAGGTCTATATCGAAAATGTGATCATCTAGGTCAAGCTTACAACCTTTAAAAACTTCACTAGACCTAACAACTTCGCCATTTGCTAACTCGATTTCATAATTCACTTTCAAACGATCATGATTCAAATTTAAGAAAATTTTAAAGTCGGTTGATACGAAACTCAACTCGGCTCCCGAATCAAATAAAATAGAGGCAAAATGATTGTTGATGATAAACGTACCAGTGACGGTATTAGGATTTTCACGAGCTTCCTGAGAATTCATAATAAATGCACGACCACGACCATTTTGACGATCATTGTTGTTATTGGTATTACGATTGTTGTTGCGATTGTTGTTACGATTGCCATTGTTGTTGTTGTTTCCATTCTGGTTGTTGTTGTTGTTGCCATTCTGGTTGTTATTGTTGTTGATCTAAAGTTAGGGCAACGATTACGATAGTGGTTAGGATCACCACACTCGTAGCAGACATAATTCTTAGGAGGATTGTTGGACGAACACTTTCTAAAATTATGACCCCAGCGGTCACACTTGAAGCACTTCTCACACTGACCATCATGGTGCCAGTTACCCTTGTTGCACATAGGCTTGCTTCCAGCATAAGACTTAGAATCTGAATTAGTCTGATTGTTGTTCGAATTAGAGGCAACATAATTCTTAGTCTTTTGGTATTTGTTTCCTTTGTGATCACGCTTGTTGTCGTAGGAACGCTTTCCATTTTCATTGTTCACATTATCAGAAGATTTTCTAGACACCACTAGCTTGTCTTTGAACGATCCACTTCTCATTGCATCATCAGTCAACCTTGTTGCACGATTCACAGCATCTTCGAATGTTGTCGGTTCAGAAGCAATAACATGAGTACGAATAAGATCATGAAGACCTTGAAGATACTTTTCAATACGCTTAAATTCAGGGGAAACCAGATGAGGAACGAGACGAACGAGTTCTTGGAACTTAGTCGTGTAGGTAACAATATCAGATCCAACCATGGACAGATTCCATAGTTCCACTTCAACTTTTTGTAGCTCTATCATTGGACAAAACTTCTGAGTTAACTGATTCTTGAACATATCCCAAGTCATAGCATCAACATTTGCATGACCTAAGACTTGCACTTGAGAATTCCACCAAGACAACGCTTCCTTGGACAATGTACTAGCAGCAAACTTTGTCATATTCTCAGGGGCACATTGGATGACACTGAAAATGGATTCCACTTTCTCAATCCAGTGGATGATAGCAATAGCACCTTCAGATCCAGAGTAGGTCGGAGGATGACAGGACGTAAAGGTCTTAAATGACTGACCCTGACGATTGGGATCTGAAGTTTAAACAAATAAGGAAAGAAAATGAGTAATAGGTTAAAATAAAATGGAAATAAATGAATCTTCTTTTGTGGAGTCGAATGATATACCGTTGTTTCCCACATTAGAGGCACCAGCGGCATTTCCTCTTGCAGCATTCATTTGATCCATTGCTTCAGCGATTTGGCGTTCCACCATTTGTTCAACAGTCTTAGCGTTCCTCCTCGAGCCATTGATGAATTACTGGTACAAATAATACGATTAAGAATTAAGGAAATAATAATATAGAAGGACTATAAAGGGAATATATACTTATAATAAGAATCAAAGAATAGATATACAATAGACATAATAGTAGTAGTAGACGTAGCTATAAATAGTTGTAAATATAGTAGTAGTAGTAGTAGAGACGTATAGAAAATACAATTTATAAGAACAATAGAATTTACTAAAATATCACTTTTATTAAACACATTCTTAATACATAATAGTTTTAAAAATAGGGCACATACGCCAATACTAAATAAAAGAAAATACTAAAATAGCTAAACATAAAACCTAATAATAGTAATAGAAAACAAATATAGACGATATGTAGATGACTAATCATCTTCCTCTGGCTAAGAGTCTTCCATAGGCTCTGACTCTTCTTCTGGTTCTTCCTCTGGTTCTGATTCTTCTTCTGGCTTAGAGTCTTCTTCAGGCTCTGATTATGATATCACTTCTGGCTCTGGTTCTCGACGTCATGGAGTTCTTGGAGCAACATCACGCTTTGGTTTAGCAGGCGAACATAGAAAGATCATACATCCTTCACGAATACGATAAAGGATAGGATGCTGACCACGAGCTGGAGTAGGAGGACCATTAGGAATAATGGGAATAGGACGTCTTCTTGGGCGACGATGCCATGGGACGACAGGAGGTTGTACCACTGCTGGCACTGGAGCAACATGCACTGGGACTACTGGGACAGCAGCACCACAATCACTATCGGAATCAGACAAAATATCGAGGACACTAGCAGGCGACATTCTACTAAACACGACGCATAAAATTTATTAGATTAAGAAAATTTAGGGCTCTCTGACGAATGCTAACTATAACACTAAGGCAATACTAGCTAAGGCAAATGTTCTAAACCAAGAACAATGGAACTTCAGGATATGAGACTGAGCATGCCATGATTATTTTTGTTTTGTAAAAGCGTTTGTTTTTCCCAAAAATCTTTTGTAGTTATAAACTAGGCTTGCTAATTTACTATAACTTAAGCTCTGATACCACTCTGTCACACCCCGCCAAAAATGAGTTTTACTTCATTTAAAATGTTTTGCCGAAGAACGAAGGTGTAACGTTCATGACAACATAGCAAAAATTAAGTAAACAAACAACCACACAATAACGAAAAATAAAAGATTGTTTCACTTTCCAAAAGTAGAAAGTTTCCCAAAATAGTATGTTTCCTAAAATAGAAATTGTTTTGAAATGAAATGATTGTTCGTAAACTTAATGTTTTAATCATGGCTCACGACAATCCCAATGCTCATATCCTCCAAACTCCACTGCACCTAATTACCTGGAAAAACATAAATAGTAAAAGGGTCAACAATAATGTTGAGTGAATACACAGGGTTAAAGTAAAAAGTGATGTAAAGTAAAGTAATGTGAATTGCTACTCAAAATGTTTGTTATGAAAATGGTTTATGATTGAAAAGTATAAAGTTCAACACTCATATGATATGAGTAGTAAGTATAAAATGTTTAGTGTAATTGTAGAATATCTACAAATACCAGTTATGTTTATGAAATAGTGTTGAACAAAATGTTATGTTTGACATCGCATGAACTGTTATCCCCAACAGGTAGCTAGTCTATTGAGTTAATATACCAACCCCTAAGTCCACAATCAACACTTCAACTCCATTATGTTATCGTTATTTTATGGATATACACTCCCGGAGATGTCTTGGATAAACCAAGTAATGATCTAACGTTCGATGGGAGGATGAGTGTCAGCCAATAGTACTATCTGCATATCCATGGTCTAGATCCACTAGTTAATGATTGCTGGCAAACCTTAGTCCGGTATAATAATTGTTTGTCATGTCAACGCGATAGTGAAAATGTAAATGCTGTACAGTCATAGTAAAATAGTAGCAGTTGTGTTTATGTTTTCCACCCCAAAGTTTATAAAACAGTAAAAGAGTAAAGGGGTCTGTGGACTCACCTGGCAAAGCTTAGCGACACATAACTTAGGACAGAGGAATCCTTTGGAGACTCCTAGCTTCCTAAATGATTTAACTAATGATTAGTCTAAGCCAACACAGGCGATTCTATATACGATATAAGTTAAATGATATGCATTTCAAGTTATGTTTTATGTTTTGTGACATCGAATGAACTTGGATCATTGGGCCTTAATGGGCCGAAATGAAATGGGCTTCGAAATGAAATGAAATGAAATGAAATGGGCTTGGGTTAGGCTTATTGGGCCTAGATTGGGCCTAGTGGGCTTAATGGTCTTAATTAGGCTTGATGGGCCACTATGTTGGGTCACTTGGGCCTCTTATTGGGCTTAGGTCCACTTAGATTGGGCCATGGATTGGGCTTGGCCCAATTGAGTTCGGTTTGGGTATGAATGGGCCAAAGGTTTGGGCTTTGGTCCAAATGGGCTTGGATACTAATGGGCCAACTAAAGTTTGGGCCCGATGGACTAAAGTAGATCGATATGGGCCAAGTACGGGCCTTGGCCCGATTGGGTATTGACACGCACAAGGAGGGAACATGGCCGGCCACTTAGGTGGTCGGTCATGACTAGATATCGGTTTAGGTGGTTCGTACATTCGAGTCACGTTTAAGTTAATACTGTTACGTTTATTGTTTTATCGAGAAAGTTATTGTTTTAGAAATGATTTAAGCTCAAAGTGTGTCACCATAAGTAAATAAAAATGTTGTGTTGACTAAAATATTCAACACTGATGTATGGTGTAAAAATATGTAGGTTTGTTGTGTGTTAGGAATGCCAAAAATAGAAATGTCTAAAAATAGAAACTTTCGAAATAAGGAAAGTTCTAGAAATGAAATGAAGTTACATACCAGAAATATCGAGTTGTCACAACATGCATTTACGTTACTGGGCTAGTAAAGTCTAGTGAAATAGTCAACGTATGAATGATCACCTATTTGAATGGTTGCCCGGTTTGTTGACGGTTTGGATGCACTCAAAGGTGTGTTTTCTTACATTTATCATATATTCACATCACGTTTCACTCACCTACTTCTATCCCCTAGACGTATACCCTCACATTTACCAGTTGGCAGAAATATTTCCCTGGGAAGGTAAGGACGGATCTGGCAAACCATAGGAAGGTATTGTCTTTATGAAAAGATTTTTCGTTTGTTTATTCATATTGGGTATTATTGTTTTGATTTTTCTGAATTTTCTCCCCCTCGACAAATCAAAAGTATGAAAAAGTTTAGAGGTTTGAGGACGTACCTTAAACATTGTCGGAGGGTTGAAAGAGAGTATTTGCATTGAAGGTGGATTGAGCATTGTGCTTTCTTTCAATGATCGAGTTTTGAGTCTGTGTTGACCAGAAGCCATCCTTCAGAATGTTGACAATGTCGACATGTGGAATGCCTCCCAGCAATTGAATATTAACGCGGGTCACCTCTCTGGTTTGGTCATCTAAGAATAACTGGTTCGTCCGGCCACCGTAGCCCATGATATTGGCCAAATTGTTGTGGTGGGTTACGAACTTCAGTTGAGTTGGTGGGCGTTTTACTTCGGTCTCGAACCCCTAGATTAACCTCAAAGTGTCTAATCACTGCGCGCCAGTTTAGTCGTTCATTAATGGCAGTGATTAGTTTGTCGATGTTGCTTCGTAAGGAGATGTTATCTGGGTTGCTGGGAAGCCTGTTCAAGTGTCTCCCCTTGTTATCCAACTTTTTCTTGCGGAGTTTAGTGTACCATCACAAAACTTGGCGATTTCTGAAAGCCGGAAGAAATGTCTTTCATTGAAATTGTTTGTGTAGGTCATTCCCAAGTTAGGTTCACCCAGAATAACAGTTTTCCGAGTTTGAATTTCAGAGGGTATGTGCCACTCTCAAAAGCCATTTGTACATCTTCCATTCGAGTAGCAAGCGTTTTGACAAGCATGAAACGCTTCAGAGCAGCATGAGCGAAATTTCTCGCATGATTCTTCACTGGGTGTGGGATGTCTGGAAGAACTCGTACTTCATTGTATAGACATTCTATATCTCGAGGTTTGAGGATATAGAAGTCTCCTTCATCAATCATGTACACTTGATCGTATTCTCTGTGAATCTTGAAGATTGTGTACCAGTAATAGCCTGAGAAGTGGTTGGTCGTTAACTCCAGGAGCTGTTTGATCGGTGATTTGTTGTATCGATTTGTTTTGCCCTTAAGATACCACATTGTGAGACAGTACATTCTCTTTTCTCGTGGTGGCAGAATCACCTCTTTGTATAAATCATGATATATGATCGGTAGCTCTGTCTCCTAGAGTTCTTCAACAAATGGTATTTTAATTTGTTGGAACAGAACTTTTTGGAGATTTTCAATCGACGTTTATTAGCCTAATTTGCTGCCCTCTTTTCGCTATCTGATAAGACCCATCATGTTGTGGAGAAGCAGTTTGTGGTTCCGGTTCTTTGTTTCTGGAGGCAACTAGCGATTCATAGTTATAGAAGAATTTGTGATAATTTTCGCGAGTGAATGGGACTCGTTCCTCCTCCATTCGTTCCTCATCCTCTGATGCTTCACTGTCAGAGTTGTCATCGGGAGGTGGTTCGTTGAAAGCCTCATTCACTATATTATCTTCTTCGGAATCGCTTGGTAGATCAAACATTGTATCCACCTCCTTCCTCAGAACCTTGTGGACGTTGCCCTTGCAATTATTCTCAACCTCAACATTTATAGATTGGAGATGACACATAGATTACAACGTTTGTTCTTCGGTCATCTCTTCTAGTGGAAGGCTGTTCATTGGCAATATGTCCTCATTCGCGTCTACTCGCCACTGGTTGAGTGGTTCAACGTTCAACACCTGGGAGTAGTCGAAGTCAACAACGGCCCAATCATCAATATAGTCATCGT
Source organism: Calendula officinalis (assembly GCA_963853835.1). Taxonomy (NCBI): domain Eukaryota; kingdom Viridiplantae; phylum Streptophyta; class Magnoliopsida; order Asterales; family Asteraceae; genus Calendula; species Calendula officinalis. The sequence continues at coordinate 24,150,057 of OY970826.1, read as the reverse complement.
CTTGAGGGCCTCCTCCCTGTCCTTGATGAGAGGAGCTGGGGTGTTGTTGTGATTGACTCCCCCTGTGTATATTGAGAACTGGAGCCTCCTTGTTCCAGTCTCCTTCGCTTGCCTCCTCTCTGAGGATCATCCTCAGGGTCCTCCGGCCTCTAGTGAAGTGGAGTGTCTTGTGAGTAGGGGTCGAGAAATTATTGTGTGCTAAGGTTGAGCATCGCTTTAAGTTCTTCAAGAGAAAATGGACGAGATGCTGCCAGAAGCTGCTCATTGGTCCTTTAACCATGGGCCGGAGGAGGAGGAGGAATATACGCCATTCTACTTTCAAGGTTCGCCAGCCGTGTGTTAACCGTTTCTAAGGCTGAGGCGATATGTGGTATGATTTGTTGATCTGGAGTTGGGAATGGGATGGCGGTGGTTGTGGTAGCCTCAGATACGGTTATTTATTGAGGGGAGGGTCATAACAATTGTAGACGGAGGAGTGATGATGGCCCTCGAGGCAATACCGGTGGTGATGGAGATGGTTTGAGGAATGAAGGTGGTAGTGGGTGGGATGGTGGTGGAGAGTGGTGGAAGTGTAGTGATTGTTGTTGGTATGGTAGTTGTTGGTGGAACGGTGGTTATGGTGGTTGGTATGGTGGATGAGAGCGGTGGGAGTGTAGTGATTGTTGTTAGTATGGTAGTTGTTTTTGGTGGAACGCTGGTTATTGGGATGGTTGATGTGATTGGTGGTATGGTGGATGTGGTTGGTTGAATGGAAGTTGTTGTTAGTGTAATGGAGGTTGGAGATGAATGTGTTGATATCGGGGAAGGTGATGAAATGATTGGTGAATGAACGGTGGAGGCAGTAGTAGTGGAAGGTAAAGGAGAGTGAAGTAATGTTGAGGATGGTGGTTGTGTGTGTCGTGGTGATGGTGGATCCAAGAAAAGAGGATCATCGAAGGGATTTGGAGATCCTTGTGGTGGTGGTGAAGGTGGACCTGATGGTGATTGTGTTGAATTCGGGCGATCAGACTCTGTGGCAGAATCTGATGATGAGGAGGAGGAGGAAGGTTCTGTTGTTTGAATGGGTTGTGTAACAATAGGTCGAGTTGGTGGTGTGACAATGGGTCGAGTGGGTGGAGGTTCTAGCTGTTGAGAGGATGGAGTGGCAACCAACCGACTTCATGAGGCACCGCTGGATGTAAGGCAAATCCGTTTTGGACCTCGGGGAGCCGTGGTTGTTTTGGTGCAACTTGTGCAGCTGGTTGACGTGGAGGTTGTTGTTGTTAAGGTGGTGGTTGTTGTTGAGCTGCTGGTTGGGCTGGTTATTGTTGAGAAACTTGATGTTCTTGTTGTGGTTGGGGATCCTCCGGTCTCCATTTAGGATAGTGATCATCCCGGTATCGTCTGATAACATCGAGATTGATGTCACCTAGTTTAAGTAGTTCGAGTGGGACTGGTGCTGCATGAACATTTGACGAACCACTATCTCTTCTAAAGTCCGCAACACGAGCTGGTCTGAATTGATTTGCAGAATCCTGTGAATATTTGGATGACGGTTCATGAAGTGTTCGATTAGGATAGACCAGAACCTCAGGTAGATCAGATATTTCAGATCCTTTGATCTGGCTATCGTGAATTCTTCCCAAAGATAGGCAGCATAGTCATAATGCTTGTTCTAGCAGAGGGTATGATAGGCATGGTGGATGTTGATGGAGGCCATGTCATGACCAGAAGACTCTCCTGTCAGGCATCTGTTGAAAATGGTGAAGATTCGAGACCGAAATTTTGCCATAGCCCCCTTTTTGAGATTTCTGAGACCGAGAGTGTTCCGAGGAACGTCAAGACCAAGATTATAAATTCCTGTGAGCACTTTGTTAAATGGGAGCAGAGGTTCATGGCTAGTGAAAGGTGGTCGAGAATCACCACGAGGAAGCCTGATGGTGTCGTATTGATCATCTTTTGTGAAGTGCACAACTTGATTGTCAAAAACTGATTCAAATTGAGCTGGGTCGGTTGTTGGCATAAGGAGGAGGTTGCTGAAGAATTGTTGAACGTATTTCAGCGGGACTACTGGTCTTGCAGTGATCATGTAGAATATTAGGTGACGTTGAAGTACGTGGGATATTACTGGATATTTGATGCTGAAAGTGACCTCGTCCTCCCGGGCCCAGAATTTGTTCTCCTTCAGTTGCTTTATCTTGTAAAGTGGAACCAAAGTGTTCTCGTCTTTGCTTTGTTCTTCGGCCATCTGAGAATTATACAATAAAAACAGGATGGCACAAACAACAACTAAAGTAAGTACACAATGTTATAAAAATAATACGATGATAAGATTCACTGATCGAGACGAAACAATGCTAAGTAATTTTAAGTATATATGGATATATATAAGAATAATTTTAGAAACATTAATTTTATTAAAATATTAATCAAATTAAATTTTATAAATTATAAATTATAAATAATATATATGTATATATATGAAAAAAAAACATAGAAAGAAAAACAATTTTGAAAGAGTTCGGCTTGAAAAGTCTTCGAGCCGGGAACCTATAAAAGAGTTCGGCTCGAGGTCATGGAATGTGTTCGAGCCGGGATCTTTGAAAAGAGTTCGGCTCGAGGTTGTTGAATGTAATCGAGCCAGGAACCTATAAAAGAGTTCGGGCCGGAAACTGTGTAAGGAGTTCGAGCCGGGAGCATTTGATCGAGTCGAGCCGGGAACAGTGCAAGATCTCGGCTGAGGATCTTTGAAAGATCTCGGGCCGAGAACCTGGACGATTTTCTCAAGTTTTAAAAGTTCTGGTCGCAGATCTGTCCTAGGTCGATTTGTAGGTTCAAAGACAGGCCAATGGTGATCGATTTATCTAAACGAACACCCTAGACAAATTATTAGTTGCTAAGGAACCCTAGATCGAACAAAATCAGTGTTGTGGAAACCCTAGGTGACGACCGAACCAAAACCAAGTTAGAATCATGAAATCGGACATCAAACGTATGAAATTAAGAACGAAAGGTTACCGAAATCAGATGTGTAGTGGATTGCGAGTGATTTGGAACAGATTCGAGCGGAGATGATGAAGAATCAGATATCGCTGTTGACTCTGTGTTTTGCCGGTGTTTGAGTGTGTGTGAGCGAGAAGAGATGTAAAAGATGTATGGTGTACGGAGGTTGGTATTTATATGTTATGTGGTGTTCGGCTCGGGAAACGATCTGGATTTCGGCTCGGGTCGGTGGTGTGTGCGGGAACAGTGGCCGAGCCGGGAACAGTGTAGTTCTCGACTCGAGATGTGTGGACAAAACAAAGATTTTAAGATTTAATATTAAAATTAAAAACTAAGATAAAATAAAATAAAATAAAAATAAAATAAAATTTAAAGAATTAAACAGGAAGTAAAATCCTAATAAATGTCGAAGGTCGAGAATGTTTGAACAATTGAAACGTGTCATCAGCTCCACTTTGTCTGATGAGAAGAGTAAATTCTCCCCCTTGACCGATGACAACTTTTGATGAGCGGGTTTCAAGACGAGTCTCTTGAAAGCCATTGCGATTATACGGACAATTCAACGACTTACCAAATTGCAGATATAAAAAAAATTAAATAGTTAATTTTTAAGATATAGTATACCAAGCTTTGAGACTAGATAGTTAAAGCGTTTTTCGTCTAAAGCCTTGATAAATAAATCAAATAATTGAAAGTCGGTGGATACGAAGTACAACTCAACATTGCCCAATTCAACGTGATCTTTAATGAAATGGTATCGAAGATCGATATGTTTTGTTTTGGAATGTTGCACTAGATTTCAAGATATTGCAATTGCACTTCGGGAATCATAATATAAAGGAATGCGGCTATAGGAAAAGCCATAGTCCTTCAATTGTGATTGCATCCATATAACCTGAGTTTTGCTTTCGTGATGACCAGCTGACTAGCTTATCTCCCAGAAATTGAACACCTCCAGATGTGCTCTTCATATCCAGCATACACACGGGATGATCGGCATCCGAGAAGGCAGAAAGATCAAACGAGGTCTCCTTTGGATACCCAGACCAAGGTCTCTTGTGCCTTTGAGATAGCGAAATATTCGTTTGACTGCTAGAATGTGAGATTCTTTAGGTACAGCTTGACATCGGGCACATATGCATGTCGAGAACATGATATCCGGACGGCTGGTAGTTAAATAAAGTAGAGACCCAATCATACCCCGATAGTTCGTGACATCTACCGGTTTACCATCGAGATCAGTATGGAGTTTCGTGCCAGGAGACATTGGTGTTGCAATGGGTTTATAGTCGTCAATTAGATACTTCGTCAGCAGATCAGAGATATACTTTGATTGATTGATGAAGGTGCCAGTTGGGAGTTGACGAACTTGAAGACCTAGTAAGAAGTTCATTTCCCCCATCATGCTCATTTCAAAACGTTTCACCATGAGATCGGAAAATCGTTTGCAGTATTTTGAATTTGTAGAACCAAAGATGATGTCATCGACATAGATCTGAATTAATATGATATCTTCCCCTTGACGTTTGATAAACAAGGTGGTATCGACTTTTCCCTTTGAAAAACCAGATTCCACCAAGAACTGGGAAAGAACATCATACCATGCCCACGAGGCCTGTTTTAAACCGTATAGGGCTTTGTCGAGAACATAGACATGATTTGGAAATTTGGGATCTACAAACCCTACTGGTTGATGAACAAACACTTCTTCTTTCAGAATACCATTTAAGAATGCAGGTTTTACATCCATCTGATAGATCGTAAAATTTTTGTGAGCTACATATGCTAGGAAAAGGCGAATGGCATCAATACGGGCAACATGAGCAAATGTTTCTTCATAATCAATCCCTTCCTATTAAGCGTAACCCTTAGAAACCAACCTTGTTTTGTTACGAATGACAATTCCATTTTCGTCTTTCTTGTTCTTGAATCCACTTAGTTCCAATTACGGATGATCCTGGAGTTTTTGGAACTAAGCGCCAGACTTTTAATCTTTCAAATTGATTAATTTCTTCCTGCATTGCAATTATCCAGTCTGGATCAGAAAGAGCTTCACTGACTTTCTTAGGTTCAGTGGAACTTAAGAATGAAGCGTATTGACATTCAGCCGCTGAAGCCGTACGGGTTTGGACGGATGTCTCAGGATTTCTGATGATTAGATGTAAAGGGTGTTCCTTTGTCCACTTAGTTGAATGAGGAAGTGGAAGTTGACCAGGATTAATGTTGGAATTGTCGGTGAAAGCATGATGTGGTATGATAGCAGTTTCTGTATTTGCGGGTTGAGGAGGTGGTTGTGGGTCAGCCCGTGGAAGATGAAATTTAAAGAAATAAATCGCGAGTGGAGCAATAATATTTGACGGAGGTGGAAGATCATCTGATGTAGATTAAGTTTCCAAAGTTGCTGCTGAAGGACCGGTATCTGCGGTGGGTATTGGTGAGGTTGGAGCAGGTGAGGTGGGTGATGGGGATTCATTCGTGGATGGAGTGTTGATTTTCGGAGCAGTGATTGATTGAACATCTGCCAGAGGTGGAGGTGGGGGTGGGGTGGGGGTGGGGGTGGATGTCTGACATTATGAGATTCATCATAGAAATGTTCAAATAGGATTTCAAAATCATTCAGAGAGGTTGAATGATTAGAGGATGTTGTGGGTAGAGGTCGTTCAATTCCAGTTGTCAATGAATCAAGCTGAAAGGTTTCATTGAATGATACATTGACACTTTATCTGACCATTCTGTTTGATCGGTTGTAAACCCTGAATAAAGCTGATTCCTTTGAATATCCAATATAGACTCCTTCATTAGCTTTTTCTTCAAATTTGTTGAGTTTATCTTTATCATTTAGGATGAAGCATCGAGTACCAAAGATGTGGAAAAAGTTTACATTTGGTATTCGATTGTTTATGAGCTCATATGGAGTTTCGTTGTATGTTTTGTTGATGATTGAGCGGTTTTGAGTAAAACAGGCGGTGCTGATGGCTTCTGCCCATAAAGACAGTGGAAGTTTTGAAAATGAAAGCATTGTACGAGCAGCTTCTACTAAAGTACGGTTTCGTCTTTCAACAACACCGTTCTGTTGGGGAGTTCGTACGGCGGAAAAATGATGAGTGATGCGAGCAGATTCAAGATAAGAGTCAAGAACTCGATTTTTAAATTCAGTACCATTGTTAGTACGAATTATTTGAACATTTAATTTCAGGTTCACTTGAGTTTTCTTGATAAATGAGATGACTATATCTGCGGCTTCATCCTTAGTTAGAAGGAAATGGACCCATGTGTGTCTTGAATAGTCATCAACAATAACTAGGAAATATCGTTTACTAGCAAGACTTTGAACGCTCATTGGACCACACAAGTCCATGTGCAGTAATTCAAGAGGTTTAATAATTAAATTTACACCATTTTTGCCATTTTTATCAGTTTTAATAATTAAATTTACACGATTAACAGTGTGATTAACTGGACGATAAACTGCAGAATCATATACAATACCATAAGCTTCTTTCGGAGAAATAAATTGTGAAGAGTCATTACATTTATTTTTAACAGAAAAAGATGAAACTACAGACTTAAATGGACTAGACATCTTAAGTAGACTAGGCTTCTTAAGCATACTAGATCCAGTCTGAATAGACTTCTTTGACTGCTTGGCTCTTGTTGCTTCAACCGGCTTCATGGACCTCTTCCTTTGAGACTCTAATTTTTGATCTGCAAGATTCAAAATAGGTGGATTAGAGCTTCTCTTCAAGATGGTTGGAACTGGATTAACTGGTGTCAGTCCTAATAAAGAGGATTTAGAATTTTGAGAAACAGTTTTGTTCGTTTTAGGTTTTAATTCTTAAATGGTGTCCTCTAAATTATGAATTTTGTTTTGAAGTTTTTCCTTTTCTTTATGAAAAGCCTTTTGAGTTTCATCAATTTCAGATTCTAATTGGAAAATTTTCTTTTCTAAAAGTAATGGTGGAACATAAAGCTTTGGCTCTTTGATTTGTTTTAAAATTTCATTTTCGAAAAATGGAAAATTCAGCTGGTGTGATGATTGGAAAATATTCGTTGTGTTCAAATTTCGCTTTCTTCTTTTCATATGTTGAGTTTAAGTCATCATAATTGAAGCTAATTTGAGCATATTTTTCCTTTTCCCTGTTGAACTTTTCGATTTCTGCTTCTTCATCTGGCATATGAAGGAAGCTTTGCCAGACTCCCAAGTTCATGTAATCGTAATTGTATAATGTAGGAAGAACATCAGCAGCTTTTTCCAGAGAACGGGTATTTTCTGCTCCGAGACCCATTTTGACTTGTATGATCTGAACTCTTTTGGCTCATTGAATTTTATCATTTGGTCTGTGTGGCTGGCTTTGACAATCGTCTGCTCCAGTTTAGAAATATGTTCTTCAGCATTTTCTTTTCTGACAGTGAGACTGTGAATGGTTGCTGATTGTTCATCGATTTCCTTTTTAAAACTGTTGGTTATAATTTCGTTTTGTTCCTTTAAATTTTGTATTTCATTGTCAGCCGTCTTCAACTAATCTTGGTAGTCTTTCATCTTGATATCTGCGGACTTTATCCATGTTTGTTCTCTATGTAGTTGAATCGCCAAGTCATTGATCGACTTCTTGGAGTCTTCGTTCTCACTTGACACCGTTTTCATGTTCTTAAGGTTTAAAATTTCAAGATTTTTTTCATTGATAATTTGATTTAGTCTATTGACCTCACTGGTGTGAGCAACATGAAAGGATGACAATTGTTGTTGTAACTCTTGTGTTTTTTGATTTGAAGTGTTATTTTGATTGACTTGAGGAACAAGTGTTTCAAGTTGACGACGAAATGTCAAATTTTCTGCCTTTAAGTTGGTGATTTGTGCATTTGATTCATTAGTTGTGTTTACTTGTTTTCGTAAACTTTCTTGTAATTCAGAAATTTGAATTTGAAAAGCAGATTTTGACGTAGACAGCTGATTTTGTAATTCCTTGTTTACTTGTGTTAATTGAAGAGAACATTGACTTAAATCACTTAAATCATTTAAAAGTAGTGTTTTTCAGATTCTAAAACAGTAATTTGTTTCGTCAATTGAGATTTCTCATCAATTTTAAGTAAAAGTTTTTCATTAAACAAGGAATTTTCTGATTCATCAGTATCTGAGTCAGATAGAAAAGAATCAAAAGAAGAAGAATGTAACTCATTTTCATCGTTCCCAGGAATACCCAGCTCAGCTCTTAATTCGTTTGATCTAGCCATAAGAGCCATACTGGCAGTGCATTGCTCTTCCTCTTGATCATCTGAGTCTTCCAACCACTGCATGTCCTCAGCCAGTAAGACTTTTCCATTCTCGACCTGCTTAGCCAGGAGCATCTTTCTTTTGAAGTATTCAGAGTCTTTCACCTTTGGATTTTTGCATTCTTTGGCAAAGTGCCCCGTCATGCCACAGTTGTAGCACTTTTTCGGTGGCTCAGTAGAGGAAGATGAAGATTTTTTGTTTGGGTTTTGGGAAGAGTTGAATTTGAAGTTCGATGAACATCTGATATTGTTGTTTGTTGGCTTGCTGTAGTACTTGTTGTTGTATCTTGAGATTAGAGCTATGGCATGTCGAACCGACTCAATTTCTTCATTTGTTCCCTCAGGGATAAGAGTCTCTGGTTCATCTTTAACAACCTATTTTGATTGAGCTGCTAGTATTGCTTCATTAACTCCTTTGTTGAGAGCTTGGTGTTGTTTGGCCAACAGTGCAAGTGTGTCAGCATTGTCTTGCCTAGATTTGGCAATTCCTTTTACCATAGGCTCATTCTGATGTAGATATTCATATAGCTCATGAATAACTATCAAGCTCAAGTCCTTGTCCTGCATCGCACTGTTGCCAAACATTTCCCATTCGGGGAGAAGAGATTGAATGAATTTGATGTTCATTTCAAGATTCCCTTTGTTCAGGTTGTTCTTTCGGAGGTCATTAAGCATGTCGCAAAACCTATGGTAGGTTTGTTCCAATTCATCTCCGGAGTTTGCTTTAAACTGACCATACGTGTTAAGGGTGGATACCATTTTAGCGTTGTTACCTAGGTCAGTTCCCTCCATCTGGTTGCGGATTTCATCCCAGAGCTCCTTACCAGTGGAGAAGCTGTCAAGACTGCTGTATATTTCATTTGTAAGGCCTTGCAACATGTATGAATGTGCATATACATCAGCCCTTGCTCTTTCTTTCTGTTCTTGAGTGTATTCCGCCGGGGGAATTTCAACTACACCTCCAGTTACCGGTGGTTGAGAGTTTGGGGTAGCTACCACAGCACAATATAATTTTGCTGGTCCGGTTTGAAGGGATTCAAGGATTTGTGGACCTGCATGTTGACTTAGGATAAAATGGAGAAACCGTTTCTTCCATTGACCATATTCTCCTCGGTACAGAACAGGTGGTTTGGTATCCGAACTGATGGACAAGGCACCCTTGGAAGTCATGTTTGAGTGGTAAGGTTAAGATTACGACGGGAAAAAAAAATTGAAGTGTTGGAGAAGATCTCGAGCCGAGAAGTGTATAGGATCTCGGGCCGAGAAGATTTGCTAGAGTTCAAGCCGAGATGATGTATAATCTCGGGCCGAGATGTTTTGAAGGAGTTCGAGCCGAACTGTGGCAAGATCTCGGGCCAAGCTGTTTTGAAAGTGTTCGGGCCGAACTATGGGAAGATCTCGGGACGAGATGTTTTAAAAGTGTTCGGGCCGAACTATGGGAAGATCTCGGGCCGAGATGTTTTGAAAGTATTCGAGCCGAGATGTTCACTGTTCTCGAGCCGAGAATGTTCTTCAGCTTCAAGCCCAGAACAGTAGCGTCGTTTTGAGCAGAAACCGAACAACCAACAAAAAAGACACTAAACTGATCTTAGATTGCTCGTTTCTTAACCAAAATGGATGATTCTTTTTGCAAACTGACCTAAAAACGTTTTCCTTCAATCCATTCCAAAAATATTGACTATAAACAACCTAGATCTAATCTAAAATTTGAATTTTCAAGGTTTCTCAAGCTTTAATGGAGTTTTCTTAAAATCAAGATTTCATAATATTTAAATAAATATCGCATCACACATAGTCAATCATACTCTAAGGCTTTCCATAAGCCCACACATACGTAACTGGCCTCCCCGAAACAAACTCCCCCGATATGGGTTATCTGGGTAAACTCCCCCGTTTCTGGGTTATCTATTGCTCCCACAATTTCTGAGTTATCTATTGCTCCCCCAATTTCCAGGTTATCTCAAACTCCCCCACTTTCCGGGTTATCTCAAACTCCCCCACATTCCGGGTTATCTATTGCTAGACATACTACTCTTGCACAGGGTGGTACCGCCCCGAGTAGGTGTCACTAACTCCCCCAATTGATGGGTTATCTAGGATCCAATTACTTTGCTACCACATAGCAATTCATAAATCTTGAAATGCTCCATAACAAAAATCACATCATACTTGTGGTAACAAATCAATTCAATAACAATTCAATTCATATACTAAGTATCCAGTACTTTTCTTTATTAAAATATTTATCTAATAAGACTACTAAAAACTTGTTTAATCATTTAAACCATATGACTACGTTCGGTTGGGTAGGCGTTTGACCCAAACGGGACGTATCCCGTGAGCTTCTTGGTATACTCATCCAAGGTTAGATTACCTTTCTTGAAATGCAAGAATTCTTTCAACAATTCCTGCAACTCCTTTTAGGGACAAAACTTTCCTTGAGTCTCCTAGTAAACTCTTCCCATGACACCTTATAAACGGCTTTCTTCCACAAAGTCTCATACACGGTGTCCCACCATGTGAGAGCATCATCTTTTAGCAAACGTGAGTGATAAGTCACCATGTCTTCTTCTTTACATTTACTACTCTCAAGCACATGTTCCGTCTCCCGGATCCAACAAACGGTCACTTTCGGTTCTGTACTCCCGAAATAGTTGTCGGGTCGGCATGCTAGGAATGTCTTGTAAGAACATCCTTCACGATCAATCACCTTTTCTTCACTTGTATCCTCATTGGAGGACTTTTCGGTCGGGGAACTATCGCCCGCGGACTTAGTCTTTGTGAGGGGTGGGGTATCCTCCCTTTCTTCTCTTTCTTCATCATCACGACCCCCATCCTCATCCCTTTCCTCATCATCAAAGTTCAACCGACCATTTATGATCCGGATAACATCTTGTTTCATCACTTCCCTCATATAAGTGAGCATGGATTGGATAGCCTCCATTGTCACCGGTGTATGGTTATTCCCAACACCCGAATTAGCCATACCATTCCCATCTCGATTCGCATTTAGAATCGCATTCGAAACTTGTTCCACATCTGGCACGACTCGACCACTTCTTGTTATAGCCATCTTACTTTAATAAGATATCAACCCAATTAGAATCTAATTATTCGACTAAATAGTCACATAATGCATAAGAAAAGCTCGATTCAAAGAATTCCCTTAATAGTTAACCCTAATTCACTTAAACTAAAGCTGTGATACCAAGTTGTAACACCTCAATTTTTTTCAAACAAATTAAAACTTTTAAGTAATTAAAGTTTAACATTCAAAATCCAGTACATCCAAAATATGGGTTAAACAAAACAATTGAAAGTGAATAAGAGTATTCAAAAACCGGTGTTACAATAATATCAAAACTAAAGTCTAGGGAATTAAATAAGTACACCGAGCTAATCACTTCCAATGCTAATTACGGGCCGCCTAATCCTTTGCTCCCGAACCTGAGTACATAGCCAAAACGAAATGTAGTACGTGAGACAAAATTGTCTCGTGAGAAACTCGGGTATTAGACCCGGTTAGAATAATTGAAATAAAATAATATTTAAATAAATATCACATTGCACATAAGCCCACACATACGTAACGGGCCTCCCCGAAACAAACTCCCTCGGTACGGGTTATCTAGGTAAACTCCCGCGTTTCCGGGTTATCTATTGCTCCCCCGATTGCCGGGTTATCTCAAAGTCCCCCGCTTTCTGGGTTATCTATTGCTAGACATACTACTCTTGCGCAGGGTGGTACCGCCCTGAGTAGGTGTCATTAACTCCCCCAATTGATGGGTTATCTAGGATCCAATTACTTAGCTACCACGTATCAATTCATAAATTTTGAGTCAATGCTCCATAACAAAAATACATCATACTTGTGGTAACCAAATCAATTCAATAACAATTCAATTCATATACTAAGTATCCAATCATTTTCTTTATTAAAATATTTATATAATAAGACTACTAAAATCTTGTTTAATCATTTAAACCATGAAAATCATTTTACTATGTACTCAGAAAATCTCATGTACAAACTTTGTAATGCTATCCCAAAATTGTGTCAATCAACACAAAGCTTACTTCTTAATCAAAGAAGTATCTCCAACTCTTAAGTCTACTTAACCTATTATCAATTTCAGCACAAAAACTAATTATAATCCAAAACTAGTTATCAATCAAACCATAACTGCATTCCTAACCACCAAGTTCATCCAATTTGGTGGAATCTCAAACCCTAGTTCAAGATTTCCATTAATAAAACCCAAATCCAATTTGTACACAATGATTACAAGCTTACAATGAGTGTTCCACACTCATGTTTAGTCATCTTCCCCAAAGATGACATGGTAGGTTGTCCAAACCACCATTGTTACCCAAATAAAGCTTGAAATTAAGGTAGAAGATCATAAGAATCAATAATCCTTACCTTTGGTGTTTAAATCTTCAAGGATGATGAAGATTCAAGCTCTAGACCACCAAAAATCGCCCAAAGTGCTCCAATTGCGGCTGGTAGGGTTGTAGGGTTGTAGGTGAGACTAAAAGCTAGTCTACAAAACGAGTTTATATAGTCCAGACAGGGCTCCCATCGAGCTCCCATCGTGAGGTTACGCTGCCTGACTTATATGAAGGCCTATGCATTCTCCCACCGAGCTCCCACCAAGCTCCCATCGCGACCCCATCACGAAAATCCTCCCACCGAACTTCTGAATTCCCTGTTCCTTCTTCGCGCCCAGCTCCCACCAAGCTACCATCGCGAGGGCTGCATGTCTAGGCCAACCTTTTGATCTCCAAACTTGTTTCTAACCAAGTTTTGCCCCGATTTTGATTATTTCGAGTCCCAAATAGTCAAACACTCAATATAATACGACAGTAAACATATTTTTACATAAAAAACTTAATTCGTATAAATCCCGATTAAATAATATAAATACGAATATAAAAATTACAATTGTTACATATGGCAAGTCGGATCTAGTGATGGTAAAATAGTTACGAGCAGTGACAAGTTATCGATAAAGAGTGGGTCCGAGAATGGTATCCAGTTGTGAAGGGGACATGTGAACACAACACAGTTGAAAAAGGCTTGGCATCAAATAGATCAACTCTTTGAAGAATATCGGCGACAAATTTACTTGCGTAACTAACCTCAAGGCCTAGGAAATAATTTAAATCACCAAGGTCTTTTTGTGTGCGTTTTTATTATAGATTTATAATGGATGATTGAGGCGGCAATTCACTCACAATTCCAAGTTTAATGGTATTTACAATTAGATTTTACACACACGAGGGCAGTGAACCCACCGTATAGTATATGCTTTATGGTAGTACCGAATTTTATTCGAACTCAAGGGATAGAGATAGACCAATGCTACTTCATTCATATTATTAAATAGCCATCATTAGGTTATTAATTATGGAGAGGTTTTTAATTAAACTAAATTAAACTAAACTAATCCTAAATATGTTTTTATCATTTATAAGAATTCACTCAAAAAGAGATAATGTAACTATTAAACATATAATCAAGTTAATAAGAAAATGCATACATAGGCTACTCATGTACCCACCAGACTATCATATAAGGTCTACTACTCAGCATAAGAGGTAATGCTTCTCTATTGCCAATACGGTCGTTGGATCAATAAAAAGTAAAAACTATATAACATCGTTGTGGCGGTACTTCAAGCCAACCGCTCAAGATGATCAATGGGCAAAGGTCATATACTAGTGTGTCAATCCTACATCCCAAGATGATTAATGCACGATTGGTTTGTTAACACTCGTAATGTAACATTAATTATTCACTTATAGTTAAATGGGGCATTCATATGACCTAACTAAACCACATAGCTTTGTTACCACACGAGCAAAACCATAAATTATTAATATAATTATAATCCAATAATAAAACTTGTCAATTCCTAAGCTTCATGCATATTAGGTATATAACAACCATTTATTTGAATTAAATATACAATTAACATAAACTTGCGACATTCAATATAAAAGTATAAATAATCTACTTACTAAAATATGGAAATAATATAAACAACATAGACATATATTTATAATAAATTCATAGAACGGCGTAAGAACATAAAATAAAAGAGAAGTACCAATTACATTGGATTGACAAGAGCTCTCTACTCCAAGAACTCGTGCACTCCGACTACACTACATCTAATCTAAGTGAGAGGAGGGGCTACCCCTCACTCTCTTGACCTTCCTAGTGCCTACACAACACTTGAAAACTCTGAAGTGTGTGAGGTTGGAATGGGAGAGGTGAGTAAAATGGTTTGAAATAGGTCTTCATTTATAGTCTTCAGAAGTCCCTGTTACGCGTCGCATTATGGTGGAACGCATCGCGTTCCAGCCCGTAATAATGAGTTAGTGGGTGAGTTTAAAGGTTGTCATCACTCCTCATTAAAACTTGTTTTTAAGGCTTCTTGTGTAGAAAACGCGTCGCGCTTGGTTACTGCTACGCGTCATGCTCTGGTTGATTAGAAAGCGTCGTTTTCAGATTTTGCGCACTTCTTCTTTTTTGCCAAATCTTCTCCAAAACACCCATTTTCTCTTCATATTTACATTTACCCTGAAATATTAGGAAACACAAGATTTGGAAGTATATGCTCAATTTCTTAATGATTTGTAGCTCAATTTCTTAATCATTAAGTTTGAAGTATTAAATCGTATTTAAACTTATTTGTATTAATCTCAAAAGACAAGTTTAGATTTATTTTGTTTGGATGTTTTTAATGTTTGTGTTTCAAAAATCGTATTTTTAGTTGTTTTATTATTTGTATCAAATGGAAATTATTCACAACCACAAACATACATGAAAAACATGCAACACAATTTTGGCAAAATCTCGACCGATGATAAGCTTTGTTCAGTCACGTGAGTCATCACGACGGACTGAAGGGTCAAGCTAGGGGACGGGCCAAGATGAACCAGAGCGGGCCTACATAAACCCAATGGGCTACCACTTGCTCGAAGATAATCATGAGCAAGTAGCAACCAAATTTATGGAAAATTGTAGCCCACGACTTGACATGCATTTTTGGCTTTCAAAATGCCCAAAACGGAGTCCGTATGCTCCTGAAAACTCTGTTTTCGTATAGCACCCGCAAATTGACGAAAATTTGTTGTTTTCTTCATTTTTCTTCAATCTCGGTCAACAATTTACAATACAAAAAATAATGAAAATACTACCTATTCTATTACTTTTACATTAAAAAATTTCCCCAAAAAATGGCACCAAAATGAAAAAAATAAAAATAAAAATTACAACATCGCTAAAAAACATGGCTTTCCAAACAAACAAACAATCCAAGCAATCAACACAATCACAAATGATCTAGGTTTTCATCGGTTTTGCACAATCAATCAACATTTGATTAGGTTTTGGCTTGCTATATAGCAAAAATACATGTTTTGCCATATAAAAAATTAGCAATTAAAATAAAATCCAAGCCAAATAATATAAAAAATTCAATAATCAAGATTAATTTTTTATTTTGGTTTTTGTAACTAGTAGCAATTAGGGTTCCAAAAAATCAAATTTTTAACCAAACTTTATTAAAAATTTTGCTACTTTTTACAAAAAAACTTGCTAATTAAATCATCAATATGATGACTCGTGATACCATTATTAGTGATATACGGTTTAATCAAAGAAAAAACACAGCGGAAAAATAAGTAAATCACCAATAAAGGATGTACGTATTGACAAGATAATTAAGCTATAATTAAGAAAGAGTTTAGTATGAGAAACCATCCCCTTGAAGCCTTTGATATGTAATGTTTCAGATGGTGACATGGGCGATCGAAACAAAGAATCCAGTGAATTCCTCCAAAGGTGATCCACACAACACTTGATTAAGAACACCAATTGGGATGCTAGTCCCTTAAACAGGAAATCAAAAGAAGCCAATACAGTATTCGCACGTCCAAAAAGAAACTCAACACAAAAGGAATATTTTGTTTTGATTGTTTTGTGCGTATGTAATCTCAAGCAAGCCTCAATTACTTTCCCTTTCTTGTAAATTGATATGCGGCCGTGAGGGGGCAAATAGGGAGGATAGTTATCTTGTTCCCTAATTTAAGTATTTATCTTCTAATTACAAGTTAGGAGATATGACACTTAGCTCATTTGTATTAATCAGTAGATAATTCTAGCCTTAACAATTAAGTTTAATTAAATAGTATATTACTTGCAATATTATATAGATAATATAATTACATTAATTATATTATATATATTTATCATGTTGTTTAGTGTATAAGTGTTTGACCCTTTAGGCTCACATTCAACTAGCCATATAACTATATGTCATGTACGTGAAGTATATTCCAACACTTTGGCTAGGTCTGCTTCTGTTATGAAACACTCTCTGTCCTCTGAGTCAGTGTACATATATCCAGAAGTGGGATATATTGTATTCTTTTGATCCCGAAAGATTATGTTAGGACGGACAGGAAATTGTTGAAAAATTCTAAAAGTGTCGAGACATTCTGGGCGATTGTTTCTGTATGCATCAGTCATGACACTGAGTGCTCTGTGTTCCCCTGAAAATAGAATGCCTTTTTCAAAACAGATAGCAGCAGCATCACCCATTTCATCCAAGATTACTTGGGCTTGAGATGATTTTGAAGGCATCTCCTTGATAGTCTTGTGATTTTGATCCAGTCTTGAAGACCCGGATCTTGAATATTATGAAGAAAAAAATCTTCATTGGAGGACTGACTGGCCTAGTGCAAGTGGTAACAATATATCCTTCTTTTTTCTAGACAAAATCTTCCTACAAGACAACATATTTCTACACGGGGAATGGAGATTGATACTATTGTTTGTCCTAATTGCCAAATGGGCATGGAAATGGTAAGTCATTTACTTTTTTCGTGTCAATTGGCAAAGCAGGTTTGGAATAAGATATCGAGATGGTGTCATATGGGTATTTTTGATGGCAATTCGTTGTCTGATGGGTGGGGATTGGTGTCTTCTACAGCAAAGAACAACGATCAAGAGATGAAGTTAACTATCATAGGAAGTGCTACGTGTTGGATGATGTGGAGATTTAGAAATTATTTACTTTTCGATGTTGGTAGTATTCGTAAAGGAGACCTATTAGATTATATTGTTTTATTTTTGTTTAACTGGTTAATTAACCCATCGAGATCATAAATATAAGATTTCGTGAATTGATTGGCTTCTTACTAGCTTTCGTTTTTAATTTATATGTTTTGGTGGGGGACCTCGGGAGGGTGATGGCAATGCCGAAGCTCGACACTTTGCCTCCTTTTTGCTGGTCAAAAAAGAAAAAAAATATATCCTTCTTTAGGTTTCACTATTACTTTGTTGACATCAGTGTTCAGGCGGTATATGTCTGTCACACTGAGGAACTTTTTGTAACTCAAAATATTCATCTTTCTTTCTCTATACCAGGCTCTTTCATCAACTAAACTCTAATACTGCTCACGTAGTTTAGAGCCTTTCTTTTTTGTTCTTTATGATGTTGAAGGTATATTAGCTCGACCAGTATCAGGTTCATCCTTGATACCAAGAAGCAATCTAGTTTGCTCTTCTTCTATTTGTTGTGCGGTCTTCCTTGGGACCTGTTCATCATCACTAGAAATAGAATGAACAGGTCTTCTTCTTCTTGTAATTAGAGGAGATGGATCCTCACTTGATTCTGAAGACTTTACAACATTTACCATTCTTCTTCTTGTAGGAGGGATTGGATTGTTTGTTTGTCTTCTTGTAACCGGATAATCTTGTGGATCTTTAGGAGGCTCTTCATCATTTGAGGATGATGATGAAGAGCTTTCTTTGTCTGCCATGTCCACTGCTGAAGTGTATAAAATCTGAATGGGCACTGGATTTGGTTCTTCATCATCAGATACTTTGATCTGATCAAGTCGGTCTAGGACAGAATTTCCCCTGTTTCTTGTCCTTTCATACCGAAGCACTGATCCCTGAGCCTGAGCAGATGGCTCCCCTTGAGCAGTTGGCTCTTGCTGTGTTTGTTGAGTTTGATGTTAATTAAGTTTTATTCTTTTCTACCTGTGAGCTGATGGCTTAAGTTGATCAACCTCTTCTTCTCTTTGTCTCTCCTCCCCCTTATTGTTATCATTAGAAGGGGAAGGAAGAGCTTCGGTATCACCACCCCGATCTCCTTGATTATCTTCATGGGTGATGGCAGAGGTTCAGTATCACCATCTCCACCTTGGTCTTCATTATCTCCACTGTGTTGAGATATTGGAGTAAGTGGAGGAGTTTGGTGGGGTTATTGAAGTAGTGCTACTGACTGTTTTAGTGAGTCAATGTCTTGGCTCATAGTTTCCATCCTGGCCAGTATTGTGTTCTGTGTATTCAGCATAGCCAGGATTTGTTGCATGATTGTCTGCAAGGAAACTACTTCAACTTGAGCAATAGAACCTTGAGGACCCTGCACAGATGGTGCTAAAGAAACAAAAAAATGTAACTAGTTAGTATTTTTGGTTTATCAACTAGAATCATGGTGTTTTATAATTCTAAAATCATTTAAACAAAATTTTTAAGTTTGTATCTCATCTGTTTTATGATGAGATATTGTGGACTTGTGCATAACATGTGTATGAATTTTTCAGTAAAATGTGAGTGTGATTTGAGTAGCTCAGTGTAGGTTAGGTCACTTTCTATGAAAGGCTTTGGCTTTGGAATTCGAAGCCTGGATGAACTTCTTTTTATTTTCAATGTTTATGACTCGGTTTTAGAGTGATAACAGCAATGTGGTTCAAACCCCATGGAAGATACTTGGAAAGTGTGGCTTAAGCATTTTGGATCATTACTTATATCATGAGGTCCATCTTAATATAAGATGATTCATGATAAAAGCAGCACCGGTGGGTGTCATTGTGACATCAACCACCATTGTCTCTTTCTATGTTAAGACAATTGTAAACTGGAAATGATCAGTTTGTGCTCAGTATTGAATTTTGCATAATAGCAGTGGGCTAACTATGTTGGCCATACTAGATATATATTTTAAAGAATCTTTTAAGACCTTGCTCAGTATTGTATTGGTACAGTCCAACACTTAGTCTTTGTTTGAAATATATATAAATATATATATAAATATATATATAAATATATATATAGGAGTTTAAGGTTTTATTAGAAATTCATACCTCAGACTTTGTCCGACTCCCTTCGGCCTTCAACAGAGGTCGGTGCTTGATAATTAGTGTGTTGATTAGATCCTCCAGCACCCTCTGGACCTTGTTGTTGTCCTCCTTGTCCCCCTTCCAGATTTTGTTGCTCATAAGCAATTTCAACATCTAATGGAATATGGGGTTCCATAATTGGTGGTGTTTGAGCATTGTGTTGTTGTTGTTCTGGTTCTGGAAGGTTTGAAGAATTGATGTTGATCCTCCACTAAAGGTGTCAGTGTAGGAGTATTACTGTGTAATACCGAGTCTGATGAAAGTACACCCATGATGATTGGACTCTGATTTCTTCGAGCCCTTGTTAGACGCAGTACAAGGTTTTGCTGAAGAGGGTCAGTATCAGTATCAGTATCTGATGCAGTATGAGGTGCATCAGGATTTCCTTGGACAGAATTGGCATCGTCATCGGCATCATCATCAACATTATCATCATTTTCATCACCATTATCATCATCATTATCATTATCAGCCTCATCAACTTCATCATCATCTTCATCATTATCATTGTTGTGAGCCTGGACTATGGTCCACATGGTAGGACTAAGTGAGGCCAACTCGTTGAAGATCAGTCTTGCATAATCAATGTGCCTATTGTGGTATATAACATGTACAATCTGCATCCCAAGTCATTGATTTGATCAAGAGCCCCTATTTTGTGGGCCATACACCGAATGATGGTGGATATCAGAATTCCCCACATTGGACCAAATTCATGCCTCTTTATTATTCATGTTGTGCTTGGTCTTCTGAGAAGGGGTAATACTTGATCTAATAGTTTCTCTATCAACAAGTCCTCATACTATGCATGTGTAGGAAGTTGAAGTTCACACCGAATTATAGCAGTTGAGATGAATGCACGTTATTGATCCCTGATAATCCACCCTGTGATCATGTCTGGAGAATCCATTTTTGTAGAGTACACAAATTCACAGAGCATTGTAGGGTAGATTGCTCTTGGAGAAGTTTAAAGAGAATTAGCAATCGAGCTGTGCCTCAGATATGTAATGATGTGTTGGAATTGAGGGCACACCCATGCTTGCGGAATCGTGAATTTTGTAGTGATATATATTATTTCACGAAAAGCGTGGGAGTTCATCCTTATTGAATTCCTTTGTTAGTGCATCGTTAGATGCAACGAATTAAAAGTTTGCCATATTTGCGAATACGATTGAGAGTATACTTGCAAGAAAAAGAAAATCGTTAATGGCAGAGAGTGAGTGAGAAATAAAATAGCAAAGAAATGAAATTCAAATATAATAAACGACTATTTATAGTTTAAAGGGAAATCATGACAGTATTGGGAAGTAAAAACGACTGAAATGACGATCTTATCTACTTCTAACGGTAACTTTTTGGAAGGAAAGTTATTGTTAGGGGTTAGAAAGATTACTTGCTAATTAGGACACCCCAAAAAGTCCAATACTGATAACAAGAAAAAATAAATTAATTTTTTTTAAATAATAAAAACATTTTATTTATTCTATAAATGAATAAAAAATTTAAAATAAAAATTTGAAATTGATATGCCAGACGAGCTAGCAATACTAAACATATAGTATAGGAGAAAATTTAAAAGTTTAAGGGTTCAGCATTCCCAATTGTCTTAGTAAATACATAAACCTCTCTTCTGAAGAGGTTTTGTAAACACATCAGCCAATTGGTCCTCTGTTGGGACATAGTCTAGTTGAACCTTACCTTTTTAAACATTATCCCTGAAAAAGTGGTGTCTGATATCAATGTGCTTTGTTCTTGAGTGATGGACTGGATTTTCTGTGACAGCAATAGCACTCTTGTTATCACAATGAATTGGAGTATTGGTGAAGTTGAATCCATAGTCCATCAGTTGGCATTGCATCCAAAGTAGTTGATCACAACAACTTCCTGCAACCACATACCCTGCTTCAATAGTGGAAGTTACAACTGAATTTTGTTTCTTGGATGACCAACCAACTAGTTTCCCACCGAGGAATTGACATCCTCCACTTGTACTCTTCATGTCCAACATACAACATACATAATCTGCATCTGTATACCCTTCAAGATCAAAAACTAAATCTTTGAGATACCAAAGACGTATGAGATTCCTTTGGATCAACCTGATACCTACCACACGAACATGTTGCAAACATGATATCAGGCATGCTAGCTGTTAAGTAAAGTAAGGAACCAGTCATACCTCGGTGTGTGGATTGACATACTGGTTTACCAGTTTCATCCATACTTTTCTTATCCCGAGTACTCATAGGGGTGTGCATAGAAGAAAGATTTTCAAATTTGAATTTCTTCAGCATGTAATGCACATACTTACTTTGGTTCTTAAAAGTGCCATCAGACTTTTGATCAACTTGTAAACATTGAATATAAGTAAGTTCCCCCATCTGACTCATCTGATAACGAGCTGTCATTATCGTTGCAAACCAATGATACATTGACTTGTCAGAGGTGCCAAAGATAATATCATCCACATATATCAATTTTACCACGTGAAAATTTATTTTCAATTTAGTTCTCCGACAGGGTATCATACCAATCTCTAGGAGCTTGTTTGAGCCCATATAAAGCTTTATCAAGCTTGAAAACATAATTAGGAAATTTAGGATCAACAAAACCTAGGAGTTGTTTAACATAAACTTCCTTTTGTAGTTTTCCATTGAGAAAGGCACTTTTAACATCCATTTGATAGACTTTGAAATTCTTGATGTCTGCATATGCAAGACATAGCCTAATAGCTTCAATTGCTACTGGTGCAAAAGGCTCATCATAATCAATACCTTCTTCTTGCATGTAGGCTTGAGCAACAAGTCTAGCTTTGTTCTTGATTGTAACGACCCGAATTTTGTAAATAAATAAATTGTACAAAAATATGATAAATAAGGATAAATTGTTCAGAGAACGTAGGAATTGGTTTCGTGTCGTTTGGACACCGTACGAGAAAGTTATGGGCGAAACCGGGTCGAGCCAAAGATCAAAAAGTGCAGCCTTAGCTGCTCAAGAAGTTCACGGCGTGAACTATAGTTCCCGATCAGATCCCGATCGCGAACTTCGCGTGCGTGAAGAAGTTCACGTCGCGAACTCGGTAACGATCGTGAACTTCGGTCGACACTAGCATTTAATACGGGAAATCTTCATTTAATACACACATAAAATCTTCATTGGTAATATTGGGGAAAATGGTGCTAGTAGTTGACTAGTCATGGAATATATAGTTAGTATTGATGATTGACGCAAACCATTGTATTGGTTTGATAATAGGTTATTGGTTGAAGGATTTGAGGCATTCAAATCTTGAGGAGTGATATTGGTGTTCAAGGAACACAACATTTGGATAAGCTTGGCTAAGGTGAGTACATGTGAACTTTCAAAACTGAGTACATAGTTAGTAATGTTTTATGATTAAATGTTTTTATCGAGTCTTTAAGTAATTTAGTTATTTATGTGATTTATGACGAATTGCTTACATGATGATGAAATGATTTATTGAATGAGAAATGATGGAGCTATAGGCTCATAATGATAAGAGAAAAGTGATGATGATGATGCTGTTGTCCCTAGGGCCGTAGTAGATTGGAGGCATTCCGGTTATTACGGTACCTTTAGGTTAGTGGTAGATTGGAGGCGTTCTGGTTACCCAAACCTAAGAGTCCCGGTAGATTGGAGGCATTCCGGTTACCGTGGATATGATGGTCTTGATAGATTGGAGGCATTCCGATTATCTTGACATTGGCCAAGAGATGAAAGTAATGAATTGACCCAAACGAACCTAGTAATATTATTTTAAGTTTAAATGATATTATTTGACTAGTTGTTTATCGGGTCTAAAACCCTAGTAATATTATTTAGGACGGACAGGAAATTGTTGAAAAATTCTAAAAGTGTCGAGACATTCTGGGCGATTGTTTCTGTTTGCATCAGTCATGACACTGAGTGCTCTGTGTTCCCCTGAAAATAGAATGCCTTTTTCAAAACAGATAGCAGCAGCATCCCCCATTTCATCCAAGATTACTTGGGCTTGAGATGATTTTGAAGGCATCTCCTTGATAGTCTTGTGATTTTGATCCAGTCTTGAAGACCCGGATCTTGAATATTATGAAGAAAAAAATCTTCATTGGAGGACTGACTGGCCTAGTGCAAGTGGTAACAATATATCCTTCTTTTTTCTAGACAAAATCTTCCTACAAGACAACATATTTCTACACGGGGAATGGAGATTGATACTATTGTTTGTCCTAATTGCCAAATGGGCATGGAAATGGTAAGTCATTTACTTTTTTCGTGTCAATTGGCAAAGCAGGTTTGGAATAAGATATCGAGATGGTGTCATGTGGGTATTTTTGATGGCAATTCATTGTCTGATGGGTGGGGATTGGTGTCTTCAACAGCAAAGAACAACGATCAAGAGATGAAGTTAACTATCATAGGAAGTGCTACGTGTTGGATGATGTGGAGATTTAGAAATTATTTGCTTTTCGATGTTGGTAGTATTCGTAAAGGAGACCTATTAGATTATATTGTTTTATTTTTGTTTAACTGGTTAATTAACCCATCGAGATCATAAATATAATATTTCGTGAATTGATTGGCTTCTTACTAGCTTTCGTTTTTAATTTATATGTTTTGGTGGGGGACCTCGGGAGGGTGATGGCAATGCCGAAGCTCGACACTTTGCCTCCTTTTTGCTGGTCAAAAAAGAAAAAAAATATATCCTTCTTTAGGTTTCACTATTACTTTGTTGACATCAGTGTTCAGGCGGTATATGTCTGTCACACTGAGGAACTTTTTGTTACTCAAAATATTCATCTTTCTTTCTCTATACCAGGCTCTTTCAGCAACTAAACTCTAATACTGCTCACGTAGTTTAGAGCCTTTCTTTTTTGTTCTTTATGATATTGAAGGTATATTAGCTCGACCAGTATCAGGTTCATCCTTGATACCAAGAAGCAATCTGGTTTGCTCTTCTTCTATTTATTGTGCGGTCTTCCTTGGGACCTGTTCATCATCACTAGAAATAGAATGAACAGGTCTTCTTCTTCTTGTAATTAGAGGAGATGGATCCTCACTTGATTCTGAAGACTTTACAACATTTACCATTCTTCTTCTTGTAGGAGGGATTGGATTGTTTGTTTGTCTTCTTGTAACCGGATAATCTTGTGGATCTTTAGGAGGCTCTTCATCATTTGAGGATGATGATGAAGAGCTTTCTTTGTCTGCCATGTCCACTGCTGAAGTGTATAAAATCTGAATGGGCACTGGATTTGGTTCTTCATCATCAGATACTTTGATCTGATCAAGTCGGTCTAGGACAGAATTTCCCCTGTTTCTTGTCCTTTCATACCGAAGCACTGATCCCTGAGCCTGAGCAGATGGCTCCCCTTGAGCAGTTGGCTCTTGCTGTGTTTGTTGAGTTTGATGTTAATTAAGTTTTATTCTTTTCTCCCTGTGAGCTGATGGCTTAGGTTGATCAACCTCTTCTTCTCTTTGTCTCTCCTCCCCCTTATTGTTATCATTAGAAGGGGAAGGAAGACCTTCGGTATCACCACCCCGATCTCCTTGATTATCTTCATGGGTGATGGCAGAGGTTCAGTATCACCATCTCCACCTTGGTCTTCATTATCTCCACTGTGTTGAGATATTGGAGTAAGTGGAGGAGTTTGGTGGGGTTGTTGAAGTAGTGCTACTGACTGTTTTAGTGAGTCAATGTCTTGGCTCATAGTTTCCATCCTGGCCAGTATTGTGTTCTGTGTATTCAGCATAGCCAGGATTTGTTGCATGATTGTCTGCAAGGAAACTACTTCAACTTGAGCAATAGAACCTTGAGGACCCTGCACAGATGGTGCTAAAGAAACAAAAAATGTAACTAGTTAGTATTTTTGGTTTATCAACTAGAATCATGGTGTTTTATAATTCTAAAATCATTTAAACAAAATTTTAAAGTTTGTATCTCATCTGTTTTATGATGAGATATTGTGGACTTGTGCATAACATGTGTATGAATTTTTCAGTAAAAAGTGAGTGTGATTTGAGTAGCTCAGTGTAGGTTAGGTCACTTTCTATGAAAGGCTTTGGCTTTGGAATTCGAAGCCTGGATGAACTTCTTTTTATTTTCAATGTTTATGACTCGGTTTTAGAGTGATAACAGCAATGTGGTTCAAACCCCATGGAAGATACTTGGAAAGTGTGGCTTAAGCATTTTGGATCATTACTTATATCATGAGGTCCATCTTAATATAAGATGATTCATGATAAAAGCAGCACCGGTGGGTGTCATTGTGACATCAACCACCATTGTCTCTTTCTATGTTGAGACAATTGTAAACTGGAAATGATCAGTTTGTGCTCAGTATTGAATTTTGCATAATAGCAGTGGGCTAACTATGTTGGCCATACTAGATATATATTTTAAAGAATCTTTTAAGACCTTGCTCAGTATTGTATTGGTACAGTCCAACACTTAGTCTTTGTTTGAAATATATATAAATATATATATAAATATATATATAGGAGTTTAAGGTTTTATTAGAAATTCATACCTCAGACTTTTTCCGACTCCCTTCGGCCTTCAACAGAGGTCGGTGCTTGATAATTAGTGTGTTGATTAGATCCTCCAGCACCCTCTGGACCTTGTTGTTGTCCTCCTTGTCCCCCTTCAAGATTTTGTTGCTCATAAGCAATTTCAACATCTAATGGAATATGGGGTTCCATAATTGGTGGTGTTTGAGCATTGTGTTGTTGTTGTTCTGGTTCTGGAAGGTTTGAAGAATTGATGTTGATCCTCCACTAAAGGTGTCAGTGTAGGAGTATTACTGTGTAATACCGAGTCTGATGAAAGTACACCCATGATGATTGGACTCTGATTTCTTCGAGCCCTTGTTAGACGCAGTACAAGGTTTTGCTGAAGAGGGTCAGTATCAGTATTAGTATCTGATGCAGTATGAGGTGCATCAGGATTTCCTTGGACAGAATTGGCATCGTCATCGGCATCATCATCAACATTATCATCATTTTCATCACCATTATCATCATCATTATCATTATCAGCCTCATCAACTTCATCATCATCTTCATCATTATCATTGTTGTGAGCCTCGACTATGGTCCACATGGTAGGACTAAGTGAGGCCAACTCGTTGAAGATCAGTCTTGCATAATCAATGTGCCTATTGTGGTATATAACATGTACAATCTGCATCCCAAGTCATTGATTTGATCAAGAGCCCCTATTTTGTGGGCCATACACCGAATGATGGTGGATATCAGAATTCCCCACATTGGACCAAATTCATGCCTCTTTATTATTCATGTTGTGCTTGGTCTTCTGAGAAGGGGTAATACTTGATCTAATAGTTTCTCTATCAACAAGTCCTCATACTATGCATGTGTAGGAAGTTGAAGTTCACACCGAATTATAGCAGTTGAGATGAATGCACGTTATTGATCCCTGATAATCCACCCTGTGATCATGTCTGGAGAATCCATTTTTGTAGAGTACACAAATTCACAGAGCATTGTAGGGTAGATTGCTCTTGGAGAAGTTTAAAGAGAATTAGCAATCGAGCTGTGCCTCAGATATGTAATGATGTGTTGGAATTGAGGGCACACCCATGCTTGCGGAATCGTGAATTTTGTAGTGATATATATTATTTCACGAAAAGCGTGGGAGTTCATCCTTATTGAATTCCTTTGTTAGTGCATCGTTAGATGCAACGAATTAAAAGTTTGCCATATTTGCGAATACGATTGAGAGTATACTTGCAAGAAAAAGAAAATCGTTAATGGCAGAGAGTGAGTGAGAAATAAAATAGCAAAGAAATGAAATTCAAATATAATAAACGACTATTTATAGTTTAAAGGGAAATCATGACAGTATTGGGAAGTAAAAACGACTGAAATGACGATCTTATCTACTTCTAACGGTAACTTTTTGGAAGGAAAGTTATTGTTAGGGGTTAGAAAGATTACTTGCTAATTAGGACACCCCAAAAAGTCCAATACTGATAACAAGAAAAAATAAATTATTTTTTTTTAAATAATAAAAACATTTTATTTATTCTATAAATGAATAAAAAATTTAAAATAAAAATTTGAAATTGATATGCCAGACGAGCTAGCAATACTAAACATACAGTATAGGAGAAAATTTAAAAGTTTAAGGGTTCAGCATTCCCAATTGTCTTAGTAAATACATAAACCTCTCTTCTGAAGAGGTTTTGTAAACACATCAGCCAATTGGTCCTCTGTTGGGACATAGTCTAGTTGAACCTTACCTTTTTAAACATTATCCCTGAAAAAGTGGTGTCTGATATCAATGTGCTTTGTTCTTGAGTGATGGACTGGATTTTCTGTGACAGCAATAGCACTCTTGTTATCACAATGAATTGGAGTATTGGTGAAGTTGAATCCATAGTCCATCAGTTGGCATTGCATCCAAAGTAGTTGATCACAACAACTTCCTGCAACCACATACCCTGCTTCAATAGTGGAAGTTACAACTGAATTTTGTTTCTTGGATGACCAACCAACTAGTTTCCCACCGAGTTATTGACATCCTCCACTTGTACTCTTCATGTCCAACATACAACATACATAATCTGCATCTGTATACCCTTCAAGATCAAAAACTAAATCTTTGAGATACCAAAGACGTATGTTAGGAGTACCTGAAATATATCTAAAAATTCTCTTAACAACTTTAAGATGAGATTCCTTTGGATCAACCTGATACCTACCACACGAACATGTTGCAAACATGATATCAGGCATGCTAGCTGTTAAGTAAAGTAAGGAACCAGTCATACCTCGGTGTGTGGATTGACATACTGGTTTACCAGTTTCATCCATACTTTTCTTATCCCGAGTACTCATAGGGGTGTGCATAGAAGAAAGATTTTCAAATTTGTATTTCTTCAGCATGTAATGCACATACTTACTTTGGTTCTTAAAAGTGCCATCAGACTTTTGATCAACTTGTAAACATTGAATATAAGTAAGTTCCCCCATCTGACTCATCTGATAACGAGCTGTCATTATCATTGCAAACCAATGATACATTGACTTGTCAGAGGTGCCAAAGATAATATCATCCACATATATCAATTTTACCACGTGAAAATTTATTTTCAATTTAGTTCTCCGACAGGGTATCATACCAATCTCTAGGAGCTTGTTTGAGCCCATATAAAGCTTTATCAAGCTTGAAAACATAATTAGGAAATTTAGGATCAACAAAACCTAGGAGTTGTTTAACATAAACTTCCTTTTGTAGTTTTCCATTGAGAAAGGCACTTTTAACATCCATTTGATAGACTTTGAAATTCTTGATGTCTGCATATGCAAGACATAGCCTAATAGCTTCAATTGCTACTGGTGCAAAAGGCTCATCATAATCAATACCTTCTTCTTGCACGTAGGCTTGAGCAACAAGTCTAGCTTTGTTCTTGATTGTAACGACCCGAATTTTATAAATAAATAAATTGTACAAAAATATGATAAATAAGGATAAATTGTTTAGAGAACGTAGGAATTGGTTTCGTGTCGTTTGGACACCGTACGAGAAAGTTATGGGCGAAACCGGGTCGAGCCAAAGATCAAAAAGTGCAGCCTTAGCTGCTCAAGAAGTTCACGGCGTGAACTATAGTTCCCGATCAGATCCCGATCGCGAACTTCGCGTGCGTGAAGAAGTTCACGTCGCGAACTCGGTAACGATCGTGAACTTCGGTCGACACTAGCATTTAATACGGGAAATCTTCATTTAATACACACATAAAATCTTCATTGGTAATTTTGGGGAAAATGGTGCTAGTAGTTGACTAGTCATGGAATATACAGTTAGTATTGATGATTGACGCAAACCATTGTATTGGTTTGATAATAGGTTATTGGTTGAAGGAATTGAGGCATGCAAATCTTGAGGAGTGATATTGGTGTTCAAGGAACACAACATTTGGATAAGCTTGGCTAAGGTGAGTACATGTGAACTTTCAAAACTGAGTACATAGTTAGTAATGTTTTATGATTAAATGTTTTTATCGAGTCTTTAAGTAATTTAGTTATTTATGTGATTTATGACGAATTGCTTACATGATGATGAAATGATTTATTGAATGAGAAATGATGGAGCTATAGGCTCATAATGATAAGAGAAAAGTGATGATGATGATGCTGTTGTCCCTAGGGCCGTAGTAGATTGGAGGCATTCCGGTTATTACGGTACCTTTAGGTTAGTGGTAGATTGGAGGCGTTCTGGTTACCCAAACCTAAGAGTCCCGGTAGATTGGAGGCATTCCGGTTACCGTGGATATGATGGTCTTGATAGATTGGAGGCATTCCGATTATCTTGACATTGGCCAAGAGATGAAAGTAATGAATTGACCCAAACGAACCTAGTAATATTATTTTAAGTTTAAATGATATTATTTGACTAGTTGTTTATCGGGTCTAAAACCCATGTATCTCACGAGGCAATTTTGTCTCACGTACTATGTTTGTGTTTTGCTATGTACTCAAGTTCGGGATCGAAGATCTAGGAGGCCCGTTTAGAAGAGGCCTTGTTGAGATTAGCTCGGTGTTGATGATTAGAGTCCTTATCCTATGGTTAAGATATAATTTGTAACACCGTTTTTGTAAACTCTGATAATCTCGAACAAGAACCCTTTTCGTTTTTGTAAAACCGGTATTTGACACCGTTACAACATTATGTATTTTGGATTAAATGTTATTTAAATATTGTTTTGAAAAAAGAGGTGTTACAACTTGGTATCAGAGCTATAGTTTAAGTGAACTAGGTTGAGTTGACCATCCTAGACTTAAACTGAGCTAGAAGGACCGTAGGTTCCATAGGATACTTATGAATTGGCTATTGAGACCTTAAGTGTAGGTTCGATAGGGTTGACCTTAAGGGAATAGGTCATGTTGGTTTTGGAACGGTCAATGCTACCGTTACTTTGATAAATTGACTTCTAAATGATTGATGTCTTATTATAGCAAAATGGTGAGAACTAGAAGTGCAAGAGGCCCACTCGATCAAGGGCAAGATTCGAATAACCTTGTCGAACCGGTATTTGGCCCTCCACCTTGTGATGAAGTGGAGAATTCGGGGGTTGAAAGGAACAGTCACACCCCGGTCATCGTAGAACACCTCCAAACTATGTTCAACCAAATGAGGGACATAGTGAACGAGGATGTGAACCGAATCCTCAATGAGCATAGGGCACGTGAAAGGCGGGAGGAATCTCCACCCCGCACAAAGAGCAAGTCAAGTAGCGTTGCTCAAACCGAGAGGTCTTCGACGGAAGAAGAGGAGAGTGACCCCGAGCCGAGGGAAAGGAAGGGGTGCACGTACAAAAATTTTGTGGCTTTTAAGCCCGATAACTACTATGGTAGCTCCGAACCAAAAGTCACGATCCGTTGGATCCGTGAAACCGAACAAGTCCTTGAAGCTAGTAAATGCAAGGAAGGTGATATGGTGATTTATGCTTCTCGGTTGTTGAAGGATGAAGCCCTCGTGTGGTGGGATACCATGTACGAAACTTTGGGAAAGAGGGCGGTGTACAAGATGACTTGGGATGAGTTTGTGAAACGGTTGAAGGCAAAGTTTTGCCCCGAAAGAAATTTGGAGAAGCTTCAAGAAGAGTTTGTCCACTTGAAGAAGGAAGGGATGAGTGTCGATGAGTACACTAAAAAGTTCACTGGATTGATCCCGTTTGTAATCAAATTGTATCCGGATGAGAGGTCCCGGATTGTTAGGTATGCTAATGGACTCCCGTGGGAGTATGAGTTGGAAGTGAAAAGGGTCGCCACACTCAATGAGGCTATCGGTGCGGCGAGGAATGTTGAGGAGGTTGGCCAAAGGAAGATCAATGA
Organism: Calendula officinalis; assembly: GCA_963853835.1. Classification (NCBI taxonomy): domain Eukaryota; kingdom Viridiplantae; phylum Streptophyta; class Magnoliopsida; order Asterales; family Asteraceae; genus Calendula; species Calendula officinalis. Next base: position 24,118,743 of record OY970826.1, on the reverse strand, counting down.
AAGGCCAAAGTTTGAAAAGAGAAAGTTTGAAGGAAGCTCGGGAGCGGTAAAGAAGGGAAAGTTTATCCCGACCTATTCTAAACAAACGAGTGTTGGTGCTTGTAAGAAGTGTGGCAAAGACCACAAGGGGGAATGTTTGGCGGATTCAAAGTCGTGTTTTAAATGTGGAAGGCCGGGGCATATGGCGAGGGATTGCCGGGCACTATAGCAACTCTTGCCCGAAGAAGGGAAGCGAGACCATGGTGTCGACCGCTCAAAAGAAAGCGGAGCCGACAAAGGTCAAGGGACGGTCCTTCCAACTTACCCGAGATGAAGCCAAGGAAGTCCACGATGTCGTTTCAGGTACCCTACTCGTAAATTCTATTCCCGCCCGGATCTTATTTGACTCGGGTGCTACTTATTCGTTTGTGTCGCATGATTTTGTTGTGTTGTTGAAAGTGCCGTTAGAACTCCTTGATGAGATTTATGATATAGAAATTGCAGATGGTAAAACCTCCATAGTTCAACATATGTGTCGAAATTGTGAATTGGAAATAGACGGGAAAAAGTTTTAAGGTAAATTTATTACCCATGGAAATTGCGGGTTTTGATATAGTTATAGGTATGGATTGGTTGGGTGATAATCAAGGAAAGATTTTATGCGGGAAAAAGATAGTCTCGATTAGGACTCCCGACAACGAAAAAGTTTATGTGTATGGTGAGAGACGACACCATTTGCCATGTCTTATGACCGCGGTTAAAGCTAGGAAATGTTTAGCCAAAGGGTGTTCGTCCTTTTTAGCGTATGTGTTAGATGGAAGGAAGGAGAAGAAGACGGTGGAAAATGTGAAGGTGATTCGGGACTTTCCCGAAGTATTTCCCGATGATTTACCGGGATTGCCACCGGAGAGACAAGTAGAATTCCGTATTGATTTGGTTCCGGGGGCGACGGCGATAGCTCGTGCTCCATACCGTTTGGCTCCCACCGAGATGCGGGAATTGATGTCCCAATTGCAAGAGTTACTCGACAAAGGATTTATTCGCCCTAGTTCGTCTCCATGGGGTGCGCCCGTATTGTTCGTTAAGATGAAAGACGGTTCAATGAGAATGTGCATCGACTACCGAGAGTTGAACAAGATGACCATTAAGAACCGATACCCGTTGCCTAGAATCAACGACTTCTTTGATCAACTTCAAGGTGCCGACTACTTCTCGAAGATCGATTTGAGATCGGGTTACCATCAAGTTCGAGTGAAAGAAGGATATACCGAGAAGACGGCGTTTCGTACACGTTATGGGCATTACGAGTTTTTGGTGATGCCATTCGGATTGACTAATGCACCGGCCATTTTTATGGACCTTATGAATCGGGTTTGCAAACCATTCCTCGACAAGTTCCTTATCATATTTATTGACGATATTCTTATTTATTCAAAAACCGAAGAAGTACACGAGAGCCACCTAAGGAAAACGTTAGAAGTGCTACAACGAGAGAAATTGTATGCTAAGTTTTCTAAGTGTGAATTTTGGATTCGAGAAGTCCAATTCCTTGGTCATGTCGTATCCCGAGAAGGAATCAAAGTCGACCCGTCGAAGATTGAAGCGGTTATGAAGTGGGAACCACCACGAACTCCAACCGAAGTGAGGAGTTTTCTCGGCCTTGCCGGATATTACCGTCGATTTATTCAAGACTTTTCTCGAGTGGCGACACCACTCACGTTGTTGACCCGAAAGAGTAGTGAGTTTGTGTGGGGAGAAAAGCAAGAAAATGCATTTGCCATATTAAAGGAAAAATTGTGTAACGCCGGTTATCACGTTACCCGAAGGGATGGAAGACTTTGTCGTATATAGTGATGCTTCACATAAAGGTTTGGGTTGTGTTTTGATGCAACGGGGGAAAGTGATTGCCTATGTCTCGAGACAACTAAAGAATGCGGAAGAAAGGTACACGACTCACGATTTAGAATTGGCGGCGATAGTGTTTGCTTTAAAGCTATGGAGACACTACTTATACGGTACGAGGTGTATGTTATATACGGATCACAAGAGTCTTCAATACGTTTTTACTCAAAAAGACTTAAATATGAGGAAAAGAAGATGGATCGAATTGATACAAGAATATGATTGTGAGATTGTTTACCATGCGGGGAAGGCCAACGTGGTAGCCGACGCCTTGAGCCGAAAGGTGTATGAAAAGCCGAAAAGAGGAAAGCTAACACGTATTGAAGTAGTCTCGAGTATAGTAGAACGAATCAAGAATGCCCAACGGGAAGTGATAGGAAAAGATGACTTAAGGCAAGAGCGTTTGGGAAAGAACCAACACTTTGTGGAAAACAAGCAAGGGTTGAAAACCGTTGGTGGTTGAATTTGGGTTCCCAAGTTCGGGGGTACCCGAAAGGAGTTACTAACCGATGTTCATAAGTCTAAGTATTCGATCCACCCGGGGAGTACGAAAACGTATCAAGATATGAAGAAGATGTATTGGTGGCCCGGGATGAAGGCAAGAGTGCCAAAGTATATTTCTATGTGTGCCACGTGTGCACAAGTAAAAGTTGAGCATCAAGTACCTTACGGGGTAGCTCAATCGTTACAAATCCCGGCCGGAAAATGGGATGATATAACAATGGATTTTATTGTTGGATTGCCAAAGACGAGCAAGAACCACGACGCTATTTGGGTCATTGTTGACCGGTTGACCAAAAGTGCATTATTCTTGGCAATTCGGGAAACCATGCCACTTGAGAAGTTGGCAAAGTTGTATGTGGATGAAGTAGTAAGACTTCATGGAGTCCCGTTGTCAATTGTGTCCGATAGAGATGCGAGGTTTACCTCGAGATTTTGGAGATCGTTGCAAGAGGAGTTGGGAACGGAATTGCGATTGAGTACGGCTTACCACCCGCAAACCGATGGTCAAAGTGAAAGAACCATCCAAACGGTTGAAGATATGCTAAGATCGTGTGTGCTAGATTTTGGAGGTAAATGGGACGAACATTTACCGTTAGTTGAGTTCTCCTACAATAATAGTTACCAATCAACTGTTAAAATTCCGCCTTATGAGGCATTGTATGGAAGGAAATGTAGGACTCCATCGTGTTGGCTCGAAGCGGGTGAGACGAAACTCACGGGTCCCGAAATTGTGAAGATGACCAATGAAAAGATTGGAATAATCCAAACCAATATGAAAATCGCCCAAGATCGACAAAGAAGCTACTCGGGGTTTGAAAAAGAGACCTTATGATTTGAATGTTGGAGACATGGTGATGTTAAAAGTATCGCCTTGGAAAGGCGTGATGCGGTTTGGTAAGAAGGGCAAATTGAGCCCAAGGTATGTTGGCCCGTTTAAGATTTTGAAACGGGTCCGTTTGCAAGCTTTCAAGTTAGAACTTCCACCCGAACTTCAAGGTGTTCACGATACGTTTCATGTAAGTTATTTGAAGAAGTTCGTGGGTGAGGTTGAAAACAAAATTTCGTTACAAGAGTTGCGGGTTGATGCCCCGAACCGATTGATTGAAGAACCCGAAGCCATACTAGAGTCAAAAACCAAGAAACTTCGGAATAAAGAAATTGAATTGGTGTTGGTCAAATGGAAGCATTCACTTGGACCGAACTTGACGTGGGAAGTCAAGGACGAGATTCGGAAAAGATACCCGAACTTCGTGAATTATGATGAGATTCCGAGGACGGAATCTCCTTAAGGGGTAGATAGTTGTAACGACCCGAATTTTGTAAATAAATAAATTGTACAAAAATATGATAAATAAGGATAAATTATTTATAGAACGTAGGAATTGGTTTCGTGTCATTTGGACACCGTACGAGAAAGTTATGGGCGAAACTTGGTCAAGCCAAAGATCAAAAAGTGCAGCCTTAGCTGCTCAAGAAGTTCACGGCGTGAACTATAGTTCACGATCGTGAACATGGTCCAGCCATTTTGACATTCAGGCGTGAACTAGTTCCCGGTCAAATCCCGATCGCGAACTTCGCGTGCGTGAAGAAGTTCACGTCGCGAATTCGGTAACGATCGTGAACTTCGGTCGACACCAGCATTTAATACGGGAAATCTTCATTTAATACACACATAAACCCTAGTTTTCTCCTCTCAACTTGTGTGTGCGATTTTGGAGTGTAAACTGATGATTGGAGCTTAATCTTCACTAGTTCTTGGAGATTCTTGCTCACATTTGAAGATCAAAGGTAAATCTTCATCCCTCTTGTGTTATAAGTCTTAGATTCAAGTAGGGAAGCTTGAATCATAAACCCTAGTTATGGATTTGTACATAAATGGTTAAATGGAAGTAATATAACTTAGATCTATGGTATTTTAACAAGGAGAATGTATTCATAATATGAATCTATGAAAAGATGGTGATTTATGGAATTAGGGTTTGGTAATTTTGGGGAAAAAGGTGCTAGTAGTTGACTAGTCATGGAATATATAGTTAGTATTGATGATTGATGCAAACCATTGTATTGGTTTGATAATAGGTTATTGGTTGAAGGATTTGAGGCATTCAAATCTTGAGGAGTGATATTGGTGTTCAAGGAACACAACATTTGGATAAGCTTGGCTAAGGTGAGTACATGTGAACTTTCAAAACTGAGTACATAGTTAGTATATGTTTTATGATTAAATGTTTTTATCGAGTCTTTAAGTAATTTAGTTATTTATGTGATTTATGACGAATTGCTTACATGATGATGAAATGATTAATTGAATGAGAAATGATGGAGCTATAGGCTCATATTGATAAGAGAAAAGTGATGATCATGATGTTGTTGTCCCTAGGGCCGTAGTAGATTGGAGGCATTCCAGTTATTACGGTACCTTTAGGTTAGTGGTATATTGGAGGCATTCTGATTACCCAATACCTAAGAGTCCCGGTAGATTGGAGGCATTCCGATTACCGTGGATATGATGGTCTTGATAGATTGGAGGCATTCCGATTATCTTGACATTGGCCAAAAGATGAAAGTAATGAAGTGACCCAAACGAACCTAGTAATATTATTTTAAGTTTAAATGATATTATTTGACTAGTTGTTTATCGGGTCTAAAATCCATGTATCTCACGAGGCAATTTTGTCTCACGTACTATGTCTGTGTTTTGCTATGTACTCAGGTTCGGGATCGAAGATCTAGGAGGCCCTTTAGAAGAGGCCTTGTTGAGATTAGCTCGGTGTTGATGATTAGAGTCCTTATCCTATGGTTAAGATATAATTTGTAACACCGTTTTTGTAAACTCTGATAATCTCGAACAAGAACCCTTTTCGTTTTTGTAAAACCGGTATTTGACACCATTACAACATTATGTATTTTGGATTAAATGTTATTTAAATATTGTTTTGAAAGATGAGGTGTCACAACTTGGTATCAGAGCTATAGTTTAAGTGAACTAGGTTGAGTTGACCATCCTAGACTTAAACTGAGCTAGTAGGACCGTAGGTTCCATAGGATACTTATGAATTGGCTATTGAGACCTTAAGTGTAGGTTCGATAGGGTTGACCTTAAGGGAATAGGTCATGTTGGTTTTGGAACGGTCAATACTGAGTTCCAATACTGAGTGCCTAATACTGGCCACTCAATATTGCACCGAGACTTAGCTATTTTCTATTACATATTAATATATGCTAGTCTAGATTGTATTGTTATCCCAAGATCCCAAGGGGTAATGCTTTTTGCCTTAACAGTCTCGCCCTAACGAATGATAACAAGAGAATATTACAAAGAGAATGAATAAGAAAAAAAATAAAAAAATAAGAAGACAACTGAATCTTCTACTTCATCTAACAACATAATCTTCTTCTTCATTCTCTGTTGATGGTTTCATGTTCATAGAAGACCTCCTGCTTTATATGGATGAACTCATATTTTCTTCTGAGTTCATCACTTCTCTTCCACAGTGCAGAGACAATCTTCTTTCTGAACCAAGAATCCTCCTTCTTGGTTATCATCCACTTCACTCCAACCAGATGACTGATAAGGAGCTTTGTGTTAGTGATTTACGGTTTATTCAAAGAAAGAATGCAGTGGAAAAATAAATAAATCACCAAACAAGGATCTACATATTGACAAGATATTTAAGCTATAATTAACAAAGAGTTTAATATGAGAAACCATACCCTTGAAGCCTTTGATATGTAATATTTCGGATGGTGACAGGGGAAATTGAAACAAAGAATCCAATAGTGAATTCCTCTAAAGGTGATTTCTCATAGGTTGCGTCACTCCAATGAACAACATGTGAGTTTGAAAACATCATCCTTAGAATTTAAGCTAAGATCATATCATCAATGCCCTCAGATTTGTCTTAAATATATTCCCATACTATTAATATGACAATGGACAATTTAGAATATAATACACAGTAAATATTCAACGATATAAACCTACAAATATAGAACATGCAAATATAGAACACAGTAGATATTCATATAAAAACGATTATATCAAATATGTCAATTTATTCCAATAAAAACTGCTCAAAGTTCCATTATTCAAGTACTAAAACAGATTACATGAGACTATTAGTCGGTCGAAGTCCAATGTTCCTAGCATGCTCCGTATGTTTGGTACAAGACATTGGCTTCGTAAAAGGGTCAGCTAAGTTGTCATCTGTATGTAGTGAACCTTCCTATGGTAATGTTTGGCGCCTTACGGAACACCAAGTTCGTTGGGAATGATAATAGCACCAGAGTTATCACAGTACATATCTATGGGTCTTTCATTACCGTGGACAATTCCAAGCCCAGAAATAAATTTCCTCATCCAAACAGCTTCCATTGCAGCTTCAGTGTGACAACTCGATATTTCTGGTAGGTAATCTGATTTCATTTCTAAACTTTCCTTATTTAGAAAGTTTCTATATTTATACATTTCTATTTCTGGCATCCAAACACACAACAAAACATCTATTTTTACACCATACATCAGTGTTTGACTATTTTAGTCAACACAACATATTATTTTATTTATGGTGACACACTTGAGCTAAAACATTTCTAAAAAAATAGTAACTTTATATTTGTAACACAATAAACAAAAATTTAATTAAATAAACGTGACTCTATTGAACTAGACCTAAACCCGACACCTTGAACCTATGACCGACCACCTAAGTGGCCGGCCCCCTCCCTTGTTTGTGTCCCATCTCGGCCGAACACCCCATGGGGTGTGAGTCAAGTTGTTTTGTTCTTATCCCATTCCTTGAAGTCTATCCCCATCTTGATTTAAATGAGTTTGAATCCTACTCAAACGCCTCCAAAAACCCTAGTTATCTACCACTACAAAAACCCCACTATAAAACCCTCATTTGTTTCTGTTGAATCCGGCCAAAGCACCCCAAACCGATCCCCTTTGTTCGTCCGATCCCGAGTTCGAAGCAATCCTTACTCGTTTTCTCTTCATCCGATCGCACGGAATGGAGTTCGAACCCTTCTCATTTGTTTTTATTTTGCTTCATGTACCCTTCGAACCCGAGACCATGGCCAAAGGCCAAATGGTCTCGGCAACTTGCTGATTTGATCGATCCTGAGCCATGCCAAGCATGGTAAGCTCATGCCGAGCATGGTAACGACATGCATGCAAGCATGCAAGTCGACGAGTTTGTTTGCTTCTTTAGCGTCTCGTTTTTTCGTTGAGTTGATTACCTAAACCCTAGATCTCATGATTTGTGACCAATAATTAAACCCTAGAAAACCTTAAACTTAAATCTTGTATGTAACTTGAACCTAGACTCGAGTCAACGACGCAGGTAGCCGGTGACAACCCATTGATTCGAACCCTAGAACCGAACCACCACCAAAACCATAGGGTTTTGACCATTTGTCCAACCCTAGACCGGAACTCTAACCCTATCAAAATACCATAAACCCTAGTTTACTTTTGTTGACTAGATTTGAACAATTATTGACCCACAAGTGAAACCGGGTCAAAGCCGGATCTTGACCCTACCTATTGACCCAAATCCGACAAATAATCGGGCCAAGGCATGTACTTGGCCCATTCGATCTAACCAAGCCCATCGGGCTAAACTTTAGTCGGCCCATTAGTAACCAAACCCTTTTGGGCCAAAGCCCAAATCCGTAGCCCATTATTTACACAAACCGAACCCAATTGGGCCCAAGCCCAATAGATGGCCCAACCTATTCGGACCTAAGCCCAAACTGTGGCCCAAGTGGCCCATCTAGTGTCCCAATCGGTCCATATTTCCTTGCTAAGCCCAATTAGCCCATCTTGGCGGGCCTTGGCCCAAGTGCCGGCCCATTAAGCCAATCTAGGCCCATTAAGCCTAACCCAAGCCCATTTCAATTGAAGCCCATTAAGCAATTAAATTTCGGCCCATTAAGGCCCATTAACCCAACTTCACTCGTTGTCACAAAACATAAAACATAGTGCAAACCATATATCATATATACATTTATATAATTAGATCGCCTGTGTTAGCTTAGTCTAATTAGAAACATTATTACGTTTAGGAAGCTAGGAGTCTGTGAAGATGTCCTCTGTCTTATCAAGTGCTAAGCTTGGCCTAGGTGAGTCCACAACCACTTTTTACTATTTTATAAACTATCAGGGTGGAAAACATAAACTATGCTACAATTTCTATGGCTGTACAACATCTTTCAATTTTCTTTATCGCGTTGGCATGACAAAATTATTATAATGGACTAAGGTACCAGTAATCATTAACTAGTGTATCTAGACGATGGATATGCCGATAGTACTATTGGCTGACACTCATCCTCCCAACATTATTTGATCATTACTTAGTTATCCAAGACATCTTTCGGGAGTGTATATCCATAAAAGAACGATAACATAAGGGAGTTGAAGTGTTGATTGTGGACTTAGGGGTTGGTATATTAACTCAATAGACTATCTACCTATTGGGGATAACAGTCATGCGATGTCATACATAACAACTTTTTCAACACATTTTCATAAACGAAACTAGTCATTGTAGATCTTCTTCAATAAATTCATTTTCATATTTATTTCTCATAACATATCAGTGTTGAACTTATACTTTTTTAGTCATAAAACTATTTTCATAACAATCATTTTGGGTAGCAAACACAATACTTTTACCATAAACAATAACACTATGGATTCACTCAACATTATTTGTTGACCCTTTTATATTTATGTTTCAGGTGATTTAGGAGCACAGTGAGACTGGAGGATACGAGCAAGTGGATTTTTGTGAGCCATGAATAAAACATTAAGTTTACGAACAATCATTTCATTTTCAAACAATTTCTATTTTAGGAAACTGCTATTTTTGGGAACTTTCTATTTTTAGAAAGTAAAACTATTTTCATTTGTTATTTGCGAGGTTGTTTGTTTACTTAATTTTTGCTATGTTGTCATGAACGTTACACCTCCGTTCTTCCGCAAAACATTTTAAATAAAGTAAAAGTCAATTTTGGCGGGGTGTGACATTCAGTGATAGAAATGTATTCAACTTCAATAGAGGACCTCGCGGTAGTGCTTTGCTTTGCACTTTTCCATTCAACAGCGCCTCCGTTCTTTACGAAAACGTACCCCGTTTGAGATTTTGAGTCATCTCAATGAGTCTCAAAACTAGCGTCAGAATATCAAGTAACGTATAGCTCATTTTGAGTATCACCACCATAAACAAGAAACATATCTTTAGTATTCCTAAGATACTTCAGTGTGTTCTTAACAGCAGTCCAGTGACTCTCACCTGGATTCAGGTAATATCAGCTTGTAAGGTTCTGAGAGAATGCTACATCAGGTCTCGTGCACCTTACAGCGTACATAATGGATCCTGCCACCGAGGCATAAGGGATTCCACTCATACGTTTCACCTCATCAGGTGAGGACGGTCCTTGAGTCTTACTCAAGTTTACATTGTGTTGCATAGGAAGACTTCCACGTTTGGAAGCATTCATTTTAAACCGTTTTAGAATTTTATCAATGTAAGCACTTTGACTTAATCCGATTAACCTCCTTGATCTATCTCGATAGATCTTTATACCAAGTATGTATGCCACTTCCCCAAGATCCTTCATAGTGAAGCACTTCCCAAGCCAGGATTTTACATTTTGTAACATTGGAATGTTATTTCCTATGAGTAGTATGTCATCGACATATAGGATTAGAAAGACAAGAATGCTCCCACTAGCTCTCTAATATACACATGGCTCGTCGGGATTCTGAGTGAAACCAAACGTTTTGATTTCCTCATCGAATCTTTTGTTCCAATTTGGATGCTTGCTTTAGTCCATAAATGGACCTTAACTTTCTTAGGGTGTTTTGTATTCACGAAGACCTTAGGTTGCACCATTTAAACATCTTCATCAAGGTGGCCTTTTAAGAAAGCAGTTTTAACATCCATTTGCGAAATCTCATAGTCATAGTACGCTGCTATGGCTAAGAGAATCCTAATATCTTTAACGTCAGCAACAGGCGAGAAGGTTTCATCATAGTCAATCCCGTAGGTTTGAGTGTAACCTTTTGCTACTAACCGAGCTTTATAGGTGTGTACATTTCCATCCATGTCGGTCTTCTTATTGAAGAGTCACTTGCTGCCAACAGTCCAAACTTGATTATCATATCAAAGTCCAAACTTGATTATCTTTCATGGATTGCATTTCCGCATTCATAGCTTCAAGCCATTTTTTAGATTCAGTATCCGCTAGTGCAGCTCGATAGTTAGGGGGTTCATTATGATCCTTTAAACTTTACTCCTCAGCATCGATGTGGAAACCATATCGTTCAGGTGCTTTAGCTGTCCTTGCGGACCGTCGAACGGGAACCACATTAGTTTGAAGTGCAACGGGAACAGTTTCACGTTCAGCCTCATCTTGATGTCCGCTAGTATCTCCAATAGGGTGTGCATTATCATTCCTTGGAATATCGTTAAAGTCGATTGTGCTCCCACTTGCTTATTGTGAAAGGAGATTGCTCTCAACATAACGAGCAATAATTACTTTTTGCTCGGGTAGGTAGTAAAAGTAGTAACACATCATTTCCTCTGGGTATCCTACAAAGATGCACTTGACGCATCTGGGTTCTAGTTTGTTCGGTATGTCTCGCTTCACGAGAGCCACACAACCCCAGACTTTCAAGTAAGACAAGTTAGGGACTTTCCCATGCCATATCTCATATGGTGTCTTTTCAACCTTTTTGGTGGGAACAATATTCGGTATGCGAGCATCAGACTTGAGTGCATAACCCCAAAAGGATAGGGGAAGAGTGGTAGGACTCATCATCGATCGGACCATGTCAAGCAAGGTGCGATTTCTCCTCTCCGACACGCCATTAAGTTGTGGGGTGTAAAGAGGTGTGAATTGTGAGATAATCCGACAATTATTTAGATGGTCTTGAAAGTCGTGGCTCACGTACTCTCCTCATCGATCGGAACGGAGAGCTTTTATTTTCTTGCCGAGTTGATTTTCTACTTCACTTTGGAAACCTTTGAACGTTTCAAAGGTTTCATGTTTATGTTTAATCAAGTAAACATAACCATATCGACTAAAGTCGTCAGTAAAAGTGATGAAGTATATAGCACCTTCCCCATTTTTAGTTCTAAATGTGCCACATACATCAGTCTGTATGAGTCCAAAAAGATCCTTGGCCCTTTCGCCTACATGGGAGAAAGGATTTCTCGCCATCTTGCCCGATATACAAGAGATGCCTTTATCAAATGATTCAGAATCATCTGATTTTATAAGTCCATTGTGCTGCAACTTTAAAATGTGTTTCTTGCTTATGTGGCAAAGACGACATTGCCATAGGTAAGTAGAATCCAAATTCTTCTTGGATTTTTTAGTGCTACATGTGTAAATAGAACTACCGTTTGCTACAAGATTAAGCATGTCAATTTCAAAAATACCATCACGAGGAATAACATTAAAATAATAAACATTATCCTTAAAAACCGAAATGCCATAATCATTAAATGTGTGAATAAAACCATTATTCCACAAACAAGAAAGCGAAACAATACCCCTAGTAATACTAGGTGCAAAGTGACAATTCTGTAGTACAATAATTAAACCATTAGGAAGGATTAACTCATAGCTTCCTATAGCTTCGACCGGTGCACGCATTCCATTGCCTACGTACAAGTCCAAAGCTCCACGGTTTAGCTTTCTACTTCCCTTTAGACCATGCATGGTATTACAAATGTGAGCTCCACAACCAGTGTCATATACCCAAGATTTATTAGGGAAAGCGTGGAGTTCTATTGTGAAGATACCTGATGTGCTTGTCTTACCAACTTTGTTCTTCATCAACTCCGCTAGGTAGGCAGGATAGTTCCTCCTCCAATTACCTGTTTCACCGCAGTGATGGCGAACAAGTTCCTTAGTAGGGTGCTCCTTTTAAGTAGGTGGAGGAATCCATTGCTTGGGTTTGTAAACTTTCTCACCCTTGTTTAGGCCCTTTGCAACTACTTGCGGTTCTGGTTTTGGGATCTTTTCTTGCTTTATAGCAAGGACAGTAGGGGCAGGAGATTTCTTAGGTAGCCTAGATTACTATTGTTTCAGCATAGCATGTAATTCGGTGAAAGTCTTCCCCCATACTATGCATATGATTAGTCATGACAAACGATGCAAAGTCCTTGTTAAGTGAAGTTAGAATCAAGCTAATTCCAAGGACGTTGGGAATGGGGTAACCAAGTTTCTCCATTTGGTCCAAGTAGCTCTTCATCTTTAAAAGATAAGAGGTAACGGAATGTCCCTCCTCGTGCCTACAAGCTTGCAAAGCTTTGACAGTGTCACAGAGTTCCTACTCGGCTTGCTTTTGATTTCACGCATCATATCAAATGCAGTGAGTTCCTCGAGATTCTTTTGAATCTCGGGAGTCATTCTCATTAGCATGAGAGCAACGACTTCTTGGTGTTTGTTGAACCTTTTTGTATAGGCCGCACGAACAGGAGCAGTGGCATTAGCAGTGGGGGCAGGGGGCAGCGCCTCTTCCAAATGGTGGAGTTTGTGTTCGGCCCTAAGGACAATCCTTTGGGTACGAGCCCAATCCACAAAGTTCGTTTCATCACGTTTCTCTTTGTCATGAACGGAACGAATGGTAGGTGTTAGTTAGGGTTTGATTGTTTGAAGTCATCTACAAAAATTACAAAGTTCACAAATTAGTATTTTCAATAATAATTTCTTTTAAAAAATTAACTACCAAATTAATATTAATTAAAAGCTAAGATCCCATTGAGCTTCTATCACCGCATCAGTTGATTAGCTAGTGATGATAGATCCAATAGGTAGGTGATGATCAACAATTGCATTAAAAGTGCAACTCTTAGAGTTATGGGACTTCATGGCACCTAGTGAACAACCAATGTAGGGTAAAGTGACATGTTTGTCGCATCTTCACCTCGTGTCAAGGTGTCACCGTTAACTCGATTAATTCATCCAATTTGAACTCGTGTCAAATTAAATCTAGGTCTCACGTGTAGACAATAATGACCTCGGATCTAAATTCAAACCACGTCTCACGTGAATTTAAAAGTAGATACAAGTGAGTTCAACCAATTGGACGACGTGACTTAATTTTTAGGTATTAAATTTTATGAAAAAATTATTTTAGATATGAATGAACCACGTACTTCATTCGTACCACTTCATAAGTCGGTTTAATAAGCAGTAAATCGTTTAACGATTATTAAGTTTGAGTATTAAATCATATTTAAACTTATTTGTATTAATCTCAAAAGACAAGTTTAGATTAATTTTGTTTGGATGTTTTTAATGCTTGTGTTTCAAAAATCTTATTTTTAGTTGTTTTAGTATTTGTATCAAATAGAAATTATTCACAACCACAAACATACAAGAAAAACATGCAACACAATTTGTGTAAACCTCAACCGATGATAACCGACCTGTTTAGCCAGCAACATTTTTCTTTTGATGTATTCAGAATACTTGATCTTTAGCTTACCACATTCTTTGGCAAAGTGCCCAGTCATGCCACAGTATAGCACTTTTTCAGTGGCTCGGTAGTGGAAGATGAGGTTTTGTTGTTTGGAGCTTGAGAAGATGAGTTGAATTTGAAGTTTGATGATGATATGAGATTGTTGTTTGTTGGCTTGTTGTAGTATTTGGTGTTGTACCTTGAGATTAGAGCCATAGCCTGGCGAACAGACTCAATTTCTTTTGATTGAGTGACCAATAAGGCATCATTAACTCCTTTGTTTAGTGCTTGGTTTTGTTTGGGTAACAGGGCAAGTGTGTCAGCATTGTCTTGCCTGGATTTGACAATTCCTTTGACCATTGGTTCATTCTGATGTAAATATTCATATAGTTGTTGAACATCTATCAGGCTCAGATCTTTGTGTGGCATCACACTGTTACCGAACATTTCCCATTCAAGGAGAAGGGATTGGATGAATTTGATGATGATTTCTAGGTTTCCCTTCTTTAGGTTATTCTTTCGAAGATCATTCCACATATTGCAGAACCTATGGTAGGTTAGTTTCAGTTCATCTCCAGTGTTTGCTTTAAACTGACCATAAACATTAAGGGTAGATACCATTTTTTTCTTTGTTGCCTAGGTCAGTTCCCTCCATTTGTTTGCGGATCTCATCCCATAGTTCCTTTGAAGTCTCCAAACTGTCGAGACTGTTGTATATATCATTTGGGAGACCTTGCAGCATGTATGAGTGTGCATATACATCATCTCTTGCCCTTTCTTTCTTTTCTTGATTGTAATCTGCACCGGGAATTAGTAACACACCACCAGTTACCGGTGGGTCAGAGTTTGGGTTATCAACCAAAGTTCGGTAGAATTTTGCTGGTTCATTCTCAAGGGAGTCGAGGATTAGAGGACCCGCACCTTGACTTAGGATGAAATGGAGAAAACGTTTTTCCATTGACCATATTCTCCTCGGTAGAGAACATGTGATTTGGTATCCGATCTGATGGACAAAGCATCTTTGGAAGTCATGTTCGATTGGTTAAGTTGAGATTACGACGGGGTAAAAATTTGAAGGTTTTGAAAAAGATCTCGGGTCGAGAAGATGGTTATCGGGTCGAGAAGTGAAGAGTTTTGATCTCGGTTCAAAGTGTGAAAGATCTCTGGTCGATAAGAGTAAGGTTCTCGGGTCGACATGGTGAATGTTCTCGGGTCGAGATAAGGTAAGTTCTCGGGTGGAGATGTTGAAAGTTCTCGGGTCGAGATCTAGGAAAGTTCTCGGGTCGAGATGTTAGAGGATCTCGGGTCGAGATGTTAGAGGTTCTCGGGTCGAGATCGTTCTTGAAGGCCCGAGTCGAGAACAGTGCTCTGTGTCGAGCCAAAAGTTACCGAGAGTAGTAAAATCCCACCAAAATGATCCTAACTTCCTCAAATCTTAACCAAAACGATTGATTCTTTTTGCAAAATGTTCGAAAATCGTTTTCCTTCAATCCATCCCAATAATTTTAACCAAAAACAAACTAAATCTAATCCAAATTTTGATTTTAAGAGCTTTAGTGGTGTTTTCACTAAAATCACAATTTCTTTGTCAAAACAGATTGGAATTGATTGAAACTTGATTTGGAACTTAATAATATCAAGATAAGAACAGGTTCAAGCCATAAAAACAAGCAAATATACCTTAAATCCGGATTTTGATTTTTGACCCCTTTATTCTTCAAAAACTTGAAAAACCCAACAAATCTTCTGATTTGGACAGCAAGCAATGGAAATGGATCGATTTCAGAGTAAAATTGTGCTCTGATACCAATTGTGAGTTATGAATCCAAGGATTAATCAAAGATTAAGCATTAACAAGTAAGATTATGGAATATTGAGATGGAAAGAAAACCTGAACACTTTGCATTAGGATAAGAGCAATTACAAAATATGGAAAAGGTTAGAGGTAATTAGGTTACAACTAGGTATTTATACCTAGGTGTAATATCGACTAGTTACACAATGCTTCCTAGACTACTGGTTACAACAAATGTGACCCAACATACATCTTTCCTCAACCCTTGTTCCATTTCCAACCATCACATTGTATTTGAAGATTGGGATTATGACGGGGATGTCAAGTTTATTTTGATGTTCGATTGTTGTTGGAAAAATTAACTTAGGATGTTTGCTATTTTTATGATGTTAAACGTTTAAACATGTATTTCTAGCTTTTTACCACATTGCCTCGTGAACTAACTTTGACCAAAACTAGCATTTAAAGAGAAGCTAGCTTGAGCAGGTAACCAAAACTAGTTTCTTAAGACAATAACACAAGCAGTGTTACCTACATGTCCTATACACAAATAACATTCCCAAATACACTACACCAAATCATCCTCGCGAATGTGAACTCCGTCTAGCAGCCTTTGCAGACGTTTTCAATAAGCTTGTTTGTTTTTCCGCAGACATAAGATTTTCAAAAATCTTATTTTAGCGTATTCTAATAAGCAGTATAAAATAGATTCTGGAGTCTAGTGGGAGGTATTGAGGTAGAAGTAGAATTAGATGCCATAGAAATAGTTGTAAGACCTTCAATTGTAACTGGGTTGTAGCATGAGATGCAGAGGTTGATTCTCGTAGGCGGGGGTGTCGAAATAAAATTCCAGTAGAAACGAGAGATTAGTAGAAACAACCGTCAGTAGTAATGAGTGACCAGTTTTAAGTGTGTTTCAGTATTAATTAAGAGAAGTATTAAATGTGTACTCGTATTAATGAAAGGTATCTATCTACCAGAACTAACTACTAATCAGTATTAATAACTTACCAATATAAACTAAGAAGCAGTATGTTGAAAATAGATAGTTGTTACTACTTTTGATGTTCAAAAAAAAATATGGTTGCTACTACTGTTCTGTCATTTCTACTTTATCGATATAACTTCGGGGATGGAAAGTCCAAGTGCAAAGCCAACAATGAGGCATCTCCCTCAAAACCATAAATTAGTGCTTACCATCACCGCCTCCCACCACCACCAACTCCCACGCAGTCTAACTCACTCTGTTGCTCACCACCACCACTACCACGTATCCCACAATCACTAAGTCGAATCGGAGAAATCCAACGATCCCGCCACTGCTACCTCGACTGAAAGCTTATTTTGGGGATGAAAGAGATGAAGTTTGGTGATCCACCCATGATCGTTGCTTGTCTTGTCACAGCTCTTGAATTTGTTTCTCAACATAACTACCAAGTCGGATTGAAGTTTCGATATTTTTTTCTCTTTTTTTCCTTCAAAAATGGCAATTTGCATCAAGAAATAGGGATTTTATGGTTTGCTAATTTTAAAAATAAATTAAAGAAGAGAGAGAAACGTATGAATGAGATGTTTAGTTTTATAGGGTTTTTTATTTTTAAATGTTGTAGATATATAGTCTAGTTCAATTTCCTAGGTCACTTTTGACCAAGTACGTTCAAATGGGTACAAAGGTTGTTCTAATAGAAGCACCCTTAATGAAAGGTATCTATCTACAAGAAAGAATGAACATGAATGAGCTCCTATTTTGGTTTTTATGTAAGTCGTATGCAATCCGATATGTATGGAGATTATCATGTAACTGTTATGGAATCAACTTGTACGAACTCCAGTTTTGGTTTTTAACTTTTTTGGTTTTTGACTCAATTTCAGTCTCCACCTTCGAGTTCCACTCCCCTGCCACATTGTCAGTCTCATTCTAGCCCTTCAAGCCGAGGTTTGTTAGAAAGTTATACTTCCTCCGATTAAAAATAAGTGCTACATATATGGTCATCCATGCAAACCAATATATGGGGGTCCCTCATCAAATACATTAATGTGTCTTTCATGGTCATTTATTTTCAAAAGTCAATGGTTTAGATTGAGTTCTTCTGCTTCTGTAGCCTTAATTGGTTCTGATTCTAATTCTACACTATATATATATATATATATATATATATATATATATATATATATATATATATATATATATATATATATATATATTATTTACTTTTTATTATTTTTTTATTTTTTTCAGATGTCAGGATGGCCATGGTGTTATTCACCGGTACTATAGTCTGCAGTCTCTAGTGACACATGCTAAAACAAAAGGATATAGGGTAAAGATTCATCGAGATTTTACTCGAGTATTGGTGGACGAAATGCACATAAGGAGGAGAGTGTAGCCAATCCAGCTGGTGATTTCTATGGATAGTGGAAGGGACTTAAAGAAGTTGTAAAAGACAAGGAAATGTGGTGGAAGGGACTTAAAGAAATTGTAAAAGACAAGGAAATCGTGTGGCCACCGATGATTATCATCACGAATACACAACTTGAGCAAGATGAAAACAGAAAGGTAAATAACTAAATCACTAGTCTTGTTTCTGTGATGAATGAAAAAAAGAACTTTATCTTTAGTGGGTTGGCATGGGAAACGCGGAGCTTCTCGACTACTTTAAATCATATAAAGCAGTGAAAGCTCGGCATTCTTATGGGCCAAAAGGGCACATGGATATGAGTGTGCTGATATTCGAGTCCTGAGCTTTCGGATACATAGAAGCTGAACATCTGAGCAAACAATTTGAACAAGAACGTAAAGGTAGATATGCTTGGGACAATTGCCCTGATTTGTTCAACCATTGTGGTAAAAGACTATTATATGGCTACATGGCAACACAAGTGATATGGGTGTCTTCAATGAGCATTCTCAAGGTTTGAAACCGCATTTAAGTGTTTTTTTCTCAATATTTCGAAACTGCATTGACTTGTCTAGAATGTTCATGTAGGGAAATCAAAGTTGAAATTTGAAATGGTTTCTTACCAAGAAAAGGTTGCTGTACAATTGACGAACGAAGGAGGCAGCAGTCCTGTCAAGATCAACAGAAGAGGTAATCCTAATATGAACTTCTTTTATCATATATCCTTAATATGTGTATGTGTACGGGTGAGTGTGTGTTATGACACTTGTCAAATTAGATGTCCAGTTTGAGAAGTAATGGTGATTTTGACTTTAGTTATTGAATCTTTGACTCGTTTAGGGTAAATGGTGTCAAATTCGGTTAATTGCACTATATAAGTGTTGATATGGAGTATGAAAGATGATCATTTAGTAAATTAATTAAATCGGTGGTTTGTAGTCAAATTGACATATTGCAGATCTTTAAAACAATCTTACTGAAATACATGTTTTGACCCGTTTGGTCATGAAGTGTTAAGAATTGGGTAAAATGCATTTTGGGTAAATTGACTTTGAATTGTAGGAGTCTTAAGTGAAAGGTAATGTTATAATTGGTATGTTGCAAGTATATAGATT
This sequence comes from Calendula officinalis, assembly GCA_963853835.1. Classification (NCBI taxonomy): domain Eukaryota; kingdom Viridiplantae; phylum Streptophyta; class Magnoliopsida; order Asterales; family Asteraceae; genus Calendula; species Calendula officinalis. The sequence continues at coordinate 24,099,564 of OY970826.1, read as the reverse complement.
TGATAATTGTAATCTTGAACTTATATTGTCTTATGAGGTATATTCATTTGAATTCATCGGATTACTCTAATTTGGTATTCATTATTAATTAGAGGAAAAAGGAAAAGAGACTTACTGATATTAGACAACTAAGTCTGAAGTCAAGAAGCGCTAAACTAATATTAATATCGATATATTTTGATGGTAGAAATTTCACTGTTCATTACAATACAAAACGTTGTTCCGTAATTCCATAATTCCGTTATTTGCCATTTTGTCTTTCGTGATATTAATTATATCTCCCATGTATGCCATATTTGAAAAAGATGAGGCAGTCTAAAAGTTATGCAATATGTTAGCACATGTGCACATGTCTTCAACGTCTCACGTTGGACTCTTCTATTTTTTCTTTATCCTACATTTCTAAATAGAATATTTTTTTTTATTATTATTTTAATTTGTGAATTTTTAAAATTTTGTCCAAAATCAACTTATCTTAATTTTGTAACATCTATATATACATAAAAAATGAGTTCCAAAAATGAAGTTAAATTTAATACCTTGCATTTAATATTAATAATAATCTAATATTCATTTATAAGATTAATTAAATTAAATTAAATTAAATTATTATATTTAATATATATGTTTTAGTTTCTAGAAAATGTAAAGACACATATTAAAGGTAAATTAAATTGTTATGTTTAATATATAAGTTTTAGTTTCTAGCAAATGTAAAGACACATATTAAAAGTATTAATTAATTTATAATTTTTCATACAAATTAAAAATGAATTATTTAGTATAAATTTGCAAGTAATGTTGTTAATCTCATTCGTCTATTCTCCTATTATGAATTTCATTTTAGTGAATACATGAATCAAATATGTCTTGATGTTTTTAGGTGATTTTTGTGTAATGACACATTGTTTAATTTAGGTTTGTTTATTTTGTAGGATCGACTATCTCCAACGGTGTTACTCTAATGATTATACAATATCTTATACTCAAATCAGTATCATTCAGTTCCTCATAATTCTTTGATTATATCGACTAATTCTTTGATTATATCTTATACTCAAGTGTTAAAGTCTAAATAGTGTATATGACACACACTAAAAGCTAAACATATGGGTTGGCGATACGATCGTTAGGCAACTAAAGGCATGATGACAATGCAAACGGGAAAAGAAAAGGAATAAATTATGATCGGAGGTGAAGGCAAGTCACATTGTACATTACTTCAATAATCAATATGTAGCAAAGTTCATAATAAAAAAGATCATTCATTTTCATATAAGTGCTCGCTTACGTTTCATCATTGTCAATCCATTAGGAAAGAGTGTAACCTTTTGTTACTATAAGAGATTTATAGGTGTGTATATTTTCATCCATGTCAACAATCTTACTGTTTTGAGAAAGATCAACTAAGATCAAAACTTGATTGTCTCTCATTGATTTCATTTTCGCATTCATAGCTTGAAGTCATTTTTCGAATTCAAATTTCGATAATGCAACTTGATAGTTAGGGTGTTCGTTACGATCCTCAAAACTTTGCTCCTCAACATCGACATAAATCTATGTCGTTCATGTGAATGAGGTGTCCTTGCGGATCTATGAATGGGAACAACATCATCCTGTGGTCCAACATCTATATGTTCTGCCTTATTGTGATATTTGCTAGTGTTACCAGAAGGTTTTCCATCTTCGCTTTGAATCTTGTCAAAGTCTATAGTGCTCCTACTTGCTTTTTGAAATGAGACTGTTCTCAGGAAACTCAGCATACCGAGAAACACCAAATTGTTCTCAAGTGGGTAGTAAAATAGTAACGAAGATACACTTGATAAATATGGGCTCAAGTTTGTTCGGCGTATCTCGTTCCACGAGATCCTCACAACCCCAGATCTTCAAGTAAGACAAATTAAGGACTTTCACATGCCATATTTCATATGGTCTCTTTTTAACCTTTTGGTCCATATTAAGTATTCGAGCAGCAAACTTCAGTTCATGGCCCTCAAAAGGATAGTGTAAGAGTAGTATGACTCATCATAGATCGAACCATGTCATGCAGGGTCCAATATCTCCATTCAGACACACCATCATCTTGTGGAGTGTATGTAGGAGTGAATTGTGAGACAATCCCACGTTGTGTTGGATGATCCAGAAACTCTTGGCTCATGTACTTTCCTCCTCGATCAGTACGAATAGCCTTTATTGTTTTGCCGAGTTGATTTTCTACTTTATGTTTAATTTAGAAAGCTTTGAACGTTTCAAAGATTTTCATGTTTATGTTTAATCAAGTAAACAAAACCATTGCGACTGACATCATTCAGTGAATGTGATAAAGTAGGTGGAACCTTCCCTAGTCTTAGTTCTAAAAGGGCCGCATACATCAGTATGTATGAGTCCAAGTAGATTTTTAGCTCTTTCGCCAACGTGGGAGAAAAGCTTTCTTGTTATCTTTCCAGATATACAAGACATGCACTTATTTAACGATTCATAATCATTTGTTAAGAAGCCCATCGCAATGCAGCCTCAAAATGTGTTTCTTGAGTGCTACATTTGTATGTAGAACTATCGTTTAATTTAGGATCATGCATATTAATTTCAAATATACTACTACAAGGAATAGTTATAAAAACATGTTATTTTTCATAAATCAATATCATAATCCATAATAGTTTGAATTAATCATTATTCATCAAACGATAAAGCTAACACAAAGAATAGTTGACAATTGTTCAAAACAATAATTAACGCATTAGGAAGGATTAGATCACAGCTTCCACTCTTTTAGGGTTCTACTTCACATTGAATCTTGCACATTTGTGTAAATGTGAGTTCCACAACTAGTGTCATACACTCAAGATTTATTAGCAAAAGTATAGAGTTCTATAATGAAGATACCTAATGTGCTACCAGAACACATTTGTCTTTCATCAACTCTGCCAAGTAGGCAGGACAGTTCCTCCTTCAATGGTCGGTTTCATCGTAATGATGGCAAGAAATATCCTTTGTAGGTCGCTCCTTTTTAGCAGGTGGGGGAATCATAGATTTTAAAATGTAAAATAGTTTACCCTTACCTAGACTCTTGCCTTGTGTTGTTGCTACCAATCATGCTAGGTTGTTGCTACCAATCAAGCTAAGCCTCCTCATATATGCACACATATTCCATTTATCGCAATCCACACGCAACTAGATATGTATATCATTATCATATACTTATCATACCACAATTAATTATATAAACCACAAAAGTATGATATAATAATCTGCGCAGATGCACTATGAAATCAAATTGGTCATAAAACAAATGCAACACTTCACACGAAAGGAAAAAAAGTGTTAATATCACCTTATTGTACGTTAGGTAAACGCTCTGGATGAAATTGGAAAACTATAAAGACGTATTCACATTCACATCTGAATCCGGCGCTTTTGCCTGTTTCCTCAATAGTGCAGCAAATTTAGACCAGAACTTTGACTCAAATGGAGATCCCAAGTTCTCATCAACGCAAGCGTTTCGTAATATGAACAAATACTCTGTTGCATATTTTGACATCTACAGATTACCAAAAGAATCATTTTACACATACATAAATACACACACACACTTAGGGGCTATTTGTTTGATGCAATCCATTGTAATTGGTTACATTTAATCTTAAGTAATTGAAATCCATTGGCAATCACATTACACCAATTTATATAATTCACAATACCACCAAAACTCAACTTAATTCAATTCATTAGCTCATTCAGCCTGCGAACCACCTGCTCAATTTTTTGAATTTTTTTTATTAATCCATTTAGTTATTAATGGGTCGATGTGGATTATGTTTAAAAAAATTCAAAAAAATGCTTAAAAATCCCTAAAAATAAAAACATCTCATATCAGGAATATTTTTTTATTTTTCAGATTATTTTTGAATTGTTTTTGAATTTTTTTAAAAAAATTGAAAAACTAAAATATGTCCTTGATATGGATTGTTTGTATTTTAAGATCGAGGGAGGCATTTCATAAATAAAATAACGATTTTGCTAACCAATGCCCGGGCAATGGTTAAGGATTAGTTGAATGATCAAAAATTTGTATGACACCAGAAGATTTTTTAAATCGTTAAATATTTAAGTTGTATAATATCTAGCTACATACACGATATGTGTTATTATTCTATTTGTATTTATTTTGTTTTTTATCTTTAGTTATTATGTAGAGTTGTAAACTTTATGGTAAAAGTAAGACTATATAATTTTGAAAATTTATAACTCGTTGAAACCAACGTCGTATAATTGTAAATATTAATACTGAAATAATAATATAAAGAAAAAATATTAAAGATAAAACGATAAAGAAAATATAAGTGATTAGAGTTGAATATATATTGGATGAGTTAAAGTTTTAAGGGATCAACATTTCCTATTTTTAGATAATTCCAAATAATTACTTGTGAGGAAAAGAAAAAGGACGATTAAAGAAACAAAAAAAAGTAGTTGGGGTGCTGGGGTACGGACGCAGGTATCTTGGTTTGTAGACTAAAACAATTAGGTGATAACCACCGGGGAAAAATTTCATTCAGTAAAAGACTCTCACATGATTTTATATATAAAGTAAAAATCGCCTAATAAAACAAAGTGCCACTGTTCACCTTAAGGTAAATGTTATATACTTCATCCGTATCAAAATAAGTTAATCACTTTGAAGTTCACATTTTTATAGGCAAAATAAGGTAATAAGTGATTAGTGAAATTAAATTGCTAATTAGAATGGATGGGGACCCGCACATTTTACAATTTTATTACTTTTATAGGAGGATGTCAAAAATAGAAGGGGCCCACACCTTTAATGATGTTTACAAAGGATATAAAGTAAGGGTAAATGAGTAATTTTAAATATAAAAACTTACCAAATAAAGTATATTATTAAAGTGATTCACTTATTTTGATACGGAGGAAGTACTTAATTAATGTGCACATGTCGTTTTCCCGATGTGCCATGTTTTGAAGGAGCTGTCAAAACCTCCTTCTCTTCTCTCAGTTACATACCAACACACACAACAAGATTGCATGTGCCCTTTTCCCTCTCTAACTTCTCTCTAATAACCATCTTCACCTTCTTGTTTGTTCTTGGTGTCTTTTGAAGATCTAGGGCTTGTTTCTTGCTCAATCTAAATTCTAAACTCATTTTTGAGTAGGCCTTGAGGTGAGCTTCATTCTACATGTGTTTGTTATTGATTTCATGCAAGTTGGTCAAATTAGGGTTTATGATTCTTGAAGTTTCGTAGGTGAATCTTGTGTTATACCTTGGATTCTTGAAGTTTCGTAGGTGAAACTCACCTTCAAGATCCATTAATCGAGGTTTGAAGAAGATGAGTTTTGTCTAACCTTGGATTTCTTGAGCATTTCATGGTTGTTGTTTATTATGTTAAGATAACATGTTTGGTAAATTATTTATGTTGATTGTCAAGTATTGGTGGATTTTTTGAAATAAACTAGTTAGTGTTTCGATGATTTGGGTCAACAAGATAAAATAGTGATTTTGAGTAAAGGAAAATACTTGGTCAAGAAAGGTGTTGATTTAGTTAACTTATGTAGTTAGCTATGACTTGCTAGATGTAGTGTTTTTGTGAATGTAAATTGTACTTGCAAGGTGTAAAAGTCAAAAATATGGTTTTGATCCGTTTGGATGTAAAATGTTTATTGTGGTTAGTTAGTTTATGAACTTACTTGATAATTGTTTATAATTTGGTGGAATTATGTACTAATTTGGTATTCCTTTGGATTCACAGGAAATGGGAGGACAACTCAGGGACATTAGACTACTGAGTTGGTGACAAGGATAAGGCTATGGTGAGTGGATTTAATATCGAACTTGTGTTTGGTTGCAATCAGTTAGTATTGCTCCACTAGTACTAACCCCGTTAGTGCTGATCCCGTTAGTGCTGATCCCGTTAGTGATGATCCCGTTAGTACTGATCAGTTAGTGCTGATCAGTTAGTGCTGATCCCGTTAGTGCTGACCAGTTGGTGCTGATTTCGGTATTGCGGTTCCGTTAATTCAGGACTGGAACGCGATCATCTTCGCAGAGCGCGAAGATGTCTGTAACGTGCTTCTGCGCAAACTTTTATGTCATGTTTTTGTGGTTTATATAATTAATTGTAGTATGATAATGATATATATATATATATATATATATATATATATGTGTATATATATATATATATATATATATATATATATATATATATATATATATATATATATATATACTAGCAGGGTACCCGCGCAATGCGGCGACGGGTACCGTGTAACTAAATTTTCCGGTAACAAATAGTGATGGTGATGCTTAGTGATTTGGGTGGCGTTGGTAGTGATTACGGTGGTGGGTATTGGTGGAGAAATTATGCCAAAAGCGCAGAGCAAAATCTCAATCAATATTGCAAAATCTCAATCAATATTGAAACGTATTCCATGTATAATGAACAAAGGTTACGTATCACACAATTTTTTAAATTTTCACTCGATAAACTCGTTATTTAGGAATCAGCAATAGCCTAGGCATATTTTGAATCTTATATGGTGCTGCAAATGCTACACTCTTATTAAGTGATTATAAAAGCTCCTGGCCATGAGTTTTTAATACATATACATTCACCTTCATTTCTCTACCCTTTTTATCCACTATCACAGGACGCATTTATTTATTAACATATTTTTAAAAGGCCAAGAACGACGAGATTTAAGTTGGTTTTTTTAAGATTATATACACAATACCAAACCAAAAACCGAAATACAAGTCCACTTCTCCACTTGGTTCCAGTTCGGCTTTTCAGTTGCACATGTCTAAAATTCATCCCAATATATCCGTAATAGAATACAATGATGGTAAACATTAACGAATAATCACACAAATGACAACGATGCAATCTGTACTAACTTTTTGACATTCTAAAGAGGCCATGTATCCAACAACAAAGAAACATTCTATTAAATGATTTACTTTTTTTGTAAATCGTGTTAACAAACAAACAAATGTATTAACATTAGAGTTTTATAAAAAACCATCTGAGTTTAAAACAATAAACTTTGCATACATCAATCTTTGCAGGGGTACAGGACAACAGATTTGGGTGATTTACATATGAAAACTCATAAATCCTACTAATGAATGTTTTGAAATTATCTCGATAGTAAAATCAGAATGTGCGCCACGTGATCGTAGATCTCCGATAAAACCTTGTATACGAGACAAATTTACATCTTTGTCATCTTCAAAATGAGTAATGAATACAGTATTACACCGCAAATCTGTTAATCGAGATTAATAGAAACTAAAACTGTAATAAGATCTGTCAATCGAGATTAATAGAAATAAAAACTGTTATGTTACCTTTTTCTTAAATTTTAACTGTCCTTATTCCCAACTTGCATGGGGTGATTAAAGTACCCGAGAAGGCTTTGTGCGGCTGTATAACAAGGTATGCCTAAATTCTGTATGTGCAATAGCAATGGTCGACTGGTTATTAATATAATAATTAATAGTTTAGAGGAACAAGAACGAAGGAGACAAGTGAATGATTGTATGTAGATTATGTACCTGAATCATGCTGAAAGCATAATCAAAATAAGTGTGCAGGAAACAAAAGGGCATTAGAAGTTGAAATCATATCCTCTATTAACTGCCCAGAAAGTGATGAGAGTGAGGCTGACCAACAATACAGTAATTGAGAAGTAGAATTCGACTTTATATACGTAATATTCGATATGCTTGTTATGTAATATTTGATTGCTTGAATAAACAGCGAACAGAAATAGTGGATGTAATATCTGATGAGGCAATGTTGAATGTTTGTATTTGTAGGACTCAAGGTTGAAGCCTTGAAGGTACCGAGGTTTTGCATAGACCGAGTGAAGTAACCGAGGCAATGAAATCGAAGAGGTTTCGTAGAATTGAAGAGGTTTCGTAGAATTGAAGAGGTTTCGTGGAATCGAGGAGACGGATGAGGATGATTAGGGTTACGGGGAACATAAGATTGAAGAAATCGAGGCACAGTGACTACAGGGTATTGACGTAATGGACGGTGGGTGGGTATCTTATTAGGTTTTATTTATTGTGATTTGCGTTTTTCAAACAGTCGTAAGCCAGCGTAGTTGGTTAGTGTGTTGGCTTCTCACCCGTAGGTGGTGGGTTCGAATCTCCTCTGGTCCTTTTTTTTAAGCAAAAGTTGAAAATTCCTAAAATGGAAATAATTTGGCTGAATTTTTTAAAAGCTATTTAGGGAAAGGTGTTAAATGCTTTATAAGTAGTAGAGATATATATATATATCTAGTGTCATGTGGATTATGATGCATGGAATATGTGCACTTATTTGAGGAGGCTTAGCTCGATTGGTGGCAACAACTCGGTTTTAACTTGGTGGCCGAGGTTTTAGAAGTCAGTGTCTGGTGGATAACGGCTGGTCATAATGTATCGACGATCGCGGTATTCAGACGTTACCTGTATGTGTTATACGTAAGGGGGTTTACCAGGCTGTTGGGTATAGCGCTATCGGGTACCATCGTTGGGCCAACGATGGTTTTAGGCTCCGGCAGGACCCCCGATCTTCTCGAACAAAGTAGTGGTTATGTGGAACAGTGGTTATGTGGCCTTTCAATTGTGGAAATGCTATTACTTGCTTGTTGTGCTTTACAGAATTTGTAGATTATATTAATTCACTTAGCTTTGTGCTAATCACTCCCTTGTTGTCTCTTTTCAGGTTGATCGGTGCTTTGGACGGGATGATTGACCGAGCTCAGTAAAAAATGTTTTGCAATATGAGCCATTTCGTTAAGTGATACCATTTAAACAATGTTTATTTTGGAAATTAATTTGGGATGTTTGGATTATAAACTTGAATAAAAAACTTACTAATTATCCTTATGCTTCCGTACCTTTTAAAAAAAACGCTTTCTAAATTTTGCGGTATTACATTAAATCGTAAACTTTTTGGGTCGAAAAGTGAGTATATAGTTGGCCATTACTCTACAGTACAGTCACAAAGCAGAGGCTCTCAGAATAAAATTGTCCAAGACTTTCGCAAAGGAGAGGTATGTGTATTTGACTATTTGACTTTTTTGTTTTGTTTATAATATCATATTTAGTTAGTTAGTTAGTGTTAATTAATTTTTTTATGTTATATCTATGTACAAGTTAACATCATAGTTGCAACCTTAATTCTTGAAGAAGGGTTAGATGTTCAAAGTTGTAATCTTGTAATTAGATTCGATCTTTTAGCTACGGTTTACAGGTTTATTCAGTATAGAGGGTGTCCTCGTATGAAGAATTCAGATTTTTTGTTATTGATTAGAAGGTACAAATCTCAAAAATTAGGTTGGTTGGGTAAATGGATTTGAGTCTGTTGGATTATGGTGGGTTCAAAACGCAGCTGAAGAATGTGTTTAAAAATTTAAGTTTAACCTCCAAGGACCATATCTCTAAACCGAAAATTGCAACAAAGAAACCGAGTTACTGTTCCTTTCAAGCCGTTAATGTCACACCCCGCCAAAAATGAGTTTTACTTCATTTAAAGTGTTTTGCGGAAGAACAGAGGTGTAACGTTCAAGACAACATAGCAAAAATTAAGTAAACAAACAACCACGCAATAACGAAATAAAAATACTTTCACTTTCTAAAAATAGAAAGTTTTCAAAAATAGCAAGTTTCCTAAAATAGAAATTGTTTGAAAATGAAATGATTGTTCGTAAACTTATTGTTTTATTCATGGCTCATGACAATACACTGCTCATATCCTCCAATCTCACTGTGCACCTAATCACCTGAAAAACGTAAATATAAAATGGTCAATAAATAATGTTGAGTGAATCCACATGGTTAATATTTATGCTAAAAGTATTGTGTTTGCAACCCAAATTGATTGTAATGAAAATCGTTTTATGAATGAAAAAGTATAAGTTCAACACTCATATGATATGAGAAATAAATATGAAAATGAAGTGTAATTGTAGAAGATCTACAATTACTAGTTTTGTTTATGAACATGTGTTGAACAACTTGTTATGTTTGACATCGCACGACTGTTATCCCCAACAGGTAACTAGTCTATTGAGTTAATATACCAACCCCTAAGTCCACAATCAACACTTCAACTCTAGTATGTTATCGTTCTTTTATGGATATACACTCCCGAAAGATGTCTTGGATAACCAAGTAATGATTAAATAACGTTGGGAGGATGAGGGTCAGCCAATAGTAGTATCTGCATATCCATGGTCTAGATCCACTAGTTAATGATTGCTGGTACCTTAGTCCAGTATAATAATTGTTTGTCATGCCAACGCGATAATGAAAATGGAAATGTTGTACAGTCATAGTAAAGTAGTAGCATAGTTTATGTTTTCCACCCCGATAGTTTATAAAACAGTAAAAAGTAGTAAAAGGGGCTGTGGACTCACCTGGGCATAGCTTAGAAACTGATAGGACGGAGGACTCCTTCACAGACTCCTAGCTTCCTAAACGTTATAACGTTTCTATTTAGACTAAGCTAACACAGGCGATCTAATATAAATGATATATGATTAATTATGTTTTATGTTTTGTGACATTGAGTTATGTTGGGTTGTTGGGCCTTAATGGGCCGAAATGAAATGAAATGAAATGGGCTTTGAAATGAAATGAAATGGGCTTCTAAATGAAAAGAAATGAAATGGGATTGGGTTTAGGCTTAATGGGCCTAGTTGGGCTTAATATGCCTGATGGGCTTAATGGGCTACTAGGTGGGCCTCTTGGGGCTAGAGTTTGGCATAGGTCCAATTAGACTGGGCCATGGATTGGGCTTGGGCCCAATTGGGTTCGGTTTGGGTAAGTAATGGGCCAAAGGTTTGGGATTTTGTCCAAATGGGCTTGGTTACTAATGGGTCGACTAAAGTTGGACCTGATGGGCTAGGATAGATCGAATGGGCCAAGTACGGGCCTAGGCCCGATTAGGTAGTCGGGTTTGGGTCAATCGGTTGGGTCAAGATCCGGCCTTGACCTGATTTGACTTGTGGGTCAAAATTAGTCAAATCTAAGGTCAACAATGGTTAAAATAATCAATGAAAGTCAACAAAAGTCAACAAAAGTCAACTAGATCTAAGGTTTCGGTTTTTGGGGTTTCGGTTCGAGTGTGGGTCGCCGAATGGCCAAGACCCCACGGTTTTGGTATGGGTTCGGTTTTATAGTGTTGTTTCTACTAGGATTAACAAGTCTAGGGTTTCGGGTCATTATACGGTATAGATCTTGGGTTTACAATGTCACAAATCTTGGGTTTAGGTCAAGAAATCAATGACAACAAATGAATCAAACGAACAAATGAACCAAACAAGATCAATAAATGATTAAACGAACAAACCCTTTGGCATGCATGCAAGCATGCACGTCGAGATCAACATATGATACTAATGCCGAGACCTCTTGGACTTCGGCCAAGGTATCGGTTCTAGGGAATAAGAAATCGAAAACAAAAGAAATAATTAAAAGGAAATCGTGTATACCTTGCTACAATCGAACGAACAACATCAAGAGCGAAAAAGGATTGCTTGTGGTTGCTTTGGAAAAATTCGAACTTGAGGAGTGCTAGGGTTCTACCGAAGTTGGAGAGATCAAGAGAGATTAGGGTTTTCACAAGTGTTGTATTTATAGTGAGGTAAGGTGATAGAGTTTGAGTTGAAGTAGGTTTCGTTTTGAATATGGATTAAGATAAGAATAGATTTCAAAAGAAAGGGGGGATAAGGCCAACACCCCAAGGGGTGTTTTGACCATGATGGTCACGCACAAGGGGAGGGATGCCGACCACAAAGGTGGTCGGTCAATGGCTTGGTGTCGGTTTAGATGCTTGTTCAACTCGAGTCAGGTTTAGATAATTTAATTCGTGTTAATGTGTAACCAATATAAAGTTACTATTTTAAGAAATGTTTTAGCTCAAATGTGTCACCATAAGTAAAATAATATGTTATGTTGACTAAAATAGTCAAACATTAATGTATGGTGTAAAAATAGATGTTTTGTTGTGTGTTTGGAGGCCACAATTAGAAGTCTTAGAAATGAAATGAGATTACATACCGGAAATATCGAGTTGTCATATTCTCCCCTGGTTGAAGAAATCTCGGCCCGAAATTTACGAGAAATAAATGAAGATAGTTCCTACGCATTTGGTCTTCACGTTCCCACGTGAATTCAGGACGTATTTTGGAGTTCCATCTGACCTTAACGATTTTAATCTAACTTCTCCTTAGCTTTTGCTCTTTCCATTCGGAGATTTTGATTGGTTCCTCAGTAAAATGGAGTTTGTCGTCGATAATAATTTCCTCAGCAGGAACAATGAGCGATGGATCATGTATAAAATTTTTAAGATTTGACACATGAAATGTGTTATGCACATTACTAAGCTCTTTAGGAAGGCATAGACGATAAGCAACTTCACCGATTCTTTCAATAATTTCAAATGGTCCAACATATCGAGGACTGAGCTTTCCCTTCTTACCATAGCATACAACACATTTCCAAGGTGCTACCTTTAGCAACACATGGTCGCCAACAGCGTACTACAGAGGCTTTCGAAGATTATCAACATAACTCTTTTGTCGATCTCTAGCAGCTTTGATACAATCTTCAATCCAACAAAGTGGCAAACGACACTTTCTTCCATACAGGGTTTCGAATGGTGCCGCTTTAATAGTAGTATGATAACTGTTGTTGTACGAGAACTCAGCTAAAGGGAGATGAGAATCCCAACTTCCCCCAAAGTCAATACACAAGCTCTTAGCATGTCTTCCAAAATTTGGATTGTTCTTTAAGTCTGACCATCAGTTTGGGGATGATAAGAAGTACTCATATCGAGGCGAGTACCGAGAGATTTTTGCAACGATTGCAAAAAACGAGACGTGAAGCAACTATCACGATCAGATATGATCGCGACTGGCACACCATAATCAGCCGAGATACAACTTCTTTTAGATAGATTCTCGTTAGCTTCTCCATTTGATCAGTTTCTTTAATAGGAATGAAATGAGCTGATTTTGGTCAATCGATCAACAATTACCAAAATTGAATCATGACCACTAGGCGTTCGAGGCAACATGGTTATCAAATCCATAGAGATTTCCTCTCATTTCCATTCAGGCATCTCTGGCTGTTGAAGAAGACCGGACGACTTCTGATTCTCTGCTTTCACTTTTGCACAAGTTAAACATTTGCTGACATAAAATGTGATCTCCTTCTTCATATTTGGCCACCAGTAAATCTCTTTGATATCTTTGTACATCTTGTCAGCACCAGAATGAATAGAATAGTTAGATTTTGAGCTTCATTCAAGATGATGTCGCGAACACTTCCATGATTAGGAACCCATAAGCGATCCATGAAATAAAGGGTTCCATCCACCTTCTAACTGCTTTTCCATACCACGCAAGGCTTCACCTTTGATGTTCTCTGACTTCAAGGCTTCAGTATGGAATTCCTGAACTTGGGAAGATAGATTAGACTGAACAGAAATTGGAAGGGCTCCAACACGACGATGGGAAGTAAGTAGTATTCGTAGTAGAGGTTATTAGGGTTTTGCATAGTGGGGGTTGTCTAGGTAAATGTACTTTGCATGACAAGTGGGAGGGAAGACGTATAAGAGCACCAAGGTGTTCGGAAACGAACAAACTCGTGAGAACGCCAAGTAAAGACGCCTTGGCATGCTTAGTCATTTAAATATACTTATATATTTCCGTGAACAAACACATAGGTTGACGAACAAACAACTCAAAAACCACCCTTTATATACGCCTAAATTTGAATTTGATGATTCGGTGTCGGATCAACAAGTAATGATGTGAAGGCATGCTTAGTCATTTAAATTGTAGAGGTTTATTTGCTATGTGTAGCAGGAGTTCTTAAAAAAAGTAGTATTCGTAGTAGGGTTATCAGGGTTTTGCATAGTAGGCGTTGTCTAGGTAAATGTACTTTGCATGATAAGTGGGAGGGAAGACGTATAAGAGCACCAAGGTGTTTGGAAACGAACAAACTCCTGAGAACGCCAAGTAAAGACGCCCTGTCATGCTTAGTCATTTAAATGTACTTATATATTTCCATGAACAAACACACAGGTTGATAAACAAACAACTCATAAACCACCGTTTATATACGCTTAAACTTGAATTTGATGATTCGGTGATCAACCAATGAGAACAACAAGTAATGATGGGAGAGCATGCTTAGTCATTTAAATTGTATGGGTTTATTTGTTATGTCCCGCAGGAGTTCTTAAAAAAAGTAGTATTCGTAGTAGGGGTCATCAGTGTTAAGCATGGTAGGGGTTTTCTGGGCAAATGTACTTTGCATGACAAGTGAGAAGGAAAACGTTTAAGAGCACGAAGGTGTTTGGAAATGAACAAACTCGTGCGAACGCCTAGTAAAGACACCATGGCATGCTTAGTCATTTAAATATACTTATATATTTCCGTAAACAAACAAACAGGTTGATGAACAGACAACTCATAAACCACCGTTTATATTCGCTTAAACTTCAATTTGATGATTCAGTGTTGGATAAACCAATGAGAACAACAAGTAATGATGTGAGGGCATGCTCTGTCATTTAAATTGTAGGGGTTTATTTGTTATGTGTTGCAGGAGTTCTTAAAAGAAGTAGTATGCGTAGTAGGGGGCATTAGTGTTATGCATAGAAGGGTCTTCAGCTAAATGTACTTTGCATGACACGTAGGAAGGAAGATGTTTAAGAGCACCAACATGTTTGGAAATGAACAAACTCGTGAGAACTCCAAGTGAAGATGCCATGGCATGCTTAGTCGTTTACATATACACATATTTCCGTGACCAAACACACAGGTTGATGAACAAACAACTCATAAACCACCGTTTATATACGCCTAAATTTGAATTTGATGATTCGGTGACGGATCAACAAATGAGAACAACAATTAATGATAGAAGAGCATGCTTAGTTATTTAAATTGTACGGGTTTATTTGTTATGTGTAGTAGGAGTTCTTAAAAAAAGTACTATGCGTAGTAGGGGTCATCAGTTTTATGCATAGTAGGGGTCTTCTGGGTAAATGTACTTTGCATGACAAGTAGGGAGGAAAGCGTATAAGTGCACCAACGTGTTTGGAAATGAACAAACTAGTGAGAACGCCAAGTGAAGACGCCATGGCATGCTTATTCATTTAAATATACCAATATATTTCCGTGAACAAACACACAGGTTGATGAACAAACAACTCATAAACCACCGTTTATATACGCTTAAACTTGAATTTGATATTCCGGTGTCGGATCAACCAATGAGAACAACAAGTAATGATGTGAGGGCATGCTCAGTCATTTAAATTGTAGGGGTTTATTTGTTATGTGTAGAAGGAGTTCTTAAAAAAATTAGTATTCGTAGTAGGGGTCATCAGTGTTATGCATAGTAGGGGTGGTCTGGGTAAATGTACTTTGCATGACAAGTGGGACGGAAAACGTATAAGAGCACCAAGGTGTTTGTAAATGAACAAACTCGTGAGAACCCCAAGTGAAGACACCACGACATGCTTAGTCATTTAAATATACTTATATATTTCCGTGAACAAACACACACGTTGATGAATAGACAACTTATACACCCCCATTTATATACGCTTAAACAAGAATTTGATGATTCGGTGTCGGATCAACCAATGTGAACAACAAGTAATCATGGGAGGGCATGCTTAGTCATTTAAATTGTAGGGGTTTATTTGTTATGTGTAGTAGGAGTTCTTAAATAAAGTAGTATGCGTCGTAGGGGTCATCAGTGTTATGCATAGTAGGGGTCTTTTAGGTAAATGTACTTTGGATGACAAGTGGGACGGAAAACGTATAAGAGCACCAAGGTGTTTGGAAATGAACCAACTCGTTAGAACGCCAAGTAAAGACGTCATGGCATGCTTAGTCATTTAAATATACCTATAAATTTCCATGAACAAACACACAGGTTGATGAACAAACAACTCATATACCACCGTTTATATACGCTTAAACTTGAATTTGATGATTCGGTGTTGGATCAACCAATGTGAACAACAAGTAATGACGGGAGGGCGTGATTAGTAATTTAAATGGTAGGGGTTTATCTGTTATGTGTAGTAGGAGTTCTTAAGAAAAGTAGTATTCGTAGTAGGGGTCATCAGTGTTATGCATAGTATGGGCTGTCTGGGTAAATGTACTTTGCTTGAAAAGTGGGACGGAAAACGTATAAGAGCACCAAGGTGTTTGGAAACAAACAAACTCGTCAGAACGCCAAGTAAAGACGCCGTGGCATGCTTATTCATTTAAATATACCTATATATTTCCTTGAACAAACATGCAGGTTGATGAACAAACAACTCATACAACACCGTTTATATACGCTTAAACTTAAATTTGATGATTCTGTGTCGGATCAACCAATGTGAACAACAAGTAATGATGGGAGGGCATGCTTATTAATTTAAATAGTAGGGGTTTATTTGTTATGTGTAGTAGGAGTTCTTAATATACGTAGTAATCGTAGTAGGGGTCATCAGCGTTATGCATAGTAGGGGGTGACTGGGTAAATGTACATTGCATGACAAGTGGGAGGGAAAACTTATAAGAGCACCAAGGTGTTTGGAAATGAACAGACTCGTGAGAACGCCAAGTAAAGATGCCATGGCATGCTTAGTCATTTAAATATACCTTTAAATATCGTGAACAAACACACAGGTTGATGAACAAACAACTCATACAACACCGTTTATATACGCTTAAATTTGTACTTGATGATTAGGTGTCGGATCAACAAATGTGAACAACAAGTAATGATGGGAGGGCATGCTTAGTAATTTAAATGGTAGGGGTTTATTTGTTATGTGTAGTAGGAGTTCTTAAAAAAAGTAGTATTCGTAGCAGGGGTCATCAGTGTTATGCATAGTAGGGGTTGTCTGGGTAAATGTACTTTGCATGACAAGTGGGAGGGAAAACGTATAAGAGCACTAAGGTGTTTGGAAATGAACAAACTCATTAGAACCCCAAGTGAAGATGCCACGGCATGCTTAGTCATTTGAATATACTTACATATTTTCGTGAACAAACACACATGTTGATGAATAGACAACTTATACACCACCGTTTATATACGCTTACACATGAATTAGATGATTCGGTGTCGGATCAACAAATGTGAACAACAAGTAATCATGGGAGGGCATGCTTAGTCATTTAAATTGTAGGGGTTTATTTGTTATGTGTAGTAGGAGTTCTTATATAAAGTAGTATGCATCGTAGGGGTCATCAGTGTTATGCATAGTAGGGGTCTTCTAGGTAAATGTACTTTGCATGACAAGTGGGACGGAAAACGTATAAGAGCACCAAGGTGTTTGGATATGAACAAACTCGTTAGAACGCCAAGTAAAGACGCCATGGCATGCTTTGTCACTCAAATATACCTATATATTTCCGTGAACAAACACACAGGTAGATGAACAAACAACTCATATACCACCGTTTATATACGCTTAAACTTGAATTTGATGATTCGGTGTTGGATCAACCAATGTGAACAACAAGTAATGATGGGAGGGCGTGCTTAGTAATTTAAATGGTAGGGGTTTATTTGTTATGTGTAGTAGGAGTTCTTAAGAAAAGTAGTATTCGTAGTAGTGGTCATCAGTGTTATGCATAGTATGGCTGTCTGGGTAAATGTACTTTGCATGACAAGTGGGACGGAAAACGTATAAGAGCACCAAGGTGTTTGGAAACGAACAAACTCGTGAGAACGCCAAGTAAAGACGTCGTGGCATGCTTATTCATGTAAATATACCTACAAATTTCCTTGAACAAACACACAGGTTGATGAACAAACAACTCATACAACACCGTTTATATACGCTTAAACTTGAATTTGATGATTCGGTGTCGGATCAACCAATGTGAAAAACAAGTAATTATGGGAGGGCATGGTTATTAATTTAAATGGTAGGGGTTTATTTGGTATGTGTAGTAGGATTTCTTAAAATAAGTAGTATTCGTAGTAGGGGTCATCAACGTTATGCATAGTAGGGGTTGTCTTGGTAAATGTACATTGCGTGACAAGTGGGAGGGAAAACTTATAAGAGCACCAAGGTGTTTGGAAATAAACAGACTCGTGAGAACGCCAAGTAAAGATGTCATGGCATGCTTAGTCATTTAAATATACCTATAAATTTCGTGAACAAACACACAGGTTGATGAACAAACAACTCATACACCACCGTTTATATACGCTTAAATTTGTATTTGATGATTAGGTGTCGGATCAACAAATGTGAACAACAAGTAATGATGGGAGGGCATGCTTAGTAATTTAAATGGTAGGGGTTTATTTGTTATGTGTAGGAGTTCTTAAAAAAACTAGTATTCGTAGCAGGGGTCATCAGTGTTATGCATAGTAGGGGTTGTCTGGGTAAATGTACTTTGCATGACAAGTGGGAGGGAAAACGTATAAGAGCACTAAGGTGTTTGGAAATGAACAAACTCGTTAGAACCCCAAGTGAAGATGCCACGGCATGCTTAGTCATTTGAATATACTTACATATTTTCGTGAACAAACACACATGTTGATGAATAGACAACTTATACACCACCGTTTATATACGCTTAAACATGAATTAGATGATTCGGTGTCGGATCAACAAATGTGAACAACAAGTAATCATGGGAGGGCATGCTTAGTCATTTAAATTGTAGGCGTTTATTTGTTATGTGTAGTAGGAGTTCTTATATAAAGTAGTATGCATCGTAGGGGTCATCAGTGTTATGCATAGTCGGGGTCTTCTAGGTAAATGTACTTTGCATGACAAGTGGGACGGAAAACGTATAAGAGCACCAAGGTGTTTGGATATGAACAAACTCGTTAGAACGCCAAGTAAAGACGCCATGGCATGCTTTGTCACTCAAATATACCTATAAATTTCCGTGAACAAACACACAGGTTGATGAACAAACAACTCATATACCACCGTTTATATACGCTTAAACTTGAATTTGATGATTCGGTGTTGGATCAACCAATGTGAATAACAAGTAATGATGGGAGGGCGTGCTTAGTAATTTAAATGGTAGGGGTTTATTTGTTATGTGTAGTAGGAGTTCTTAAGAAAAGTAGTATTCGTAGTAGGGGTCATCAGTGTTATGCATAGTATGGCTGTCTGGGTAAATGTACTTTGCATGACAAATGGGACGGAAAACGTATAAGAGCACCAAGGTGTTTGGAAACGAACAAACTCGTGAGAACGCCAAGTAAAGACGTCGTGGCATGCTTATTCATTTAAATATACCTACAAATTTCCTTGAACAAACACACAGGTTGATGAACAAACAACTCATACAACACCGTTTATATACGCTTAAACTTGAATTTGATGATTCGGTGTCGGATCAACCAATGTGAACAACAAGTAATTATGGGAGGGCATGGTTATTAATTTAAATGGTAGGGGTTTATTTGGTATGTGTAGTAGGATTTCTTAAAATAAGTAGTATTCGTAGTTGGGGTCATCAACGTTATGCATAGTAGGGGTTGTCTTGGTAAATGTACATTGCGTGACAAGTGGGAGGGAAAACTTATAAGAGCACCAAGGTGTTTGGAAATAAACAGAATCGTGAGAACGCCAAGTAAAGATGCCATGGCATGCTTAGTCATTTAAATATACCTATAAATTTCGTGAACAAACACACAGGTTGATGAACAAACAACTCATACACCACCGTTTATATACGCTTAAATTTGTATTTGATAATTAGGTGTCGGATCAACAAATGTGAACAACAAGTAATGATGGGAGGGCATGCTTAGTAATTTAAATGGTAGGGGTTTATTTGTTATGTGTAGTAGGAGTTCTTAAAGAAACTAGTATTCGTAGCAGGGGTCATCAGTGTTATGCATAGTTGGGGTTGTCTGGGTAAATGTACTTTGCATGACAAGTGGGAGGGAAAACGTATAAGAGCACCAAGGTGTTTGGAAATGAAAAAAACTCGTGAGAACCCCAAGTGAAGATGCCACGACATGCTTAGTCATTTAAATATACTTATATATTTCCCTGAACAAACACACATGTTGATGAATAGACAACTTATACACCACCGTTTATATATGCTTAAACATGAATTTGATGATTCGGTGTCGGATCAACCAATGTGAACAACAAGTAATGATGGGAGGGCATGCTTAGTCATTTAAATTTTAGGGGTTTATTTGTTATGTGTAGTAGGAGTTCTTAAATAAAGTAGTATGCGTCGTAAGGGTCATCAGTGTTATGCATAGTAGGGGTCTTCTAGGTAATGTACATTGCATGACAAGTGGGACGGAAAACGTATAAGAGCACCAAGGTGTTTGGAAATGAACAAACTCGTTAGAACGCGAAGTAAAGACGCCATGGCATGCTTAGTCATTTAAATATACCCATAAATTGCCGTGAACAAACACACAGGTTGATGAACAAACAACTCATATACCACCGTTTATATACGCTTAAACTTGAATTTGATGATTAGGTGTTGGATCAACCAATGTGAATAACAAGTAATGATGGGAGGGCGTGCTTAGTAATTTAAATGGTAGGGGTTTATTTGTTATGTGTAGTAGGAGTTCTTAAGAAAAGTAGTATTCGTAGTAGGGGTCATCAGTGTTATGCATAGTATGGCTGTCTGGGTAAATGTACTTTGCATGACAAGTGGGACGGAAAACGTATAAGAGCACCAAGGTGTTTGGAAACGAACAAACTCGTGAGAACGCCAAGTAAAGACGCCGTGGCATGCTTATTCATTTAAATATACCTATAAATTTCCTTGAACAAACACGCAGGTTGATGAACAAACAACTCATAAACCACCGTTTATATACGCCTAAATTTGAATTTGATGATTCGGTGTCGGATCAACAAATGAGAACAACAATTAATGATAGAAGAGCATGCTTAGTTATTTAAATTGTACGGGTTTATTTGTTATGTGTAGTAGGAGTTCTTAAAAAAAGTACTATGCGTAGTAGGGGTCATCAGTTTTTTGCATAGTAGGGGTCTTCTGGGCAAATGTACTTTGCATGACAAGTAGGGAGGAAAGCGTATAAGTGCACCAACGTGTTTGGAAATGAACAAACTCGTGAGAACGCCAAGTGAAGACGCCATGGCATGCTTATTCATTTAAATATACCTATATATTTCCGTGAACAAACACACAGGTTGATGAACAAACAACTCATAAACCACAGTTTATATACGCTTAAACTTGAATTTGATATTCTGGTGTCGGATCAACCAATGAGAACAACAATTAATGATGTGAGGGCATGCTCAATCATTTAAATTGTAGGGGTTTATTTGTTATGTGTAGAAGGAGTTCTTAAAAAAATTAGTATTCGTAGTAGGGGTCATCAGTGTTATGCATAGTAGGGGTTGTCTGGGTAAATGTACTTTGCATGACAAGTGGGACGGAAAACGTATAAGAGCACCAAGGTGATTGTAAATGAACAAACTCGTGAGAACCCCAAGTGAAGACACCACGACATGCTTAGTCATTTAAATATACTTATATATTTCCGTGAACAAACACACACGTTGATGAATAGACAACTTATACACCCCCATTTATATACGCTTAAACAAGAATTTGATGATTCGGTGTCGGATCAACCAATGTGAACAACAAGTAATCATGG
Organism: Calendula officinalis; assembly: GCA_963853835.1. Lineage (NCBI taxonomy): Eukaryota > Viridiplantae > Streptophyta > Magnoliopsida > Asterales > Asteraceae > Calendula > Calendula officinalis. The sequence goes on along the minus strand of OY970826.1, from coordinate 24,077,873 downwards.
GAGGGCATGCTTAGTCATTTAAATTGTAGGGGTTTATTTGTTATATGTAGTAGGAGTTCTTAAATAAAGTAGTATGCGTCGTAGGGGTCATCAGTGTTATGCATAGTAGGGGTCTTCTAGTTAAATGTACTTTGGATGACAAGTGGGACGGAAAACGTATAAGAGCACCAAGGTGTTTGGAAATGAACCAGCTCGTTAGAACGCCAAGTAAAGACGCCATGGCATGCTTAGTCATTTAAATATACCTATAAATTTCCGTGAACAAACACACAGGTTGATGAACAAACAACTCATATACCACCGTTTATATACGCTTAAACTTGAATTTGATGATTCGGTGTTGGATCAACCAATGTGAACAACAAGTAATAACGTGAGGGCGTGATTAGTAATTTAAATGGTAGGGGTTTATCTGTTATGTGTAGTAGGAGTTCTTAAGAAAAGTAGTATTCGTAGTAGGGGTCATCAGTGTTATGCATAGTATGGGCTGTCTGGGTAAATGTACTTTGCATGAAAAGTGGGACGGAAAACGTATAAGAGCACCAAGGTGTTTGGAAACAAACAAACACGTCAGAACGCCAAGTAAAGACGCCGTGGCATGCTTATTCATTTAAATATACCTATATATTTCCTTGAACAAACATGCAGGTTGATGAACAAACAACTCATACAACACCGTTTATATACGCTTAAACTTAAATTTGATGATTCGGTGTCGGATCAACCAATGTGAACAACAAGTAATTATGGGAGGGCATGGTTATTAATTTAAATGGTAGGGGTTTATTTGGTATGTGTAGTAGGATTTCTTAAAATAAGTAGTATTCGTAGTAGGGGTCATCAACGTTATGCATAGTAGGGGTTGTCTTGGTAAATGTACATTGCGTGACAAGTGGGAGGGAAAACTTATAAGAGCACCAAGGTGTTTGGAAATAAACAGAATCGTGAGAACGCCAAGTAAAGATGCCATGGCATGCTTAGTCATTTAAATATACCTATAAATTTCGTGAACAAACACACAGGTTGATGAACAAACAACTCATACACCACCGTTTATATACGCTTAAATTTGTATTTGATGATTAGGTGTCGGATCAACAAATGTGAACAACAAGTAATGATGGGAGGGCATGCTTAGTAATTTAAATGGTAGGGGTTTATTTGTTATGTGTAGTAGGAGTTCTTAAAGAAACTAGTATTCGTAGCAGGGGTCATCAGTGTTATGCATAGTAGGGGTTGTCTGGGTAAATGTACTTTGCATGACAAGTGGGAGGGAAAACGTATAAGAGCACCAAGGTGTTTGGAAATGAAAAAAACTCGTGAGAACCCCAAGTGAAGATGCCACGACATGCTTAGTCATTTAAATATACTTATATATTTCCCTGAACAAACACACATGTTGATGAATAGACAACTTATACACCACCGTTTATATATGCTTAAACATGAATTTGATGATTCGGTGTCGGATCAACCAATGTGAACAACAAGTAATGATGGGAGGGCATGCTTAGTCATTTAAATTTTAGGGGTTTATTTGTTATGTGTAGTAGGAGTTCTTAAATAAAGTAGTATGCGTCGTAAGGGTCATCAGTGTTATGCATAGTAGGGGTCTTCTAGGTAATGTACATTGCATGACAAGTGGGACGGAAAACGTATAAGAGCACCAAGGTGTTTGGAAATGAACAAACTCGTTAGAACGCGAAGTAAAGACGCCATGGCATGCTTAGTCATTTAAATATACCTATAAATTGCCGTGAACAAACACACAGGTTGATGAACAAACAACTCATATACCACCGTTTATATACGCTTAAACTTGAATTTGATGATTAGGTGTTGGATCAACCAATGTGAATAACAAGTAATGATGGGAGGGCGTGCTTAGTAATTTAAATGGTAGGGGTTTATTTGTTATGTGTAGTAGGAGTTCTTAAGAAAAGTAGTATTCGTAGTAGGGGTCATCAGTGTTATGCATAGTATGGCTGTCTGGGTAAATGTACTTTGCATGACAAGTGGGACGGAAAACGTATAAGAGCACCAAGGTGTTTGGAAACGAACAAACTCGTGAGAACGCCAAGTAAAGACGCCGTGGCATGCTTATTCATTTAAATATACCTATAAATTTCCTTGAACAAACACGCAGGTTGATGAACAAACAACTCATAAACCACCGTTTATATACGCCTAAATTTGAATTTGATGATTCGGTGTCGGATCAACAAATGAGAACAACAATTAATGATAGAAGAGCATGCTTAGTTATTTAAATTGTACGGGTTTATTTGTTATGTGTAGTAGGAGTTCTTAAAAAAAGTACTATGCGTAGTAGGGGTCATCAGTTTTTTGCATAGTAGGGGTCTTCTGGGCAAATGTACTTTGCATGACAAGTAGGGAGGAAAGCGTATAAGTGCACCAACGTGTTTGGAAATGAACAAACTCGTGAGAACGCCAAGTGAAGACGCCATGGCATGCTTATTCATTTAAATATACCTATATATTTCCGTGAACAAACACACAGGTTGATGAACAAACAACTCATAAACCACAGTTTATATACGCTTAAACTTGAATTTGATATTCTGGTGTCGGATCAACCAATGAGAACAACAATTAATGATGTGAGGGCATGCTCAATCATTTAAATTGTAGGGGTTTATTTGTTATGTGTAGAAGGAGTTCTTAAAAAAATTAGTATTCGTAGTAGGGGTCATCAGTGTTATGCATAGTAGGGGTTGTCTGGGTAAATGTACTTTGCATGACAAGTGGGACGGAAAACGTATAAGAGCACCAAGGTGATTGTAAATGAACAAACTCGTGAGAACCCCAAGTGAAGACACCACGACATGCTTAGTCATTTAAATATACTTATATATTTCCGTGAACAAACACACACGTTGATGAATAGACAACTTATACACCCCCATTTATATACGCTTAAACAAGAATTTGATGATTCGGTGTCGGATCAACCAATGTGAACAACAAGTAATCATGGGAGGGCATGCTTAGTCATTTAAATTGTAGGGGTTTATTTGTTATATGTAGTAGGAGTTCTTAAATAAAGTAGTATGCGTCGTAGGGGTCATCAGTGTTATGCATAGTAGGGGTCTTCTAGTTAAATGTACTTTGGATGACAAGTGGGACGGAAAACGTATAAGAGCACCAAGGTGTTTGGAAATGAACCAGCTCGTTAGAACGCCAAGTAAAGACGCCATGGCATGCTTAGTCATTTAAATATACCTATAAATTTCCGTGAACAAACACACAGGTTGATGAACAAACAACTCATATACCACCGTTTATATACGCTTAAACTTGAATTTGATGATTCGGTGTTGGATCAACCAATGTGAACAACAAGTAATAACGTGAGGGCGTGATTAGTAATTTAAATGGTAGGGGTTTATCTGTTATGTGTAGTAGGAGTTCTTAAGAAAAGTAGTATTCGTAGTAGGGGTCATCAGTGTTATGCATAGTATGGGCTGTCTGGGTAAATGTACTTTGCATGAAAAGTGGGACGGAAAACGTATAAGAGCACCAAGGTGTTTGGAAACAAACAAACTCGTCAGAACGCCAAGTAAAGACGCCGTGGCATGCTTATTCATTTAAATATACCTATATATTTCCTTGAACAAACATGCAGGTTGATGAACAAACAACTCATACAACACCGTTTATATACGCTTAAACTTAAATTTGATGATTCGGTGTCGGATCAACCAATGTGAACAACAAGTAATGATGGGAGGGCATGCTTATTAATTTAAATAGTAGGGGTTTATTCGTTATGTGTAGTAGGAGTTCTTAATATAAGTAGAATTCGTAGTAGGGGTCATCAGCGTTATGCATAGTAGGGGTTGTCTGGGTAAATGTACATTGCATGACAAGTGGGAGGGAAAACTTATAAGAGCACTAAGGTGTTTGGAAATGAACAGACTCGTGAGAACACCAAGTAAAGATGCCATGGCATGCTTAGTCATTTAAATATACCTTTAAATATCGTGAACAAACACACAGGTTGATGAACAAACAACTCATACAACACCGTTTATATACGCTTAAATTTGTACTTGATGATTAGGTGTCGGATCAACAAATGTGAACAACAAGTAATGATGGGAGGGCATGCTTAGTAATTTAAATGGTAGGGCTTTATTTGTTATGTGTAGTAGGAGTTCTTAAAAAAAAGTAGTATTCGTAGCAGGGGTCATCAGTGTTATGCATAGTAGGGGTTGTCTGGGTAAATGTACTTTGCATGACAAGTGGGAGGGAAAAAGTATAAGAGCACTAAGGTGTTTGGAAATGAACAAACTCGTTAGAACCCCAAGTGAAGATGCCACGACATGCTTAGTCATTTGAATATACTTACATATTTTCGTGAACTAACACACATGTTGATGAATAGACAACTTATACACCACCGTTTATATACGCTTAAACATGAATTTGATGATTCGGTGTCGGATCAACCAATGTGAACAACAAGTAATCATGGGAGGGCATGCTTAGTCATTTAAATTGTAGGGGTTTATTTGTTATGTGTAGTAGGAGTTCTTATATAAAGTAGTATCCATCGTAGGGGTCATCAGTGTTATGCATAGTAGGGGTCTTCTAGGTAAATGTACTTTGCATGACAAGTGGGACGGAAAACGTATAAGAGCACCAAGGTGTTTGGATATGAATAAACTCGTTAGAACGCCAAGTAAAGACGCCATGGCATGCTTAGTCACTCAAATATACCTATAAATTTCCGTGAACAAACACACAGGTTGATGAACAAACAACCCATATACCACCGTTTATATACGCTTAAACTTGAATTTGATGATTCGGTGCTGGATCAACCAATGTGAAACACAAGTAATGATGGGAGGGAGTGCTTAGTAATTTAAATGGTAGGGGTTTATTTGTTATGTGTAGTAGAAGTTCTTAAGAAAAGTAGTATTCGTAGTAGGGGTCATCAGTGTTATGCATAGTATGGCTGTATGGGTAAATGTACTTTGCATGACAAGTGGGACGGAAAACGTATAAGAGCACCAAGGTGTTTGGAAACGAACAAACTCGTGAGAACGCCAAGTAAAGACGTCGTGGCATGCTTATTCATTTAAATATACCTACAAATTTCCTTGAACAAACACGCAGGTTGATGAACAGACAACTCATACAACACCGTTTATATACGCTTAAACTTGAATTTGATGATTCGGTGTCGGATCAACCAATGTGAACAACAAGTAATGATGGGAGGGCATGGTTATTAATTTAAATGGTAGGGGTTTATTTGGTATGTGTAGTAGGATTTCTTAAAATAAGTAGTATTCGTAGTAGGGGTCATCAACGTTATGCATAGTAGGGGTTGTTTTGGTAAATATACATTGCGTGACATGTGGGAGGGAAAACTTATAAGAGCACCAAGGTGTTTGGAAATAAACAGACTCGTGAGAACGCCAAGTAAAGATGCCATGGCATGCTTAGTCATTTAAATATACCTATAAATTTCGTGCACAAACACACAGGTTGATGAACAAACAACTCATACACCACCGTTTATATACGCTTAAATTTGTATTTGATGATTAGGTGTCGGATCAACAAATGTGAACAACAAGTAATGACGGGAGGGCATGCTTAGTAATTTAAATGGTAGGGGTTTATTTGTTATGTGTAGTAGGAGTTCTTAAAAAAACTAGTATTCGTAGCAGGGGTCATCAGTGTTATGCATAGTAGGGGTTGTCTGGGTAAATGTACTTTGCATGACAAGTGGGAGGGAAAACGTATAAGAGCACCAAGGTGTTTGGAAATGAAAAAACTCGTGAGAACCCCAAGTGAAGATGCCACGGCATGCTTAGTCATTTAAATATACTTATATATTTCCCTAAACAAACACACATGTTGATTAACAAACAACTTATACACCACCGTTTATATATGCTTAAACATGAATTTGATGATCCGGTGTCGGATCAACCAATGTGAACAACAAGTAATCATGGGTGGGCATGCTTAGTCATTTGAATTTTAGGGGTTTATTTGTTATGTGTAGTAGGAGTTCTTAAATAAAGTAGTATGCGTCGTAGGGGTCATCAGTGTTATGCATAGTAGGGGTCTTCTAGGTAATGTACATTGCATGACAAGTGGGACGGAGAACGTATAAGAGCACCAAGGTGTTTGGAAATGAACAAACTCATTAGAACGCCAAGTAAAGACGCCATGTCATGCTTAGTCATTTAAATATACCTATAAATTACCGTGAACAAACACACAGGTTGATGAACAAACAACTCATATACCACCGTCTATATACGCTTAAACTTGAATTTGATGATTCGGTGTTGGATCAACCAATGTGAATAAAAAGTAATGATGGGAGGGCGTGCTTAGTAATTTAAATGGTAGGGGTTTATTTGTTATGTGTAGTAGGTGTTCTTAAGAAAAGTAGTATTCGTAGTAGGGGTCATCAGTGTTATGCATAGTATGGCTGTCTGGGTAAATGTACTTTGCGTGACAAGTGGGACGGAAAACGTATAAGAGCACCATGGTGTTTGGAAACGAACAAACTCGTGAGAACGCCAAGTAAAGACGCCGTGGCATGCTTATTCATTTATATATACCTATAAATTTCCTTGAACAAACACGCAGGTTGATGAACAAACAACTCATACAACACCGTTTATATACGCTTAAACTTGAATTTGATGATTCGGTGTCGGATCAACCAATGTGAACAACAAGTAATGATGGGAGGGCATGGTTATTAATTTAAATGGTAGGGGTTTATTTGTTATGTGTAGTAGGAGTTCTTAAAAAAAGTAGTATTCGTAGTAGGGGTCATCAGCGTTATGCATAGTAGGGGTTGTCTGGGTAAATGTACATTGTATGACAAGTGGGAGGGAAAACTTATAAGAGCACCAAGGTGTTTGGAAATGAACAGACTCGTGAGAATGCCAAGTAAAGACGCCATGGAATGCTTAGTCATTTAAATATACCTATAAATTTTGTGAACAAACACACAGGTTGATGAACAAACAACTCATACACCACCGTTGATATACGCTTAAATTTGAATTTGATGATTAGGTGTCGGATTAACCAATGTGAACAACAAGTAATGATGGGAGGGCATGCTTAGTAATTTAAATGGTAGGGGTTTATTTGTTATGTGTAGTAGGAGTTCTTAAAAAAAGTAGTATTCGTAGCAGGGGTCATCAGTGTTATGCATAGTAGGGGTTGTCTGGGTAAATGTACTTTGCATGACAAGTGGGAGGGAAAACGTATAAGAGCACCAAGGTGTTTGGAAATAAACAAACTCGTGAGAACGCCAAGTAAAAACGCCATGGCATGCTTAGTCATTTAAATATACTTATATATTTCCGTGAACAAACACACATGATGAAGAACAAACAACTTATACACCACCGTTCATATACGCTTAAACTTGAATTTAATGTTTACGTATCGGATCAACCAATGTGAACAACAAGTAATGATGGGAGGGCATGCTTAGTCATTTACATTGTAGGGGTTTATTTGTTATGTGTAGTAGGAGTTCTTAAAAAACGTAGTATGCGTAGTAGGGTCATAAGTGTTATGCATAGTAGGGGTCTTCTGGGTAAATGTACTTTGCATGACTAGTAGGAAGGAAAACGTATAAGAGCACCAACGTGTTTGGAAATGAACAAACTCGTGAGAACGCCATGTAAAAACGCCAGCATGCTTAGTCATTTAGATATAATTATATATTTCTGTGAACAAACACACATGATGATGAACAAACAACTCATACACCACCGTTTATATACGCTTCAACTTGAATTTGACGATTCGGTGTCGGATCAACCAATGTGAACAACAAGTAATGACGGGAGGGCATGCTTAGTAATTTAAATGGTAGGGTTTTTTTTGTTATGCGTAGTAGGAGTTCTTAAAAAAAATAGTATTCGTAGTAGGGGTCATCAGTGTTATGCATAGTAGGGGTTGTCTGGGTAAATGTACTTTTCATGACAAGTGGGACGGAAAACGTATAAGAGCACCAAGGTGTTTGGAAATGAACAAACTCGTGAGAACGCCAAGTAAAGACGCCATGGCATGCTTAGTAATTTAAATATACTTATATATTTCCGTGAACAAACACACATGTTGATGAACAAACAACTCATACACCACCGTTTATATACGCTTAAACTTGAATTTGATGATTCCGTGTCGGATCAACCAATGTGAACAACAAGTAATGATGGGAGGGCATGCTTAGTCATTTAAATTGTAGGGGTTTATTTGTTATGTGTAGGAGTTCTTAAAAAAAGTAGTATGCTTAGTAGGGTTCATCTGTGTTATGCATAGTAGGGGTCTTCTGGGTAAATGTACTTTGCATTACAAGTAGGAAGGAAAACATATAAGGGCACCAAGGTGTTTGAAAATGAACTAACTCGTGAGAACGCAAAGTAAAGACGCCATGGCATGCTTAGTCATTTAAATATACTTATATATTTCCGTGAACAAACACACACGTTGATGAACAAACAACTCACAAACCACCGTTTATAACTCATTAGCTTGAATTTGATGATTCGGTGTCGGATCAACCAATGAGAACAATAAGTAATGATGGGAGGGAATGCTTAGTCATTTAAATTGTAGGGGTTTATTTGTTATGTGTAGCAGGAGTTCTTAATTAAAGTAGTATTCATAGTAGGGGTCATCAATGTTATGCATAGTAGGGTTGTCTGGGTAAATGTACTTTGCATGACAAGTGGGACGGAAAACGTATAAGAGCACCAAGGTGTTTGGAAATGAACAAACTCGTAAGAACGCCAAGTAAAGACGCCATGGCATGCTTAGTCCTTTAAACATACCTATAAATTTATGTGAACAAACACACAGGTTGATGAACAAACAACTCATAAACCACCGTTTATATACGCTTAAACTTGAATTTGATGATTCGGTGTCGGATCAACCAATGAGAACAATAAGTAATGATGGGAGGGCATGCTTAGTAATTTAAATGGTAGGGGTTTATTTGTTATGTGTACCAGGAGTTCTTAAAAAAAGTAGTATTCGTAGTAGGGGTCATCAGTGTTATGCATAGTAGGGGTTGTCTGGGTAAATGTACTTTACATGATAAGTGGGACGGAAAATGTATAAGAGCACCAAGGTGTTTGGAAATGAACAAACTCGTGAGAACACCAAGTAAAGACGCCTTGGCATGCTTAGTCATTTAAATATACTTATATATTTCTGTGAACAAACACACACGTTGATGAACAAACAACTCAAAAACCACCGTTCATATACGCTTTAACTTGAATTTGATGTTTCAGTGTCGGATCAACCAATGAGAACAACAAGTAATGATGGGAGGGCATGCTTAGTCATTTGAATTGTAGGGGTTTATTTGTTATGTGTAGCAGGAGTTCTTAAAAAAAGTAGTATTCGTAGTAGGGGTCATCAGGGTTATGCATAGTAGGGGTTGTTTTGGTAAATGTACTTTGCATGACAAGTGGGAGGGAAAACATATAGAAGCACCAAGGTGTTTGGAAATGAACAAACTCGTGAGAACGCCAAGTAAAGATGCAATGGCACGCTTAGTCATTTAAATATACCTATAAATTTCCGTGAACAAACACACATGTTGATTAACAAACAACTCACACACCACCGTTTATATACGCTTTAACTTGAATTTGATGATTCGGTGTCGGATCAACCAATGTGAATAACAAGTAATGATGGGAGGGCATGCTAAGTAATTTAAATGGTAGGGGTTTATTTGTTATGTGTAGCAGGAGTTCTTACTAAAAGTAGTATTCGTAGTAGGGGTCATCAGTGTTATGCATAGTAGGGGTTGTCTGGGTAAATGTACTTTGCATGACAAGTGGGACGGAAAACGTATAAGAGCACCAAAGTGTTTGGAATTGAACAATCTTGTGAGAACGCCATGTAAAGTCGCCATGTAAAGACGCCATTGCATGCTTAGTCATTTAAATATACTTATATATTTCGATGAAAAAACACACACGTTGATGAACAAACAACTCACAAACCACCGTTTATATACGCTTTAAAATGTATTTGATGATTCGGTGTCGGATCAACCAATGAGAACAACAAGTAATGATGGGATGCTTAGTCATTTGAATTACAGGGGTTTATTTGTTATGTGTAGCAGGAGTTCTTAAAAAAAGTAGTATTCGTAGTAGGGGTCATCAGTGGTATGCATAGTAGGGGTTGTCTGGGTAAATGTACTTTGCATGACAAGTGGGACGGAAAACGTATAAGAGCACCAAGGAGTTTGGAAATGAACAAACTCGTGAGAACGCCTTGTAAAGACGCCACGGCATGCTTAGCCATTTAAATATACCTATAAATTTCCGTGAACAAACACACAGGTTGATGAACAAACAACTCATACACCACCGTTTATATACGCTTAAACTTGAATTTGATGATTCGGTGTCGGATCAACCAATGTGAACAACAAGTAATGATGGGAGGGCATGCTTAGTAATTTAAATGGTAGGGGTTTATTTGTTATGTGTAGCAGGAGTTCTTAAAAAAGTAGTATTCATAGTAGGGGTCATCAGTGTTACGCATAGTAGGGGTTGTCTGGGTAAATGTACTTTGCATGACAAGTGGGACGGAAAACGTATAAGAGCACCAAGGTGTTTGGAAATGAACAAACTCGTGAGAACGCCAAGTAAAGACGCCATGGCATGCTTAGTATGTTAAATATATTTATATAATTCTGTGAACAAACACACTTGTTCATGAACAAACAACTCATACACCACCATTTATATACGCTTAAACTTGAATTTGATGATTCGGTGTCCGATCAACTAATGTGAACAACAAGTAATGATGGGAGGGCATGCTTAGTAATTTAAATGTAGGGGTTTATTTGTTATGTGTAGCAGGAGTTCTTAAAAAAAAGTAGTATTCGTAGTAGGGGTCATCAGTGTTACGCATAGTAGGGGTTGTCTGGGTAAATGTACTTTGCATGACAAGTGGGACGGAAAACGTATAAGAGCAACAAGGTGGTTGGAAATGAACAAACTCGTTAGAACGCCAAGTAAAGACGCCATGGAATTCTTAGTCATTTAAATATACCTATAAATTTTCGTGAACAAACACGCAGGTTGATGAACAAACAACTCATACACCACCGTTTATATACGCTTAACCTTGAATTCGATGATTCGGTGTCAGATCAACCAATGTGAACAACAAGTAATGATGGGAGGGCATGTTTATCAATTTAAATGGTAGGGGTTTGTTTGTTATGTGTATAAGGAGTTCTTAAAAAAGGAAGTATTCGTAGTAGGGGTCATCAGCGTTATGCATAGTAGGGGTTGTCTGGGTAAATGTACTTTGCATGACAAGTGGGAGGGAATACTTATAAGAGCGCCAAGGTGTTTGGAAATGAACAAACTCGTGAGAACGCTAAATAAAGACGCCATGGCATGCTTAGTCATTTAAATATACCTATAAATTTCCTTGAACAAACACGCAAGTTGATGAACAAACAACTCATACAACACCGTTTATATACGGTTAAACTTGAATTTTGATGATTCGGTGTCGGATCAACCAATGTGAACAACAAGTATGATGGGAGGGCATGCTTAGTAATTTAAATGGTAGGGGTTTATTTGTTATGTGTAGCAGGACTTCTTAAAAAAAGTAGTATTCGTAGTACGGGTCATCAGTGTTAGGCATAGTAGGGGTTGTCTGGGTAAATATACTTTGCATGACAAGTGGGACGAACACGTATAAGAGCACCAAGGTGTTTGGAAATGAACAAACTCGTGAGAACGCCAAGTAAAAACACCTTGGCATGCTTAGTCATTTAAATATACTTATATATTTCCGTGAAAAAACACACACATTGATGAACAAACAACTCACAAACCACCGTTTATATGCGCTTTAACTTGAATTTGATGATTCAGTGTCGGATCAACCAATGAGAACAACAAGTAATGATGGGATGGCATGCTTAGTCATTTAAGTTGTAGGGGTTTATTTGTTATGTGTAGCAGGATTTATTAAAAAAAGTAGTATTCGTAGTAGGGGTCATCAGTGTTAAGCGTAGTAGGGGTTGTCTGGTTAAATGTACTTTGCATGACAAGTGGGACGGAAAACGTATAAGAGCACCAAGGTGTTTGAAAATTAACACACTCGTGAGAACGCCAAGTAAAGACTCCATGGCATGCTTAGTAATTTAAATATACCTATAAATATCCATGAACAAACACACAGGTTGATGAACAAACAACTCATACACCACTGTTTATATACGCTTAACCTTGAATTTGATGATTCGGTGTCGGATCAACCAATGTGAACAACAAGTAATGATGGGAGGGCATGTTTATTAATTTAATTGGTAGGGGTTTGTTTGTTATGTGTAGAAGGAGTTCTTAGAAAAGGAAGTATTCGTATTAGGGGTCATCAGCGTTATGCATAGTAGGGGTTGTCTGGGTAAATGTACTTTGCATGACAAGTGGGAGGGAAAACTTATAAGAGCGCCAAGGTGTTTGGAAATGAACAAACTCGTGAGAACGCTAAATAAAGACGCCATGGCATGCTTAGTCATTTAAATATACCTATAAATTTCCTTGAACAAACACGCAATTTGATGAACAAACAACTCACATAACACCGTTTATATACCCTTAAACTTGAATTTTGATGATTCGGTGTCGGATCAACCAATGTGAACAACAAGTATGATGGGAGGGCATTCTTAGTAATTTAAATGGTTGGGGTTTATTTGTTATGTGTAGCAGGAGTTGTTAAAAAAGTGGTATTCGTAGTAGGGGTCATCAGTGTTATGCATAGTAGCGGTTGTCTGGGTAAATATACTTTGCATGACAAGTGGGACGGAAAATGTATAAGAGTACCAAGGTGTTTGGAAATGAACAAACTCGTGAGAACGCCAAGTAAAAACGCCATGGCATGCTTAGTCATTTAAATATACTTATATATTTCCGTGAACAAACACACACGTTGATGAACAAACAACTCACAAACCACCGTTTATATACGCTTTAACTTGAATTTGATGATTCAGTGTCGGATCAACCAATGAGAACAACAAGTAATGATGGGATGGCATGCTTAGTCATTTAAATTGTAGGGATTTATTTGTTATGTGTAGCAAGATTTCTTAAAAAAAGTAGTATTCGTACTAGGGGTCATCAGTGTTAAGCATAGTAGTGGTTGTCTGGTCAAATGTACTTTGCATGACAAATGGGACGGAAAACGTATAAGAGCACCAAGGTATTTGAAAATGAACAAACTCGTGAGAACGCCAAGTAAAGCCACCATGGCATGCTTAGTCATTTAAATATACCAATAAATATCCGTGAATAAACACACAGGTTGATGAACAAACAACTCATACACCACTGTTTATATACGCTTAAACTTGAATTTGATGATTCGGTGTCGGATCAACCAATGTGAACAAGTAATGATGGGAGGGCATGCTTAGTAATTTAAATGGTAGGGATTTCTTTGTTATGTGTAGCAGGAGTTCTTAAAAAAAGTAGTATTCGTAGTAGGGGTCATCAGTGTTATGCATAGCAAGGGTTGTCTGGGTAAGTGTACTTTACATGACAAGTGGAACGAAAAACGTATAAGAGCACCAAGGTGTTTGGAAATGAACAAAATCGTGAGAACGCCAAGTAAAGACGCCATGGCATGCTTAGTCATTTAAATATACTTATATATTTCCGTGAACAAACACACACGTTGATGAACAAACAACTCACAAACCACCGTTTATATACGCTTTAACTTGAATTTGATGATTCGGTGTCGGATTAACCAATGAGAACAACAAGTAATGATGGGAGGGCATGCTAAGTTATTTAAATTGTAGGGGTTTATTTGTTATGTGTAGCACGAGTTCTTAAGAAAAGTAGTATTCGGAGTAGGGGTCATCAGTGTTATCCATAGTAGGGGTTGTCTAGGTAAATATACTTTGCATGACAAGTGGGACGGAAAACGTATAAGAGCACCAAGGTGTTTGGAAATGAACAAACTCGTGAGAACGCTAAATAAAGACGCCATGGCATGCTTAGTCATTTAAATATACCTATAAATTTCCTTGAACAAACACGCAGGTTGATGAACAAACAACTCATACAACACCGTTTATATACGCTTAAACTTGAATTTTGATGATTCGGTGTCGGATCAACCAATGTGAACACCAGGTATGATGTGAGGGCATGCTTAGTAATTTAAATGGTAGGGGTTTATTTGTTATGTGTAGCGGGAGTTCTTAAAAAAAAGTAGTATTCATAGTAGGGGTCATCAGTGTGATGCATAGTAGGGGTTGTCTGGGTAAATGTACTTTGCATGACAAGTGGGACGGAAAACGTATAAGAGCACCAAGGTGTTTGGAAATGAACAAACTCGTGAGAACACCAAGTAAAGACGCCATGGAATTCTTAGTCATTTAAATATACCTATAAATTTCCGTGAACAAACACGCAAGTTGATGAACAAACAACTCATACAACACCGTTTATATACGCTTAAACTAGAATTTTGATGATTCGGTGTCGGATCAACCAATGTGAACAACAAGTATGATGGGAGGGCATGCTTCGTAATTTAAATGGTAGGGGTTTATTTGTTATGTGTAGCAGGACTTCTTAAAAAAAGTAGTATTCGTAGTAGGGGTCATCAGTGTTATGCATAGTTGCGGTTGTCTGGGTAAATATACTTTGCATGACAAGTGGGACGGAAAACGTATAAGAGCACCAAGGTGTTTGGAAATGAACAAACTCGTGAGAACGCCAAGTAAAAACGCCATGGCATGCTTAGTCATTTAAATATACTTATATATTTCCGTGAACAAACACACACGTTGATGAACAAACAACTCACAAACCACCGTTTATATACGCTTTAACTTGAATTTGATGATTCAGTGTCGGATCAACCAATGAGACCAACAAGTAATGATGGGAAGGCATGCTTAGTCATTTAAATTGTAGGGGTTTATTCGTTATGTGTAGCAAGATTTTAAAAAAAAAAAGTAGTATTCGTACTAGGGGTCATCAGTGTTAAGCATAGTAGGGGTTGTCTGGTTAAATGTACTTTGCATGACAAGTGGGACGGAAAACGTATAAGAGCACCAAGGTGTTTGAAAATGAACAAACTCGTGAGAACGCCAAGTAAAGCCGCCATGGCATGCTTAGTCATTTAAATATACCAATAAATATCCGTGAATAAACACACAGGTTGATGAACAAACAACTCATACACCACTATTTATATACGCTTAAACTTGAATTTGATGATTCGGTGTCAGATCAACCAATGAGAACAACAAGTAATGATGGGAGGGCATGCTTAGTAATTTAAATGGTAGGGGTTTATTTGTTATGTGTAGCATGAGGTCTTAAAAAAAGTAGTATTCATAGTAGGGGTCATCAATGTTATGCATAGTAAGGGTTGTCTGGGTAAATGTACTTTACATGACAAGTGGAACGAAAAACGTATAAGAGCACCAAGGTGTTTGGAAATGAACAAAATCGTGAGAACGCCAAGTAAAGACGCCATGGCATGCTTAGTCATTTAAGTATACTTATATATTTCCGTGAACAAACACACACGTTGATGAACAAACAACTCACAAACCACCGTTTATATACGCTTTAACTTGAATTTCATGATTCAGTGTCGGATCAACCAATGAGAACAACAAGTAATGATGGGATGGCATGCTTAGTCATTTAAGTTGTAGGGGTTTATTTGTTATGTGTAGCATGATTTCTTAAAAAAAGTAGTATTCGTAGTAGGGGTCATCAGTGTTAAGCATAGTAGGGGTTGTCTGGTTAAATGTACTTTGCATGACAAGTGGGACGGAAAACGTATAAGAGCACCAAGGTGTTTGAAAATGAACACACTCGTGAGAACGCCAAGTAAAGACTCCATGGCATGCTTAGTCATTTAAATATACCTATAAATATCCGTGAACAAACACACAGGTTGATGAACAAACAACTCATACACCACTGTCTATATACGCTTAACCTTGAATTTGATGATTCGGTATCAGATCAACCAATGTGAACAACAAGTAATGATGGGAGGGCATGCTTAGTAATTTAAATGGTAGGGGTTTATTTGTTATGTGTAGCATGAGTTCTTAAAAAAAGTAGTATTCGTAGTAGGGGTCATCAGTGTTATGCATAGTAAGGGTTGTCTGGGTAAATGTACTTTACATGACAAGTGGAACGAAAAACGTATAAGAGCACCAAGGTGTTTGGAAATGAACAAACTCGTGAGAACGCCAAGTAAAATCGCCATGGCATGCTTACTCATTTAAATATGCTTATATATTTCCGTGAACAAACACACACGTTGATGAACAAACAACTCACAAACCACCGTTTATATACGCTTTAACTTGAATTTGATGATTTAGTGTCGGATCAACCAATGAGACCAACAAGTAATGATGGGATGGCATGCTTAGTCATTTAAATTGTAGGGGTTTATTTGTTATGTGTAGCAAGATTTTAAAAAAAAAGTAGTATTCGTACTAGGGGTCATCAGTGTTAAGCATAGTAGGGGTTGTCTGGTTAAATGTACTTTGCATGACAAGTGGGACGGAAAACGTATAAGAGCACCAAGGTGTTTGAAAATGAACAAACTCGTGAGAACGCCAAGTAAAGCCGCCATGGCATGCTTAGTCATTTAAATATACCAATAAATATCCGTGAATAAACACACAGGTTGATGAACAAACAACTCATACACCACTATTTATATACGCTTAAACTTGAATTTGATGATTCGGTGTCAGATCAACCAATGTGAACAACAAGTAATGATGGGAGGGCATGCTTAGTAATTTAAATGGTAGGGGTTTATTTGTTATGTGTAGCATGAGTTCTTAAAAAAAGTAGTATTCATAGTAGGGGTCATCAGTGTTATGCATAGTAAGGGTTGTCTGGGTAAATGTACTTTACATGACAAGTGGAACGAAAAACGTATAAGAGCACCAAGGTGTTTGGAAATGAACAAAATCATGAGAACGCAAAGTAAAGACGCCATGGCATGCTTAGTCATTTAAGTATACTTATATATTTCCGTGAACAAACACACACGTTGATGAACAAACAACTCACAAACCACCGTTTATATACGCTTTAACTTGAATTTGATGATTCAGTGTCGGATCAACCAATGAGAACAACAAGTAATGATGGGAGGGCATGCTAAGTTATTTAAATTGTAGGGGTTTATTTGTTATGTGTAGCACGAGTTCTTAAGAAAAGTAGTATTCGTAGTAGGGGTCATCAGTGTTATGCATAATAGGGGTTGTCTAGGTAAATATACTTTGCATGACAAGTGGGACGGAAAATGTATAAGAGCACCAAGGTGTTTGGAAATGAACAAACTTGTGAGAATTCTAAATAAAGACGCCATGGCATGCTTAGTCATTTAAATATACCTATAAATTTCCTTGAACAAACACGCATGTTGATGAACAAACAACTCATACAACACCGTTTATATACGCTTAAACTTGAATTTTGATGATTTGGTGTCGAATCAACCAATGTGAACAACAAGTTTGATGGGAGGGCATGCTTAGTAATTTAAATGGTACGGGTTTATTTGTTATGTGTAGCGGGAGTTCTTAAAAAAAAGTAGTATTCGTAGTAGGGGTCATCAGTGTTATGCATAGTAGGGGTTGTCTGGGTAAATGTACTTTGCATGACAAGTGGGACGGAAAACGTATAAGGGCACCAAGGTGTTTGGAAATGAACAAACTCGTGAGAACGCCAAGTAAAGACGCCATGGAATTCTTAGTCATTTAAATATACCTATAAATTTCCGTGAACAAACACGCAAGTTGAT
Source organism: Calendula officinalis (assembly GCA_963853835.1). Lineage (NCBI taxonomy): Eukaryota > Viridiplantae > Streptophyta > Magnoliopsida > Asterales > Asteraceae > Calendula > Calendula officinalis. The sequence continues at coordinate 24,059,978 of OY970826.1, read as the reverse complement.
GAACAAACAACTCATACACCACCATTTATATACGATTAAATTTGAATTTGATGATTCGGTGTCGGATCAACCAATGTGAACAACAAGTAATGATGGGAGGGCATGTTTATTAATTTAAATGGTAGGGGTTTGTTTGTTATGTGTAGAAGGAGTTCTTAAAAAAGGAAGTATTCGTAGTAGGGGTCATCAACGTTATGCATAGTAGGGGTTGTCTAGGTAAATGTACTTTGCATGACAAGTGGGAGGGAAAACTTATAAGAGCGCCAAGGTGTTTGGAAATGAACAAACTCGTGAGAATGCTAAATAAAGACGCCATGGCATGCTTAGTCATTTAAATATACCTATAAATTTCCTTAAACAAACACACAGGTTGATGAACAAACAACTCATACAACACCGTTTATATACGCTTAAACTTGAATTTTGATGATTCGGTGTCGGATCAACCAATGTGAACAGCAAGTATGATGGGAGGGCATGCTTAGTAATTTAAATTGTAGGGCTTTATTTGTTATGTGTAGCAGGACTTCTTAAAAAAAAGTAGTATTCGTAGTAGGGGTCATCAGTGTTATGCATAGTAGGGGTTGTCTGGGTAAATATACTTTGCATGACAAGTGGTACGGAAAACGTATAAGAGCACCAAGGTGTTTGGAAATGAACAAACTCGTGAGAACGCCAAGTAAAAACGACATGGCATGCTTACTCATTTAAATATGCTTATATATTTCCGTGAACAAACACACACGTTGATGAACAAACAACTCACAAACCACCGTTTATATACGCTTTAACTTGAATTTGATGATTCAGTGTCGGATCAACCAATGAGAACAACAAGTAATGATGGGATGGCATGCTTAGTCATTTAAGTTGTAGGGGTTTATTTGTTATGTGTAGTAGGATTTCTTAAAAAAAGTAGTATTCGTAGTAGGGGTCATCAGTGTTAAGCATAGTAGGGGTTGTCTGGTTAAATGTACTTTGCATGACAAGTGGGACGGAAAACGTATAAGAGCACCAAGGTGTTTGAAAATGAACACACTCGTGAGAACGCCAAGTAAAGACTCCATGGCATGCTTAGTCATTTAAATATACCTAAAATATCCGTGAACAAACACACAGGTTGATGAACAAACAACTCATACACCACTGTCTATGTACGCTTAACCTTGAATTTGATGATTTGGTGTCGGATCAACAATTATGAACAACAAGTAATGATGGGAGGGCATGCTTATTAATTTAAATGGTAGGGGTTTATTTGTTATGTGTAGCAGGAGTTCTTAAAAAAAGTAGTATTCGTAGTAGGGGTCATCAGTGTTATGCATAGTAAGGGTTGTCTGGGTAAATGTACTTTACATGACAAGTGGAACGAAAAACGTATAAGAGCACCAAGGTGTTTGGAAATGAACAAAATCGTGAGAACGCCAAGTAAAGACGCCATGGAATTCTTAGTCATTTAAATATACCTATAAATTTCCGTGAACAAACACGCAGGTTGATGAACAAACAACTCATACACCACCATTTATATACGCTTAAATTTGAATTTGATGATTCGGTGTCGGATCAACCAATGTGAACAACAAGTAATGATGGGAGGGCATGTTTATTAATTTAAATGGTAGGGGTTTGTTTGTTATGTGTAGAAGGAGTTCTTAAAAAAGGAAGTATTCGTAGTAGGGGTCATCAACGTTATGCATAGTAGGGGTTGTCTAGGTAAATGTACTTTGCATGACAAGTGGGAGGGAAAACTTATAAGAGCGCCAAGGTGTTTGGAAATGAACAAACTCGTGAGAATGCTAAATAAAGACGCCATGGCATGCTTAGTCATTTAAATATACCTATAAATTTCCTTGAACAAACACACAGGTTGATGAACAAACAACTCATACAACACCGTTTTTATACGCTTAAAATTGAATTTTGATGATTCGGTGTCGGATCAACCAATGTGAACAGCAAGTATGATGGGAGGGCATGCTTAGTAATTTAAATGGTAGGGGTTTATTTGTTATGTGTAGCAGGAGTTCTTAAAAAAAGTAGTATGCGTAGTAGGGGTCATCAGTGTTAAGCATAGTAGGGGTTGTCTGGTTAAATGTACTTTACATGACAAGTGGGACGGAAAATGTATTAGAGCACCAAGGTGTTTGGAACTGAACAAACTCGTGAGAACGCCAAGTAAAGACGCCATGGCATGCTTAGTCATTTAAATATACCTATAAATTTTCGTGAACAAACAGACAGGTTGATGAACAAATAGCTCATACACCACTCTTTATATACGCTTAAACTTGAATTTGATGATTCGGTGTCGGATCAACCAATGTGAACAACAAGTAATGATGGGAGGGCATGCTTAGTAATTTAAATGGTAGGGGTTTATTTGTTATGTGTAGCAGGAGTTCTTAAAAAAAGTATTATTCGTAGTAGGGGTCATCAGTGTTATGCATAGTAGGGGTTGTCTGGGTAAATGTACTTTGCATGACAAGTGGGACGGAAAACGTATATGAGCACCAAGGTGTTTGGAAATGAACAAAATCGTGAGAACGCCAAGTAAAGACGCCATGGCATGCTTAGTCATTTAAATATACTTACATATTTCCGTGAACAAACACACACGTTGATGAACAAACAACTCATACACCACTATTTATATACGCTTAAACTTGAATTTGATGATTCGGTGTCAGATCAACCAATGTGAACAACAAGTAATGATGGGAGGGCATGCTTAGTAATTTAAATGGTAGGGGTTTATTTGTTATGTGTAGCATGAGTTCTTAAAAAAAGTAGTATTCATAGTAGGGGTCATCAGTGTTATGCATAGTAAGGGTTGTCTGGGTAAATGTACTTTACATGACAAGTGGAACGAAAAACGTATAAGAGCACCAAGGTGTTTGGAAATGAACAAAATCATGAGAACGCCAAGTAAAGACGCCATGGCATGCTTGCTTAGTCATTTAAGTATACTTATATATTTCCGTGAACAAACACACACGTTGATGAACAAACAACTCACAAACCACCGTTTATATACGCTTTAACTTGAATTTGATGATTCAGTGTCGGATCAACCAATGAGAACAACAAGTAATGATGGGAGGGCATGCTAAGTTATTTAAATTGTAGGGGTTTATTTGTTATGTGTAGCACGAGTTCTTAAGAAAAGTAGTATTCGTAGTAGGGGTCATCAGTGTTATGCATAGTAGGGGTTGTCTAGGTAAATATACTTTGCATGACAAGTGGGACGGAAAATGTATAAGAGCACCAAGGTGTTTGGAAATGAACAAACTTGTGAGAATGCTAAATAAAGACGCCATGGCATGCTTAGTCATTTAAATATACCTATAAATTTCCTTGAACAAACACGCATGTTGATGAACAAACAACTCATACAACACCGTTTATATACGCTTAAACTTGAATTTTGATGATTTGGTGTCGAATCAACCAATGTGAACAACAAGTATGATGGGAGGGCATGCTTAGTAATTTAAATGGTACGGGTTTATTTGTTATGTGTAGCGGGAGTTCTTAAAAAAAAGTAGTATTCGTAGTAGGGGTCATCAGTGTTATGCATAGTAGGGGTTGTCTGGGTAAGTGTACTTTGCATGACAAGTGGGACGGAAAACGTATAAGAGCACCAAGGTGTTTGGAAATGAACAAACTCATGAGAACTCCAAGTAAAGACGCCATGGAATTCTTAGTCATTTAAATATACCTATAAATTTCCGTGAACAAACACGCAAGTTGATGAACAAACAACTCATACACCACCATTTATATACGCTTAAATTTGAATTTGATGATTCGGTGTCGGATTAACCAATGTGAACAACAAGTAATGATGGGAGGGCATGTTTATTAATTTAAATGGTAGGGGTTTGTTTGTTATGTGTAGAAGGAGTTCTTAAAAAAGGAAGTATTCGTAGTAGGGGTCAACAACGTTATGCATAGTAGGGGTTGTCTAGGTAAATGTACTTTGCATGACAAGTGGGAGGGAAAACTTATAAGAGCGCCAAGGTGTTTGGAAATCAACAAACTCGTGAGAATGCTAAATAAAGACGCCATGGCATGCTTAGTCATTTAAATATACCTATAAATTTCCTTGAACAAACACACAGGTTGATGAACAAACAACTCATACAACACCGTTTATATACGCTTAAACTTGAATTTTGATGATTCGGTGTCGGATCAACCAATGTGAACAGCAAGTATGATGGGAGGGCATGCTTAGTAATTTAAATGGTAGGGCTTTATTTGTTATGTGTAGCAGGACTTCTTAAAAAAAAGTAGTATTCGTAGTAGGGGTCATCAGTGTTATGCATAGTAGGGGTTGTCTGGGTAAATATACTTTGCATGACAAGTGGTACGGAAAACGTATAAGAGCACCAAGGTGTTTGGAAATGAACAAACTCGTGAGAACGCCAAGTAAAAACGACATGGCATGCTTACTCATTTAAATATGCTTATATATTTCCGTGAACTAACACACACGTTGATGAACAAACAACTCACAAACCACCGTTTATATACGCTTTAACTTGAATTTGATGATTCAGTGTCGGATCAACCAATGAGAACAACAAGTAATGATGGGATGGTATGCTTAGTCATTTAAGTTGTAGGGGTTTATTTGTTATGTGTAGTAGGATTTCTTAAAAAAAGTAGTATTCGTAGTAGGGGTCATCAGTGTTAAGCATAGTAGGGGTTGTCTGGTTAAATGTACTTTGCATGACAAGTGGGACGGAAAACGTATAAGAGCACCAAGGTGTTTGAAAATGAACACACTCGTGAGAACGCCAAGTAAAGACTCCATGGCATGCTTAGTCATTTAAATATACCTAAAAATATCCGTGAACAAACACACAGGTTGATGAACAAACAACTCATACACCACTGTCTATGTACGCTTAACCTTGAATTTGATGAATCGGTGTCGGATCAACAATTATGAACAACAAGTAATGATGGGAGGGCATGCTTATTAATTTAAATGGTAGGGGTTTATTTGTTATGTGTAGCAGGAGTTCTTAAAAAAAAGTAGTATTCGTAGTATGGGTCATCAGTGTTATGCATAGTAAGGGTTGTCTGGGTAAATGTACTTTACATGACAAGTGGAACGAAAAACGTATAAGAGCACCAAGGTGTTTGGAAATGAACAAAATCGTGAGAACGCCAAGTAAAGACGCCATGGAATTCTTAGTCATTTAAATATACCTATAAATTTCCGTGAACAAACACGCAGGTTGATGAACAAACAACTCATACACCACCATTTATATACGCTTAAATTTGAATTTTGATGATTCGGTGTCGGATCAACCAATGTGAACAACAAGTAATGATGGGAGGGCATGCTTAGTAATTTAAATGGTAGGGGTTTATTTGTTATGTGTAGCATGAGTTCTTAAAAAAAGTATTATTCGTAGTAGGGGTCATCAGTGTTATGCATAGTAGGGGTTGTCTGGGTAAATGTACTTTGCATGACAAGTGGGACGGAAAACGTATATGAGCACCAAGGTGTTTGGAAATGAACAAAATCGTGAGAACGCCAAGTAAAGACGCCATGGCATGTTTAGTCATTTAAATATACTTACATATTTCCGTGAACAAACACACACGTTGATGAACAAACAACTCATACACCACCGTTTATATACGCTTAAATTTGAATTTGATGATTCGGTGTCGGATCAACCAATGTGAACAACAAGTAATGATGGGAGGGCATGTTTATTAATTTAAATGGTAGGGGTTTGTTTGTTATGTGTAAAAGGAGTTCTTAAAAAAGGAAGTATTCGTAGTAGGGGTCATCAGCGTTATGCATAGTAGGGGTTGCCTGGGTAAATGTACTTTGCATGACAAGTGGGAGGGAAAACTTATAAGAGCGCCAAGGTGTTTGGAAATGAACAAACTCGTGAGAACGCTAAATAAAGATGCCATGGCATGCTTAGTCATTTAAATATACATATAAATTTCCTTGAACAAACACGCAGGTTGATGAACAAACAACTCATACAACACCGTTTATATACGCTTAAACTTAAATTTTGATGATTCGGTGTCGGATCAACCAATGTGAACAACAAGTATGACGGGAGGGCATGCTTAGTAATTTAAATGGTAGGGGTTTATTTGTTATGTGGAGCAGGAGTTCTTAAAAAAAGTACTATTCGTAGTAGGGGTCATCAGTGTTATGCATAGTAGGGGTTGTCTGGGTAAATGTACTTTGCATGACAAGTGGGACGAAAAACGTATAAGAGCACCAAGGTGTTTGGAAATGAACAAAATCATGAGAACGCCAAGTAAAGACGCCATAGCATGCTTAGTCATTTAAATATACTTATATATTTCCGTGAACAAACACACACGTTGATGAACAAACAACTCACAAACCACCATTTGTATACGCTTTAACTTGAATTTGATGATTCGGTGTCGGATCAACCAATGAGAACAACAAGTAATGATGGGAGGGCATGCTAAGTCATTTATATTGCAGGGGGTTTACTTGTTATGTATAGCAGGAGTTCTTAAAAAAAGTAGTATTCGTAGTAGGGGTCATCAGTGTTATGCATAGTAGGGGTTGTCTGGGTAAATATACTTTGCATGACAAGGGGGTCGGAAAACGTATAAGAGCACCAAGGTGTTTGGAAACGAACAAACTCGTGAGAACGCCAAGTAAAGACGCCATGGCACGCGTAGTATTTTAAATATACTTATATATTTCCGTGAACAAACACACATGTTGATGAACAAACAACTCATACACCACCGTTTATATACGCTTAGACATGAATTTGATGATTCGGTGTCGGATCAACCAATGTGAACAACAAGTAATGATGGGAGGGCATGTTTATTAATTTAAATGGTAGGGGTTTGTTTGTTATGTGTAGAAGGAGTTCTTAAAAAAGGAAGTATTTGTAGTAGGGGTCATCAGCGATATGCATAGTAGGGGTTGTCTGGGTAAATGTACTTTGCATGACAAGTGGGAGGGAAAACTTATAAGAGCGCCAAGGTGTTTGGAAATGAACAAACTCGTGAGAACGCTAAATAAAGACGCCATGGCATGCTTAGTCATTTAAATATACCTATAAATTTCCTTGAACAAACACGCAGGTTGATTAACAAACAACTCATACACCACCGTTTATATACGCTTTAACTTGAATTTTGATGATTCGGTGTCGGATCAACCAATGTGAACAAAAAGTATGATGGGAGGGCATGCTTAGTAATTTAAATGGTAGGGGTTTATTTGTTATGTGTAGCAGGAGTTCTTAAAAAAAGTAGTATTCGTAGTAGGGGTCATCAGTGTTACGCATTGTAGGGGTTGTCTTGGTAAATGTACTTTGCATGACAAGTTGGACGGAAAACGTATAACAGCAACAATGTGTTTGGAAATGAACAAACTCGTGAGGACGCCAAGTAAAGACACCATGGAATTCTTAGTCATATAAATATACCTATAAATTTCCGTGAACAAACACGCAGGTTGATGAACAAACAACTCATACACCACCGTTTATATACGCTTAAACTTGAATTTGATGATTCGGTGTCGGATCAACCAATGTGAACAACAAGTAATGATGGGAGGGCATGTTTATTAATTTAAATGGTAGGGGTTTGTTTGTTATGTGTAGAAGGAGTTCTTAAAAAAGGAAGTATTCGTAGTAGGGGTCATCAGCGTTATGCATAGTAGGGGTTGGCTGGGTAAATGTACTTTGCATGACAAGTGGGAGGGAAAACTTATAAGAGCGCCAAGGTGTTTGGAAATGAACAAACTCGTGAGAACGCCAAGTAAAGACACCATGGCATGCTTAGTATTTTAAATATACTTATATATTTCCGTGAACATACACACATGTTGATGAACAAACAACTCATACACCACCGTTTATATACGCTTAAACTTGAATTTGACGATTCGGTGTCGGATCAACCAATGTGAACAACAAGTAATGATGGGAGGGCATGCTTAGTAATTTAAATGGTAGGGGTTTATTTGTTATGTGTAGCATGGGTTCTTAAAAAAAGTAGTATTCGTAGTAGGGGTCATCAGTGTTACGGATTGTAGGGGTTGTCTGGGTAAATGTACTTTGCATGACAAGTGGGACGGAAAACGTATAATAGCAACAATGTGTTTGGGAATGAACAAACTCGTGAGAACGCCAAGTAAAGACGCCATGGAATTCTTAGTCATTTAAATATACCTATAAATTTCCGTGAACAAACACGCAGGTTGATGAACAAACAACTCATACACCACCGTTTATATAAGCTTAATCTTGAATTTGATGATTTCGTGTCGGATCAACCAATGTGAACAATAAGTAATGATGGGAGGGCATGTTTATTAATTTAAATGGTAGGGGTTTGTTTGTTATGTATAGAGGAGTTATTAAAAAAGTAAGTATTCGTAGTAGGGGTCATCAGCGTTATGCATAATAGGGGTTGTTTGGGTAAATGTACTTTGCATGACAAGTGGGAGGGTAAACTTATAAGAGCGCTAAGGTGTTTGGAAATGAACAAACTCGTGAGAACGCCAAGTAAAGACGCCATGGCATGCTTAGTCATTTAAATATACCTATAAATTTCCTTGAACAAACACGCAGGTTGATGAATAAACAACTCATACAACACCGTTTATATACGCTTAAACTTGAATTTTGATGATTCGGTGTCGGATCAACCAATGTGAACAACAAGTATGATGGGAGGGCATGCTTAGTAATTTAAATGGTAGGGGTTTATTTGTTATGTGTAGCGGGAGTTCTTAAAAAAAGAAGTATTCATAGTAGGGGTCATCAGTGTTATGCATAGTAGGGGTTGTCTGGGTAAATGTACTTGCATGACAAGTGGGACGGAAAACGTATAAGAGCACCAAGGTATTTGGAAATGAACAAACTCGTGAGAACGCCAAGTAAAGACACCATGGCATGCTTAGTATTTTAAATATACTTATATATTTCCGTGAACAAACACACATGTTGATGAACAAACAACTCATACACCACCGTTTATATACGCTTAAACTTGAATTTGACGATTCGGTGTCAGATCAACCAATGTGAACAAGTAATGATGGGAGGGCATGCTTAGTAATTTAAATGGTAGGGGTTTATTTGTTATGTGTAGCGGGAGTTCTTAAAAAAAGTAGTATTCGTAGTAGGGGTCATCAGTGTTACGCATTGTAGGGGTTGTCTGGTTAAATGTACTTTGCATGACAAGTGGGACGGAAAACGTATAAGAGCAACAATGTGTTTGGAAATGAACAAACTCGTGAGAACGCCAATTAAAGACGCCATGGAATTCTTAGTCATTTAAATATACCTATATATTTCCGTGAACAAACACACAGGTTGATGAACAAACAACTCATACACCACCGTTTATATACGCTTAAACTTGAATTTGATGATTCGGTGTCGGATCAACCAATGTGAACAACAAGTAATGATGGGAGGGCATGTTTATTAATTTAAATGGTAGGGGTTTGTTTGTTATGTGTAGAAGGAGTTCTTAAAAAAGGAAGTATTCGTAGTAGGGGTCATCAGCGTTATGCATAGTAGTGGTTGGCTGGGTAAATGTACTTTGCATGACAAGTGGGAGGGAAAACTTATAAGAGCGCCAAGGTGTTTGGAAATGAACAAACTCGTGAGAACGCCAAGTAAAGACACCATGGCATGCTTAGTATTTTAATTATACTTATATATTTCCGTGAACATACACACATGTTGATGAACAAACAACTCATACACCACCGTTTATATACGCTTAAACTTGAATTTGACGATTCGGTGTCGGATCAACCAATGTGAACAACAAGTAATGATGGGAGGGCATGCTTAGTAATTTAAATGGTAGGGGTTTATTTGTTATGTGTAGCGGGAGTTCTTAAAAAAAGTAGTATTCGTAGTAGGGGTCATCAGTGTTACGCATTGTAGGGGTTGTCTGGTTAAATGTACTTTGCATGACAAGTGGGACGGAAAACGTATAAGAGCAACAATGTGTTTGGAAATGAACAAACTCGTGAGAACGCCAATTAAAGACGCCATGGAATTCTTAGTCATTTAAATATACCTATATATTTCCGTGAACAAACACGCAAGTTGATGAACAAACAACTCATACACCACCGTTTATAAACGCTTAAATTTGAATTTGATGATTCGGTGTCGGATCAACCAATGTGAACAACAAGTAATGATGGGAGGGCATGTTTATTAATTTAAATGGTAGGGGTTTGTTTGTTATGTGTAAAAGGAGTTCTTAAAAAAGGAAGTATTCGTAGTAGGGGTCATCAGCGTTATGCATAGTAGGGGTTGCCTGGGTAAATGTACTTTGCATGACAAGTGGGAGGGAAAACTTATAAGAGCGCCAAGGTGTTTGGAAATGAACAAACTCGTGAGAACGCTAAATAAAGATGCCATGGCATGCTTAGTCATTTAAATATACATATAAATTTCCTTGAACAAACACGCAGGTTGATGAACAAACAACTCATACAACACCGTTTATATACGCTTAAACTTAAATTTTGATGATTCGGTGTCGGATCAACCAATGTGAACAACAAGTATGATGGGAGGGCATGCTTAGTAATTTAAATGGTAGGGGTTTATTTGTTATGTGGAGCAGGAGTTCTTAAAAAAAGTACTATTCGTAGTAGGGGTCATCAGTGTTATGCATAGTAGGGGTTGTCTGGGTAAATGTACTTTGCATGACAAGTGGGACGAAAAACGTATAAGAGCACCAAGGTGTTTGGAAATGAACAAAATCGTGAGAACGCCAAGTAAAGACGCCATAGCATGCTTAGTCATTTAAATATACTTATATATTTCCGTGAACAAACACACACGTTGATGAACAAACAACTCACAAACCACCATTTGTATACGCTTTAACTTGAATTTGATGATCCGGTGTCGGATCAACCAATGAGAACAACAAGTAATGATGGGAGGGCATGCTAAGTCATTTATATTGCAGGGGGTTTACTTGTTATGTATAGCAGGAGTTCTTAAAAAAAGTAGTATTCGTAGTAGGGGTCATCAGTGTTATTCATAGTAGGGGTTGTCTGGGTAAATATACTTTGCATGACAAGGGGGTCGGAAAACGTATAAGAGCACCAAGGTGTTTGGAAACGAACAAACTCGTGAGAACGCCAAGTAAAGACGCCATGGCACGCTTAGTATTTTAAATATACTTATATATTTCCGTGAACAAACACACATGTTGATGAACAAACAACTCATACACCACCGTTTATATACGCTTAAACTTGAATTTGATGATACGGTGTCGGATCAACCAATGTGAACAACAAGTAATGATGGGAGGGCATGCTTAGTAATTTAAATGGTAGGGGTTTATTTGTTATGTGTAGCAGGAGTTCTTAAAAAAAGTAGTATTCGTAGTAGGGGTCATTAGTGTTACGCATTGTAGGGGTTGTCTGGGTAAATGTACTTTGCATGACAAGTGGGACGGAAAACGTGTAAGAGCAACAATGTGTTTGAAAATGAACAAACTCGTGAGAACGCCAAGTAAAGACGCCATGGAATTCTGAGTCATTTAAATATACCTATAAAAATCCGTGAACAAACACGCAGGTTGATGAACAAACAACTCATACACCACCATTTATATACGCTTAAACTTGAATTTGATGATTCGGTGTCGGATCAACCAATGTGAACAACAAGTAATGATGGGAGGGCATGTTTATTAATTTAAATGGTAGGGGTTTGTTTGTTACGTGTAGAAGGAGTTCTTAAAAAAGGAAGTATTCGTAGTAGGGGTCATCAACGTTATGCATAGTAGGGGTTGTCTAGGTAAATGTACTTTGCATGACAAGTGGGAGGGAAAACTTATAAGAGCGCCAAGGTGTTTGGAAATGAACAAACTCGTGAGAATGCTAAATAAAGACGCCATGGCATGCTTAGTCATTTAAATATACCTATAAATTTCCTTGAACAAACACACAGGTTGATGAACAAACAACTCATACAACACCGTTTATATACGCTTAAACTTGAATTTTGATGATTCGGTGTCGGATCAACCAATGTGAACAGCAAGTATGATGGGAAGGCATGCTTAGTAATTTAAATGGTAGGGGTTTATTTGTTATGCGTAGCAGGATTTCTTAAAAAAAGTAGTATGCGTAGTAGGGGTCATCAGTGTTAAGCATAGTAGGGGTTGTCTGGTTAAATGTACTTTGCATGACAAGTGGGACGGAAAATGTATTAGAGCACCAAGGTGTTTGGAACTGAACAAACTCGTGAGAACGCCAAGTAAAGACGCCATGGCATGCTTAGTCATTTAAATATACCTATAAATTTTCGTGAACAAACACACAGGTTGATGAACAAATAGCTCGTACAACACTCTTTATATACGCTTAAACTTGAATTTGATGATTCGGTGTCGGATCAACCAATGTGAACAACAAGTAATGATGGGAGGGCATGCTTAGTAATTTAAATGGTAGGGGTTTATTTGTTATGTGTAGCAGGAGTTCTTAAAAAAAGTACTATTCGTAGTAGGGGTCATCAGTGTTATGCATAGTAGGGGTTGTCTGGGTAAATGTACTTTGCATGACAAGTGGGACGGAAAACGTATATGAGCACCAAGGTGTTTGGAAATGAACAAAATCGTGAGAACGCCAAGTAAAGACGCCATGGCATGCTTAGTCATTTAAATATACTTATATATTTCCGTGAACAAACACACACGTTGATGAACAAACAACTCATACACCACCATTTATATACGCTTAAATTTGAATTTGATGATTCGGTGTCGGATCAACCAATGTGAACAACAAGTAATGATGGGAGGGCATGTTTATTAATTTAAATGGTAGGGGTTTGTTTGTTATGTGTAGAAGGAGTTCTTAAAAAAGGAAGTATTCGTAGTAGGGGTCATCAACGTTATGCATAGTAGGGGTTGTCTAGGTAAATGTACTTTGCATGACAAGTGGGAGGGAAAACTTATAAGAGCGCCAAGGTGTTTGGAAATGAACAAACTCGTTAGAATGCTAAATAAAGACGCCATGGCATGCTTAGTCATTTAAATATACCTATAAATTTCCTTGAACAAACACACAGGTTGATGAACAAACAACTCATACAACACCGTTTATATACGCTTAAACTTGAATTTTGATGATTCGGTGTCGGATCAACCAATGTGAACAACAAGTATGATGGGAGGGCATGCTTAGTAATTTAAATGGTAGGGGTTTATTTGTTATGTGTAGCAGGAGTTCTTAAAAAAAGTAGTATGCGTAGTAGGGGTCATCAGTGTTAAGCATAGTAGGGGTTGTCTGGTTAAATGTACTTTGCATGACAAGTGGGACGGAAAATGTATTAGAGCACCAAGGTGTTTGGAACTGAAAAAACTCGTGAGAACGCCGAGTAAAGACGCCGTGGCATGCTTAGTCATTTAAATATACCTATAAATTTTCGTGAACAAACACACAGGTTGATGAACAAATAGCTCATACACCACTCTTTATATACGCTTAAACTTGAATTTGATGATTCGGTGTCGGATCAACCAATGTGAACAACAAGTAATGATGGGAGGGCATGCTTAGTAATTTAAATGGTAGGGGTTTATTTGTTATGTGTAGCAGGAGTTCTTAAAAAAGTACTATTCGTAGTAGGGGTCATCAGTGTTATGCATAGTAGGGGTTGTCTGGGTAAATGTACTTTGCATGACAAGTGGGACGGAAAACGTATATGAGCACCAAGGTGTTTGGAAATGAACCAAATCGTGAGAACGCCAAGTAAAGACGCCATGGCATGCTTAGTCATTTAAATATACTTATATATTTCCGTGAACAAACACACAGGTTGATGAACAAACAACTCACAAACTACCGTTTATATACGCTTTAACTTGAATTTGATGATTCGGTATCGGATCAACCAATGAGAACAACAAGTAATGATGGGAGGGCATGCTAAGTCATTTAAATTGTAGGGGTTTACATGTTATGTGTAGCAGGAGTTCTTAAAAAAAAATATTATTCGTAGTAGGGGTCATCAGTGTTACGCATTGTAGGGGATGTCTGGGTAAATGACTTTGCATGACAAGTGGGACGGAAAACGTATAAGAGCAACAATGTGTTTCTAAATGAGCAAACTCGTGAGAACGCCAAGTAAAGACGCCATGGAATTCTTAGTCATATAAATATACCTATAAATTTCCGTGAACAAACACGCAGGTTGATGAACAAACAACTCATACACCACCGTTTATATACGCTTAAACATGAATTTGATGATTCGGTTTCGGATCAACCAATGTGAACAACAAGTAATGATGGGAGGGCATGTTTATTAATTTAAATGGTAGGGGTTTGTTTGTTATGTGTAGAAGGAGTTCTTAAAAAAGGAAGTATTTGTAGTAGGGGTCATCAGCGATATGCATAGTAGGGGTTGTCTGGGTAAATGTACTTTGCATGACAAGTGGGAGGGAAAACTTATAAGAGCGCCAAGGTGTTTGGAAATGAACAAACTTGTGAGAACGCTAAATAAAGACGCCATGGCATGCTTTGTCATTTAAATATACCTATAAATTTCCTTGAACAAACACGCAGGTTGATTAACAAACAACTCATACACCACCGTTTATATACGCTTTAACTTGAATTTTGATGATTCGGTGTCGGATCAACCAATGTGAAAAAAAAGTATGATGGGAGGGCATGCTTAGTAATTTAAATGGTAGGGGTTTATTTGTTATGTGTAGCAGGAGTTCTTAAAAAAAGTAGTATTCGTAGTAGGGGTCATCAGTGTTGCGCATTGTAGGGGTTGTCTGGGTAAATGTACTTTGCATGACAAGTTGGACGGAAAACGTATAACAGCAACAATGTGTTTGGAAATGAACAAACTCGTGAGAACGCCAAGTAAAGAGGCCATGAAATTCTTAGTCATTTAAATATACCTATAAATTTCCGTGAACAAACACGCAGGTTGATGAACAAACAACTCATACACCACCGTTTATATACGCTTAAACTTGAATTTGATGATTCGGTGTCGGATCAACAAATGTGAACAACAAGTATGATGGGAGGGCATGCTTAGTAATTTAAATGGTAGGGGTTTATTTGTTATGTGTAGCATGAGTTCTTAAAAAAAGTAGTATTCGTAGTAGGGGTCATCAGTGTTACGGATTGTAGGGGTTGTCTGGGTAAATGTACTTTGCATGACAAGTGGGACGGAAAACGTATAATAGCAACAATGTGTTTGGGAATGAACAAACTCGTGAGAACGCCAAGTAAAGACGCCATGGAATTCTTAGTCATTTAAATATACCTATAAATTTCCGTGAACAAACACGCAGGTTGATGAACAAACAACTCATACACCACCGTTTATATACGCTTAAACTTGAATTTGATGATTCCGTGTCGGATCAACCAATGTGGACAACAAGTAATGATGGGAGGGCATGCTTATTAATTTAAATGGTCGGGGTTTGTTTGTTATGTGTAGAGGAGTTATTAAAAAAGTAAGTATTCGTAGTAGGGGTCATCAGCGTTATGCATAGTAGGGGTTGTCTGGGTAAATGTACTTTGCATGACAAGTGGGAGGGTAAACTTATAAGAGCGCTAAGGTGTTTGGAAATGAACAAACTCGTGAGAACGCCAAGTAAAGACGCCATGGAATTCTTAGTCATTTAAATATACCTATAAATTTCCGTGAACAAACACGCAGGTTGATGAACAAACAACTCATACACCACCGTTTATATACGCTTAAACTTGAATTTGATGATTCGGTGTCGGATCAACCAATGTGAACAACAATTAATGATGGGAGGGCATGTTTATTAATTTATATGGTAGGGGTTTGTTTGTTATGTGTATAAGGAGTTCTTAAAAAAGGAAGTATTCGTAGTAGGGGTCATCAGCGTTATGCATAGTAGGGGTTGTCTTGGTAAATGTACTTTGCATGACAAGTGGGAGGGAAATTTTATAAGAGCGCCAAGGTGTTTGGAAATGAACAAACTCGTGAGAACGCTAAATAAAGACGCCATGGCATGCTTAGTCATTTAAATATACCTATAAATTTCCTTGAATAAACACGCAGGTTGATGAATAAACAACTCATACAACAGCGTTTATATACGCTTAAACTTGAATTTTGATGATTCGGTGTCGGATCAACCAATGTGAACAACAAGTATGATGGGAGGGCATGCTTAGTAATTTAAATGGTAGGGGTTTATTTGTTATGTGTAGCGGGAGTTCTTAAAAAAAGTAGTATTCGTAGTAGGGGTCATCAGTGTTATGCATAGTAGGGGTTGTCTGGGTAAATGTACTTGCATGACAAGTGGGACGGAAAACGTATAAGAGCACCAAGGTATTTGGAAATGAACAAACTCGTGAGAACGCCAAGTAAAGACACCATGGCATGCTTAGTATTTTAAATATACTTATATATTTCCGTGAACAAACACACATGTTGATGCACAAACAACTCATACACCACCGTTTATATACGCTTAAACTTGAATTTGACGATTAGGTGTCAGATCAACCAATGTGAACAAGTAATGATGGGAGGGCATGCTTAGTAATTTAAATAGTAGGGGTTTATTTGTTATGTGTAGCGGGAGTTCTTAAAAAAAGTAGTATTCGTAGTAGGGGTCATCAGTGTTACGCATTGTATGGGTTGTCTGGTTAAATGTACTTTGCATGACAAGTGGGACGGAAAACGTATAAGAGCAACAAGGTGTTTGGAAATGAACAAAATCGCGAGAACGCCAAGTAAAGACGCCATAGCATGCATAGTCATTTAAATATACTTATATATTTCCGTGAACAAACACACACATTGATGAACAAACAACTCACAAACTACCGTTTATATACGCTTTAACTTGAATTTGATGATTCGGTGTCGGATCAACCAATGAGAATAACAAGTAATGATGGGAGGGCATGCTAAGTCATTTAAATTGTAGGGGTTTACATGTTATGTGTAGCAGGAGTTCTTAAAAAAAATTTATTCGTAGTAGGGGTCATCAATGTTACGCATTGTAGGGGATGTCTGGGTAAATGAACTTTGCATGACAAGTGGGACGGAAAACGTATAAGAGCAACAATGTGTTTCTAAATGAGCAAACTCGTGAGAACGCCAAGTAAAGACGCCATGGAATTCTTAGTCATATAAATATACCTATAAATTTCCGTGAACAAACACGCAGGTTGATGAACAAACAACTCATACACCACCGTTTATATACGCTTAAACATGAATTTGATGATTCGGTGTCGGATCAACCAATGTGAACAACAAGTAATGATGGGAGGGCATGTTTATTAATTTAAATGGTAGGGGTTTGTTTGTTATGTGTAGAAGGAGTTCTTAAAAAAGGAAGTATTTGTAGTAGGGGTCATCAGCGATATGCATAGTAGGGGTTGTCTGGGTAAATTTACTTTGCATGACAAGTGGGAGGGCAAACTTATAAGAGCGCCAAGGTGTTTGGAAATGAACAAACTCGTGAGAACGCTAAATAAATACGCCATGGCATGCTTAGTCATTTAAATATACCTATAAATTTCCTTGAACAAACACGCATGTTGATTAACAAACAACTCATACACCACCGTTTATATACGCTTTAACTTGAATTTTGATGATTCGGTGTCAGATCAACCAATGTCAACAAAAATTATGATGGGAGGGCATGCTTAGTAATTTAAATGGTAGGGGTTTATTTGTTATGTGTAGCAGGAGTTCTTAAAAAAAGTAGTATTCGTAGTAGGGGTCATCAGTGTTACGCATTGTAGGGGTTGTCTGGGTAAATGTACTTTGCATGACAAGTTGGACGGAAAACGTATAACAGCAACAATGTGTTTGGAAATGAACAAACTCGTGAGAACGCCAAGTAAAGAGGCCATGAAATTCTTAGTCATTTAAATATACCTATAAATTTCCGTGAACAAACACGCAGGTTGATGAACAAACAACTCATACACCACCATTTATATACGCTTAAACTTGAATTTGATGATTCGGTGTCGGATCAACAAATGTGAACAACAAGTATGATGGGAGGGCATGCTTAGTAATTTAAATGGTAGGGGTTTATTTGTTATGTGTTGCATGAGTTCTTAAAAAAAGTAGTATTCGTAGTAGGGGTCATCAGTGTTACGGATTGTAGGGGTTGTCTGGGTAAATGTACTTTGCATGACAAGTGGGACGGAAAACGTATAATAGCAACAATGTGTTTGGGAATGAACAAACTCGTGAGAACGCCAAGTAAAGACGCCATGGAATTCTTAGTCATTTAAATATACCTATAAATTTCCGTGAACAAACACGCAGGTTGATGAACAAACAACTCATACACCACCGTTTATATACGCTTAAACTTGAATTTGATGATTCCGTGTCGGATCAACCAATGTGAACAACAAGTAATGATGGGAGGGCATGTTTATTAATTTAAATGGTAGGGGTTTGTTTGTTATGTGTAGAGGAGTTATTAAAAAAGTAAGTATTCGTAGTAGGGGTCATCAGCGTTATGCATAGTAGGGGTTGTCTGGGTAAATGTACTTTGCATGACAAGTGGGAGGGTAAACTTATAAGAGCGCTAAGGTGTTTGGAAATGAACAAACTCGTGAGAACGCCAAGTAAAGACGCCATGGAATTCTTAGTCATTCAAATATACCTATAAATTTCCGTGAACAAACATGCAGGTTGATGAACAAACAACTCATACACCACCGTTTATATACGCTTAGACTTGAATTTGATGATTCGGTGTCGGATCAACCAATGTGAACAACAATTAATGATGGGAGGGCATATTTATTAATTTATATGGTAGGGGTTTGTTTGTTATGTGTAGAAGGAGTTCTTAAAAAAGGAAGTATTCGTAGTAGGGGTCATCAGCGTTATGCATAGTAGGGGTTGTCTTGGTAAATGTACTTTGCATGACAAGTGGGACGGAAAACGTATAAGAGCAACAATGTGTTTGGAAATGAACAAACTCGTGAGAACGCCAATTAAAGACGCCATGGAATTCTTAGTCATTTAAATATACCTATATATTTCCGTGAACAAACACGCAGGTTGATGAACAAACAACTCATACACCTATAAACGCTTAAACTTGAATTTGATGATTCGGTGTCGGATCAACCAATGTGAACAACAAGTAATGATGGGAGGGCATGTTTATTAATTTAAATGGTAGGGGTTTGTTTGTTATGTGTAGAAGGAGTTCTTAAAAAAGGAAGTATTCGTAGTAGGGGTCATCAGCGTTATGCATAGTAGGGGTTGGCTGGGTAAATGTACTTTGCATGACAAGTGGGAGGGAAAACTTATAAGAATGCCAAGGTGTTTGGAAATGAACAAACTCGTGAGAACGCCAAGTAAAGACACCATGGCATGCTTAGTATTTTAAATATACTTATATATTTCCGTGAACAAACACACATGTTGATGAACAAACAACTCATACACCACCGTTTATATATGCTTAAACTTGAATTTGACGATTCGGTGTCGGATCAACCAATGTGAACAACAAGTAATGATGGGAGGGCATGCTTAGTAATTTAAATGGTAGGGGTTTATTTGTTATGTGTAGCGGGAGTTCTTAAAAAAATAGTATTCGTAGTAGGGGTCATCAGTGTTACGCATTGTAGGGGTTGTCTGGTTAAATGTACTTTGCATGACAAGTGGGACGGAAAACGTATAAGAGCAACAATGTGTTTGGAAATGAACAAACTCGTGAGAACGCCAATTAAAGACGCCATGGAATTCTTAGTCATTTAAATATACCTATATATTTCCGTGAACAAACACGCAGGTTGATGAACAAACAACTCATACACCACCGTTTATATACGCTTAAACTTGAATTTGACGATTCGGTGTCGGATCAACCAATGTGAACAACAAGTAATGATGGGAGGGCATGTTTATTAATTTAAATGGTAGGGGTTTGTTTGTTATGTGTAGAGGAGTTATTAAAAAAGTAAGTATTCGTAGTAGGGGTCATCAGCGTTATGCATAGTAGGGGTTGTCTGGGTAAATGTACTTTGCATGACAAGTGGGAGGGAAAACTTATAAGAGCGCTAAGGTGTTTGGAAATGAACAAACTCGTGAGAACGCCAAGTAAAGAGGCCATGAAATTCTTAGTCATTTAAATATACCTATAAATTTCCGTGAACAAACACGCAGGTTGATGAACAAACAACTCATACACCACCATTTATATACGCTTAAACTTGAATTTGATGATTCGGTGTCGGATCAACAAATGTGAACAACAAGTATGATGGGAGGGCATGCTTAGTAATTTAAATGGTAGGGGTTTATTTGTTATGTGTTGCATGAGTTCTTAAAAAAAGTAGTATTCGTAGTAGGGGTCATCAGTGTTACGGATTGTAGGGGTTGTCTGGGTAAATGTACTTTGCATGACAAGTGGGACGGAAAACGTATAATAGCAACAATGTGTTTGGGAATGAACAAACTCGTGAGAACGCCAAGTAAAGACGCCATGGAATTCTTAGTCATTTAAATATACCTATAAATTTCCGTGAACAAACACGCAGGTTGATGAACAAACAACTCATACACCACCGTTTATATACGCTTAAACTTGAATTTGATGATTCCGTGTCGGATCAACCAATGTGAACAACAAGTAATGATGGGAGGGCATGTTTATTAATTTAAATGGTAGGGGTTTGTTTGTTATGTGTAGAGGAGTTATTAAAAAAGTAAGTATTCGTAGTAGGGGTCATCAGCGTTATGCATAGTAGGGGTTGTCTGGGTAAATGTACTTTGCATGACAAGTGGGAGGGTAAACTTATAAGAGCGCTAAGGTGTTTGGAAATGAACAAACTCGTGAGAACGCCAAGTAAAGACGCCATGGAATTCTTAGTCATTCAAATATACCTATAAATTTCCGTGAACAAACATGCAGGTTGATGAACAAACAACTCATACACCACCGTTTATATACGCTTAGACTTGAATTTGATGATTCGGTGTCGGATCAACCAATGTGAACAACAATTAATGATGGGAGGGCATATTTATTAATTTATATGGTAGGGGTTTGTTTGTTATGTGTAGAAGGAGTTCTTAAAAAAGGAAGTATTCGTAGTAGGGGTCATCAGCGTTATGCATAGTAGGGGTTGTCTTGGTAAATGTACTTTGCATGACAAGTGGGACGGAAAACGTATAAGAGCAACAATGTGTTTGGAAATGAACAAACTCGTGAGAACGCCAATTAAAGACGCCATGGAATTCTTAGTCATTTAAATATACCTATATATTTCCGTGAACAAACACGCAGGTTGATGAACAAACAACTCATACACCTATAAACGCTTAAACTTGAATTTGATGATTCGGTGTCGGATCAACCAATGTGAACAACAAGTAATGATGGGAGGGCATGTTTATTAATTTAAATGGTAGGGGTTTGTTTGTTATGTGTAGAAGGAGTTCTTAAAAAAGGAAGTATTCGTAGTAGGGGTCATCAGCGTTATGCATAGTAGGGGTTGGCTGGGTAAATGTACTTTGCATGACAAGTGGGAGGGAAAACTTATAAGAATGCCAAGGTGTTTGGAAATGAACAAACTCGTGAGAACGCCAAGTAAAGACACCATGGCATGCTTAGTATTTTAAATATACTTATATATTTCCGTGAACAAACACACATGTTGATGAACAAACAACTCATACACCACCGTTTATATATGCTTAAACTTGAATTTGACGATTCGGTGTCGGATCAACCAATGTGAACAACAAGTAATGATGGGAGGGCATGCTTAGTAATTTAAATGGTAGGGGTTTATTTGTTATGTGTAGCGGGAGTTCTTAAAAAAATAGTATTCGTAGTAGGGGTCATCAGTGTTACGCATTGTAGGGGTTGTCTGGTTAAATGTACTTTGCATGACAAGTGGGACGGAAAACGTATAAGAGCAACAATGTGTTTGGAAATGAACAAACTCGTGAGAACGCCAATTAAAGACGCCATGGAATTCTTAGTCATTTAAATATACCTATATATTTCCGTGAACAAACACGCAGGTTGATGAACAAACAACTCATACACCACCGTTTATATACGCTTAAACTTGAATTTGACGATTCGGTGTCGGATCAACCAATGTGAACAACAAGTAATGATGGGAGGGCATGTTTATTAATTTAAATGGTAGGGGTTTGTTTGTTATGTGTAAAAGGAGTTCTTAAAAAAGGAAGTATTCGTAGTAGGGGTCATCAGCGTTATGCATTGTAGGGGTTGGCTGGGTAAATGTACTTTGCATGACAAGTGGGAGGGAAAACTTATAAGAGCGCCAAGGTGTTTGGAAATGAACAAACTCGTGAGAACGCCAAGTAAAGACACCATGGCATGCTTAGTATTTTAAATATACTTATATATTTCCGTGAACAAACACACATGTTGATGAAGAAACAACTCATACACCACCGTTTATATACGCTTAAACTTGAATTTGACGATTCGGTGTCGGATCAACCAATGTGAACAGCAAGTAATGATGGGAGGGCATGCTTAGTAATTTAAATGGTAGGGGTTTATTTGTTATGTGCAGCGGGAGTTCTTAAAAAAAGTAGTATTCATAGTAGGGGTCATCAGTGTTACGCATTGTAGGGGTTGTCTGGTTAAATGTACTTTGCATGACAAGTGGGACGGAAAACGTATAAGAACAACAATGTGTTTGGAAATGAACAAACTCGTGAGAACGCCAATTGAAGACGCCATGGAATTCTTAGTCATTTAAATATACCTATAAATTTCCATGAACAAACACGCAGGTTGATGAACAAACAACTCATACACCACCGTTTATATACGCTTAAACTTGAATTTGACGATTCGGTGTCGGATCAACCAATGTGAACAACAAGTAATGATGGGAGGGCATGTTTATTAATTTAAATGGTAGGGGTTTGTTTGTTATGTGTAAAAGGAGTTCTTAAAAAAGGAAGTATTCATAGTAGGGGTCATCAGCGTTATGCATAGTAGGGGTTGGCTGGGTAAATGTACTTTGCATGACAAGTGGGAGGGAAAACTTATAAGAGCGCCAAGGTGTTTGGAAATGAACAAACTCGTGAGAACGCCAAGTAAAGACACCATGGCATGCTTAGTATTTTAAATATACTTATATATTTCCGTGAATAAACACACATGTTGATGAAGAAACAACTCATACACCACCGTTTATATACGCTTAAACTTGAATTTGACGATTCGGTGTCGGATCAACCAATGTGAACAACAAGTAATGATGGGAGGGCATGCTTAGTAATTTAAATGGTAGGGGTTTATTTGTTATGTGCAGCGGGAGTTCTTAAAAAAAGTAGTATTCGTAGTAGGGGTCATCAGTGTTACGCATTGTAGGGGTTGTCTGGTTAAATGTACTTTGCATGACAAGTGGGACGGAAAACGTATAAGAACAACAATGTGTTTGGAAATGAACAAACTCGTGAGAACGCCAATTAAAGACGCCATGGAATTCTTAGTCATTTAAATATACCTATAAATTTCCATGAACAAACACGCAGGTTGATGAACAAACAACTCATACACCACCGTTTATATACGCTTAGACTTGAATTTGATGATTCGGTTTTCGATCAACCAATGTGAACAACAATTAATGATGGGAGGGCAAGTTTATTAATTTATATGGTAGGGGTTTGTTTGTTATGTGTAGAAGGAGTTCTTAAAAAAGGAAGTATTCGTAGTAGGGGTCATCAGCGTTATGCATAGTAGGGGTTGTCTTGGTAAATGTACTTTGCATGACAAGTGGGAGGGAAAATTTATAAGAGCGCCAAGGTGTTTGGAAATGAACAAACTCGTGAGAACGCTAAATAAAGTCGCCATGGCATGCTTAGTCATTTAAATATACCTGTAAATTTCCTTGAACAAACACGCAGGTTGATGAATAAACAACTCATACAACACCGTTTATATACGCTTAAACTTGAACTTTGATGATTCGGTGTCGGATCAACCAATGTGAACAACAAGTATGATGGGAGGGCATGCTTAGTAATTTAAATGGTAGGGGTTTATTTGTTATGTGTAGCGGGAGTTCTTAAAAAAAGTAGTATTCGTAGTAGGGGTCATCAGTGTTATGCATAGTAGGGGTTGTCTGGGTAAATGTACTTGCATGACAAGTGGGACGGAAAACGTATAAGAGCACCAAGGTATTTGGAAATGAACAAACTCGTGAGAACGCCAAGTAAAGACACCATGGCATGCTTAGTATTTTAAATATACTTATATATTTCCGTGAACAAACACACATGTTGATGAACAAACAACTCATACACCACCGTTTATATACGCTTAAACTTGAATTTGACGATTAGGTGACAGATCAACCAATGTGAACAAGTAATGATGG
This sequence comes from Calendula officinalis, assembly GCA_963853835.1. Taxonomy (NCBI): domain Eukaryota; kingdom Viridiplantae; phylum Streptophyta; class Magnoliopsida; order Asterales; family Asteraceae; genus Calendula; species Calendula officinalis. The sequence continues at coordinate 24,035,533 of OY970826.1, read as the reverse complement.
GAGGGCATGCTTAGTAATTTAAATGGTAGGGGTTTATTTGTTATGCGTAGCGGGAGTTCTTAAAAAAAGTAGTATTCGTAGTAGGGGTCATCAGTGTTACGCATTGTAGGGGTTGTCTGGTTAAATGTACTTTGCATGACAAGTGGGACGGAAAACGTATAAAAGCAACAATGTGTTTGGAAATGAACAAACTCGTGAGAACGCCAATTAAAGACGCCATGGAATTCTTAGTCATTTAAATATACCTATATATTTCCGTGAACAAACACGCAGGTTGATGAACAAACAACTCATACACCACCGTTTATATACGCTTAAACTTGAATTTGATGATTCGGTGTCGGATCAACCAATGTGAACAACAAGTAATGATGGGAGGGCATGTTTATTAATTTAAATGGTAGGGGTTTGTTTGTTATGTGTAGAAGGAGTTCTTAAAAAAGGAAGTATTCGTAGTAGGGGTCATCAGCGTTATGCATAGTAGGGGTTGGCTGGGTAAATGTACTTTGCATGACAAGTGGGAGGGAAAACTTATAAGAGCGCCAAGGTGTTTGGAAATGAACAAACTCGTGAGAACGCCAAGTAAAGACACCATGGCATGCTTAGTATTTTAAATATACTTATATATTTCCGTGAACAAACACACATGTTGATGAACAAACAACTCATACACCATCGTTCATATACGCTTAAACTTGAATTTGACGATTCGGTGTCGGATCAACCAATGTGAACAACAAGTAATGATGGGAGGGCATGCTTAGTAATTTAAATGGTAGGGGCTTATTTGTTATGTGTAGCGGGAGTTCTTAAAAAAGGTAGTATTCGTAGTAGGGGTCATCAGTGTTACGCATTGTAAGGGTTGTCTGGTTAAATGTACTTTGCATGACAAGTGGGAAGAAAACGTATAAGAGCAACAATGTGTTTGGAAATGAACAAACTCGTGAGAACGCCAATTAAAGACGCCATGGAATTCTTAGTCATTTAAATATAACTATATATTTCCGTGAACAAACACGCAGGTTGATGAACAAACAACTCATACACCACCGTTTATATACGCTTAAACTTGAATTTGACGATTCGGTGTCGGATCAACCAATGTGAACAACAAGTAATGATGGGAGGGCATGTTTATTAATTTAAATGGTAGGGGTTTGTTTGTTATGTGTAAAAGGAGTTCTTAAAAAAGGAAGTATTCGTAGTAGGGGTCATCAGCGTTATGCATAGTAGGGGTTGGCTGGGTAAATGTACTTTGCATGACAAGTGGGAGGGAAAACTTATAAGAGCGCCAAGGTGTTTGGAAATGAACAAACTCGTGAGAACGCCGAGTAAAGACACCATGGCATGCTTAGTATTTTAAATATACTTATATATTTCCGTGAACAAACACACATGTTGATGAACAAACAACTCATACACCACCGTTTATATACGCTTAAATTTGAATTTGACGATTCGGTGTCGGATCAACCAATGTGAACAACAAGTAATGATGGGAGGGCATGCTTAGTAATTTAAATGGTAGGGGTTTATTTGTTATGTGTAGCGGGAGTTCTTAAAAAAAGTAGTATTCGTAGTAGGGGTCATCAGTGTTACGCATTGTAGGGGTTGTCTGGTTAAATGTACTTTGCATGACAAGTGGGATGGAAAACGTATAAGAGCAACAATGTGTTTGGAAATGAACAAACTCGTGAGAACGCCAATTAAAGACGCCATGGAATTCTTAGTCATTTAAATATACCTATATATTTCCGTGAACAAACACGCAGGTTGATGAACAAACAACTCATACACCACCGTTTATATACGCTTAGACTTGAATTTGATGATTCGGTTTTCGATCAACCAATGTGAACAACAATTAATGATGGGAGGGCAAGTTTATTAATTTATATGGTAGGGGTTTGTTTGTTATGTGTAGAAGGAGTTCTTAAAAAAGGAAGTATTCGTAGTAGGGGTCATCAGCGTTATGCATAGTAGGGGTTGTCTTGGTAAATGTACTTTGCATGACAAGTGGGAGGGAAAATTTATAAGAGCGCCAAGGTGTTTGGAAATGAACAAACTCGTGAGAACGCTAAATAAAGTCGCCATGGCATGCTTAGTCATTTAAATATACCTGTAAATTTCCTTGAACAAACACGCAGGTTGATGAATAAACAACTCATACAACACCGTTTATATACGCTTAAACTTGAATTTTGATGATTCGGTGTCGGATCAACCAATGTGAACAACAAGTATGATGGGAGGGCATGCTTAGTAATTTAAATGGTAGGGGTTTATTTGTTATGTGTAGCGGGAGTTCTTAAAAAAAGTAGTATTCGTAGTAGGGGTCATCAGTGTTATGCATAGTAGGGGTTGTCTGGGTAAATGTACTTGCATGACAAGTGGGACGGAAAACGTATAAGAGCACCAAGGTATTTGGAAATGAACAAACTCGTGAGAACACAAAGTAAAGACACCATGGCATGCTTATTATTTTAAATATACTTATATATTTCCGTGAACAAACACACATGTTGATGAACAAACAACTCATACACCACCGTTTATATACGCTTAAACTTGAATTTGACGATTAGGTGACAGATCAACCAATGTGAACAAGTAATGATGGGAGGGCATGCTTAGTAATTTAAATGGTAGGGGTTTATTTGTTATGCGTAGCGGGAGTTCTTAAAAAAAGTAGTATTCGTAGTAGGGGTCATCAGTGTTACGCATTGTAGGGGTTGTCTGGTTAAATGTACTTTGCATGACAAGTGGGACGGAAAACGTATAAGAGCAACAATGTGTTTGGAAATGAACAAACTCGTGAGAACGCCAATTAAAGACGCCATGGAATTCTTAGTCATTTAAATATACCTATATATTTCCGTGAACAAACACGCAGGTTGATGAACAAACAACTCATACACCACCGTTTATATACGCTTAAACTTGAATTTGATGATTCGGTGTCGGATCAACCAATGTGAACAACAAGTAATGATGGGAGGGCATGTTTATTAATTTAAATGGTAGGGGTTTGTTTGTTATGTGTAGAAGGAGTTCTTAAAAAAGGAAGTATTCGTAGTAGGGGTCATCAGCGTTATGCATAGTAGGGGTTGGCTGGGTAAATGTACTTTGCATGACAAGTGGGAGGGAAAACTTATAAGAGCGCCAAGGTGTTTGGAAATGAACAAACTCGTGAGAACGCCAAGTAAAGACACCATGGCATGCTTAGTATTTTAAATATACTTATATATTTCCGTGAACAAACACACATGTTGATGAACAAACAACTCATACACCACCGTTCATATACGCTTAAACTTGAATTTGACGATTCGGTGTCGGATCAAACAATGTGAACAACAAGTAATGATGGGAGGGCATGCTTAGTAATTTAAATGGTAGGGGCTTATTTGTTATGTGTAGCGGGAGTTCTTAAAAAAGGTAGTATTCGTAGTAGGGGTCATCAGTGTTACGCATTGTAAGGGTTGTCTGGTTAAATGTACTTTGCATGACAAGTGGGACGGAAAACGTATAAGAGCAACAATGTGTTTGGAAATGAACAAACTCGTGAGAACGCCAATTAAAGACGCCATGGAATTCTTAGTCATTTAAATATAACTATATATTTCCGTGAACAAACACGCAGGTTGATGAACAAACAACTCATACACCACCGTTTATATACGCTTAAACTTGAATTTGACGATTCGGTGTCGGATCAACCAATGTGAACAACAAGTAATGATGGGAGGGCATGTTTATTAATTTAAATGGTAGGGGTTTGTTTGTTATGTGTAAAAGGAGTTCTTAAAAAAGGAAGTATTCGTAGTAGGGGTCATCAGCGTTATGCATAGTAGGGGTTGGCTGGGTAAATGTACTTTGCATGACAAGTGGGAGGGAAAACTTATAAGAGCGCCAAGGTGTTTGGAAATGAACAAACTCGTGAGAACGCCGAGTAAAGACACCATGGCATGCTTAGTATTTTAAATATACTTATATATTTCCGTGAACAAACACACATGTTGATGAACAAACAACTCATACACCACCGTTTATATACGCTTAAATTTGAATTTGACGATTCGGTGTCGGATCAACCAATGTGAACAACAAGTAATGATGGGAGGGCATGCTTAGTAATTTAAATGGTAGGGGTTTATTTGTTATGTGTAGCGGGAGTTCTTAAAAAAAGTAGTATTCGTAGTAGGGGTCATCAGTGTTACGCATTGTAGGGGTTGTCTGGTTAAATGTACTTTGCATGACAAGTGGGATGGAAAACGTATAAGAGCAACAATGTGTTTGGAAATGAACAAACTCGTGAGAACGCCAATTAAACACGCCATGGAATTCTTAGTCATTTAAATATACCTATATATTTCCGTGAACAAACACGCAGGTTGATGAACAAACAACTCATACACCACCGTTTATATACGCTTAAACTTGAATTTGACGATTCGGTGTCGGATCAACCAATGTGAACAACAAGTAATGATGGGAGGGCATGCTTAGTAATTTAAATGGTAGGGGTTTATTTGTTATGTGTAGCGGGAGTTCTTAAAAAAAGTAGTATTCGTAGTAGGGGTCATCAGTGTTACGCATTGTAGGGGTTGTCTGGTTAAATGTACTTTGCATGACAAGTGGGATGGAAAACGTATAAGAGCAACAATGTGTTTGGAAATGAACAAACTCGTGAGAACGCCAATTAAACACGCCATGGAATTCTTAGTCATTTAAATATACCTATATATTTCCGTGAACAAACACACATGTTGATGAACAAACAACTCATACACCACCATTTATATACGCTTAAACTTGAATTTGATGATACGGTGTCGGATCAACCAATGTGAACAACAAGTAATGATGGGAGGGCATGCTTAGTAATTTAAATGGTAGGGGTTTATTTGTTATGTGGAGCAGGAGTTCTTAAAAAAAGTACTATTCGTAGTAGGGGTCATCAGTGTTATGCATAGTTGGGGTTTTCTGGGTAAATGTACTTTGCATGACAAGTGGGACGAAAAACGTATAAGAGCACCAAGGTGTTTGGAAATGAACAAACTCGTGAGAACGCCAAGTAAAGACGCCATGGCATGCTTAGTCATTTAAATATACTTATATATTTCCGTGAACAAACACACACGTTGATGAACAAACAACTCACAAACCACAATTTGTATACGCTTTAACTTGAATTTGATGATTCGGTGTCGGATCAACCAATGTGAACAACAAGTAATGATGGGAGGGCATGTTTATTAATTTAAATGGTAGGGGTTTGTTTGTTATGTGTAGAAGGAGTTCTTAAAAAAGGAAGTATTCGTAGTAGGGGTCATCAGCGTTATGCATAGTAGGGGTTGGCTGGGTAAATGTACTTTGCATGACAAGTGGGAGGGAAAACTTATAAGAGCGCCAAGGTGTTTGGAAATGAACAAACTCGTGAGAACGCCAAGTAAAGACACCATGGCATGCTTAGTATTTTAAATATACTTATATATTTCCGTGAACAAACACACATGTTGATGAACAAACAACTCATACACCACCGTTTATATACGCTTAAACTTGAATTTGACGATTCGGTGTCGGATCAACCAATGTGAACAACAAGTAATGATGGGAGGGCATGCTTAGTAATTTAAATGGTAGGGGTTTATTTGTTATGTGTAGCGGGAGTTCTTAAAAAAAGTAGTATTCGTAGTAGGGGTCATCAGTGTTACGCATTGTAGGGGTTGTCTGGTTAAATGTACTTTGCATGACAAGTGGGACGGAAAACGTATAAGAGCAACAATGTGTTTGGAAATGAACAAACTCGTGAGAACGCCAATGAAAGACGCCATGGAATTCTTAGTCATTTAAATATACCTATATATTTCCGTGAACAAACACGCAGGTTGATGAACAAACAACTCATACACCACCGTTTATATACGCTTAAACTTGAATTTGAGGATTCGGTGTCGGATCAACCAATGTGAACAACAAGTAATGATGGGAGGGCATGTTTATTAATTTAAATGGTAGGGGTTTGTTTGTTATGTGTAAAAGGAGTTCTTAAAAAAGGAAGTATTCGTAGTAGGGGTCATCAGCGTTATGCATAGTAGGGGTTGTCTGGGTAAATGTACTTTGCATGACAAGTGGGACGGAAAACGTATAAGAGCACCAAGGTGTTTGGAAACGAACAAACTCGTGAGAACGCCAAGTAAAGACGTCATGGCACGCTTAGTATTTTAGATATACTTATATATTTCCGTGAACAAACACACATGTTGATGAAAAAACAACTCATACACCACCGTTTATATACGCTTAAACTTGAATTTGATGATACGGTGTCGGATCAACCAATGTGAACAACAAGTAATGATGGGAGGGCATGCTTAGTAATTTAAATGGTAGGGGTTTATTTGTTATGTGGAGCAGGAGTTCTTAAAAAAAGTACTATTCGTAGTAGGGGTCATCAGTGTTATGCATAGTTGGGGTTTTCTGGGTAAATGTACTTTGCATGACAAGTGGGACGAAAAACGTATAAGGGCACCAAGGTGTTTGGAAATGAACAAAATCGTGAGAACGCCAAGTAAAGACGCCATGGCATGCTTAGTCATTTAAATATACTTATATATTTCCGTGAACAAACACACACGTTGATGAACAAACAACTCACAAACCACCATTTGTATACGCTTTAACTTGAATTTGAGGATTCGGTGTCGGATCAACCAATGTTAACAACAAGTAATGATGGGAGGGCATGTTTATTAATTTAAATGGTAGGGGTTTGTTTGTTATGTGTAAAAGGAGTTCTTAAAAAAGGAAGTATTCGTAGTAGGGGTCATCAGCGTTATGCATAGTAGGGGTTGTCTGGGTAAATGTACTTTGCATGACAAGTGGGACGAAAAACGTATAAGAGCACCAAGGTGTTTGGAAATGAACAAAATCGTGAGAACGCCAAGTAAAGACGCCATGGCATGCTTAGTCATTTAAATATACTTATATATTTCCGTGAACAAACACACACGTTGATGAACAAACAACTCACAAACCACAATTTGTATACGCTTTAACTTGAATTTGATGATTCGGTGTCGGATCAACCAATGTGAACAACAAGTAATGATGGGAGGGCATGTTTATTAATTTAAATGGTAGGGGTTTGTTTGTTATGTGTAGAAGGAGTTCTTAAAAAAGGAAGTATTCGTAGTAGGGGTCATCAGCGTTATGCATAGTAGGGGTTGGCTGGGTAAATGTACTTTGCATGACAAGTGGGAGGGAAAACTTATAAGAGCGCCAAGGTGTTTGGAAATGAACAAACTCGTGAGAACGCCAAGTAAAGACACCATGGCATGCTTAGTATTTTAAATATACTTATATATTTCCGTGAACAAACACACATGTTGATGAACAAACAACTCATACACCACCGTTTATATACGCTTAAACTTGAATTTGACGATTCGGTGTCGGATCAACCAATGTGAACAACAAGTAATGATGGGAGGGCATGCTTAGTAATTTAAATGGTAGGGGTTTATTTGTTATGTGTAGCGGGAGTTCTTAAAAAAAGTAGTATTCGTAGTAGGGGTCATCAGTGTTACGCATTGTAGGGGTTGTCTGGTTAAATGTACTTTGCATGACAAGTGGGACGGAAAACGTATAAGAGCAACAATGTGTTTGGAAATGAACAAACTCGTGAGAACGCCAATGAAAGACGCCATGGAATTCTTAGTCATTTAAATATACCTATATATTTCCGTGAACAAACACGCAGGTTGATGAACAAACAACTCATACACCACCGTTTATATACGCTTAAACTTGAATTTGAGGATTCGGTGTCGGATCAACCAATGTGAACAACAAGTAATGATGGGAGGGCATGTTTATTAATTTAAATGGTAGGGCTTTGTTTGTTATGTGTAAAAGGAGTTCTTAAAAAAGGAAGTATTCGTAGTAGGGGTCATCAGCGTTATGCATAGTAGGGGTTGTCTGGGTAAATGTACTTTGCATGACAAGTGGGACGGAAAACGTATAAGAGCACCAAGGTGTTTGGAAACGAACAAACTCGTGAGAACGCCAAGTAAAGACGTCATGGCACGCTTAGTATTTTAAATATACTTATATATTTCCGTGAACAAACACACATGTTGATGAAAAAACAACTCATACACCACCGTTTATATACGCTTAAACTTGAATTTGATGATACGGTGTCGGATCAACCAATGTGAACAACAAGTAATGATGGGAGGGCATGCTTAGTAATTTAAATGGTAGGGGTTTATTTGTTATGTGGAGCAGGAGTTCTTAAAAAAAGTACTATTCGTAGTAGGGGTCATCAGTGTTATGCATAGTTGGGGTTTTCTGGGTAAATGTACTTTGCATGACAAGTGGGACGAAAAACGTATAAGGGCACCAAGGTGTTTGGAAATGAACAAAATCGTGAGAACGCCAAGTAAAGACACCATGGCATGCTTAGTCATTTAAATATACTTATATATTTCCGTGAACAAACACACACGTTGATGAACAAACAACTCACAAACCACCATTTGTATACGCTTTAACTTGAATTTGAGGATTCGGTGTCGGATCAACCAATGTTAACAACAAGTAATGATGGGAGGGCATGTTTATTAATTTAAATGGTAGGGGTTTGTTTGTTATGTGTAAAAGGAGTTCTTAAAAAAGGAAGTATTCGTAGTAGGGGTCATCAGCGTTATGCATAGTAGGGGTTGTCTGGGTAAATGTACTTTGCATGACAAGTGGGACGGAAAACGTATAAGAGCACCAAGGTGTTTGGAAACGAACAAACTCGTGAGAACGCCAAGTAAAGACGCCATGGCACGCTTAGTATTTTAAATATACTTATATATTTCCGTGAACAAACACACATGTTGATGAACAAACAACTCATACACCACCGTTTATATACGCTTAAACTTGAATTTGATGATACGGTGTCGGATCAACCAATGTGAACAACAAGTAATGATGGGAGGGCATGCTTAGTAATTTAAATGGTAGGGGTTTATTTGTTATGTGGAGCAGGAGTTCTTAAAAAAAGTACTATTCGTAGTAGGGGTCATCAGTGTTATGCATAGTTGGGGTTTTCTGGGTAAATGTACTTTGCATGACAAGTGGGACGAAAAACGTATAAGAGCACCAAGGTGTTTGGAAATGAACAAAATCGTGAGAACGCCAAGTAAAGACGCCATGGCATGCTTAGTCATTTAAATATACTTATATATTTCCGTGAACAAACACACACGTTGATGAACAAACAACTCACAAACCACAATTTGTATACGCTTTAACTTGAATTTGATGATTCGGTGTCGGATCAACCAATGTGAACAACAAGTAATGATGGGAGGGCATGTTTATTAATTTAAATGGTAGGGGTTTGTTTGTTATGTGTAGAAGGAGTTCTTAAAAAAGGAAGTATTCGTAGTAGGGGTCATCAGCGTTATGCATAGTAGGGGTTGGCTGGGTAAATGTACTTTGCATGACAAGTGGGAGGGAAAACTTATAAGAGCGCCAAGGTGTTTGGAAATGAACAAACTCGTGAGAACGCCAAGTAAAGACACCATGGCATGCTTAGTATTTTAAATATACTTATATATTTCCGTGAACAAACACACATGTTGATGAACAAACAACTCATACACCACCGTTTATATACGCTTAAACTTGAATTTGACGATTCGGTGTCGGATCAACCAATGTGAACAACAAGTAATGATGGGAGGGCATGCTTAGTAATTTAAATGGTAGGGGTTTATTTGTTATGTGTAGCGGGAGTTCTTAAAAAAGTAGTATTCGTAGTAGGGGTCATCAGTGTTACGCATTGTAGGGGTTGTCTGGTTAAATGTACTTTGCATGACAAGTGGGACGGAAAACGTATAAGAGCAACAATGTGTTTGGAAATGAACAAACTCGTGAGAACGCCAATTAAAGACGCCATGGAATTCTTAGTCATTTAAATATACCTATATATTTCCGTGAACAAACACGCAGGTTGATGAACAAACAACTCATACACCACCGTTTATATACGCTTAAACTTGAATTTGAGGATTCGGTGTCGGATCAACCAATGTGAACAACAAGTAATGATGGGAGGGCATGTTTATTAATTTAAATGGTAGGGGTTTGTTTGTTATGTGTAAAAGGAGTTCTTAAAAAAGGAAGTATTCGTAGTAGGGGTCATCAGCGTTATGCATAGTAGGGGTTGTCTGGGTAAATGTACTTTGCATGACAAGTGGGACGGAAAACGCATAAGAGCACCAAGGTGTTTGGAAACGAACAAACTCGTGAGAACGCCAAGTAAAGACGTCATGGCACGCTTAGTATTTTAAATATACTTATATATTTCCGTGAACAAACACACATGTTGATGAAAAAACAACTCATACACCACCGTTTATATACGCTTAAACTTGAATTTGATGATACGGTGTCGGATCAACCAATGTGAACAACAAGTAATGATGGGAGGGCATGCTTAGTAATTTAAATGGTAGGGGTTTATTTGTTATGTGGAGCAGGAGTTCTTAAAAAAAGTACTATTCGTAGTAGGGGTCATCAGTGTTATGCATAGTTGGGGGTTTCTGGGTAAATGTACTTTGCATGACAAGTGGGACGAAAAACGTATAAGGGCACCAAGGTGTTTGGAAATGAACAAAATCGTGAGAACGCCAAGTAAAGACGCCATGGCATGCTTAGTCATTTAAATATACTTATATATTTCCGTGAACAAACACACACGTTGATGAACAAACAACTCACAAACCACCATTTGTATACGCTTTAACTTGAATTTGAGGATTCGGTGTCGGATCAACCAATGTTAACAACAAGTAATGATGGGAGGGCATGTTTATTAATTTAAATGGTAGGGGTTTGTTTGTTATGTGTAAAAGGAGTTCTTAAAAAAGGAAGTATTCGTAGTAGGGGTCATCAGCGTTATGCATAGTAGGGGTTGTCTGGGTAAATGTACTTTGCATGACAAGTGGGACGGAAAACGTATAAGAGCACCAAGGTGTTTGGAAACGAACAAACTCGTGAGAACGCCAAGTAAAGACGCCATGGCACGCTTAGTATTTTAAATATACTTATATATTTCCGTGAACAAACACACATGTTGATAAACAAACAACTCATACACCAACGTTTATATACGCTTAAACTTGAATTTGATGATACGGTGTCGGATCAACCAATGTGAACAACAAGTAATGATGGGAGGGCATGCTTAGTAATTTAAATGGTAGGGGTTTATTTGTTATGTGGAGCAGGAGTTCTTAAAAAAAGTACTATTCGTAGTAGGGGTCATCAGTGTTATGCATAGTTGGGGTTTTCTGGGTAAATGTACTTTGCATGACAAGTGGGACGAAAAACGTATAAGAGCACCAAGGTGTTTGGAAATGAACAAAATCGTGAGAACACCAAGTAAAGACGCCATGGCATGCTTAGTCATTTAAATATACTTATATATTTCCGTGAACAAACACACACGTTGATGAACAAACAACTCACAAACCACAATTTGTACACGCTTTAGATTGAATTTGATGATTCGGTGTCGGATCAACCAATGTGAACAACAAGTAATGATGGGAGGGCATGTTTATTAATTTAAATGGTAGGGGTTTGTTTGTTATGTGTAGAAGGAGTTCTTAAAAAAGGAAGTATTCGTAGTAGGGGTCATCAGCGTTATGCATAGTAGGGGTTGGCTGGGTAAATGTACTTTGCATGACAAGTGGGAGGGAAAACTTATAAGAGCGCCAAGGTGTTTGGAAATGAACAAACTCGTGAGAACGCCAAGTAAAGACACCATGGCATGCTTAGTATTTTAAATATACTTATATATTTCCGTGAACAAACACACATGTTGATGAACAAACAACTCATACACCACCGTTTATATACGCTTAAACTTGAATTTGACGATTCGGTGTCGGATCAACCAATGTGAACAACAAGTAATGATGGGAGGGCATGCTTAGTAATTTAAATGGTAGGGGTTTATTTGTTATGTGTAGCGGGAGTTCTTAAAAAAAGTAGTATTCGTAGTAGGGGTCATCAGTGTTACGCATTGTAGGGGTTGTCTGGTTAAATGTACTTTGCATGACAAGTGGGACGGAAAACGTATAAGAGCAACAATGTGTTTGGAAATGAACAAACTCGTGAGAACGCCAATGAAAGACGCCATGGAATTCTTAGTCATTTAAATATACCTATATATTTCCGTGAACAAACACGCAGGTTGATGAACAAACAACTCATACACCACCGTTTATATACGCTTAAACTTGAATTTGAGGATTCGGTGTCGGATCAACCAATGTGAACAACAAGTAATGATGGGAGGGCATGTTTATTAATTTAAATGGTAGGGCTTTGTTTGTTATGTGTAAAAGGAGTTCTTAAAAAAGGAAGTATTCGTAGTAGGGGTCATCAGCGTTATGCATAGTAGGGGTTGTCTGGGTAAATGTACTTTGCATGACAAGTGGGACGGAAAACGTATAAGAGCACCAAGGTGTTTGGAAACGAACAAACTCGTGAGAACGCCAAGTAAAGACGTCATGGCACGCTTAGTATTTTAAATATACTTATATATTTCCGTGAACAAACACACATGTTGATGAAAAAACAACTCATACACCACCGTTTATATACGCTTAAACTTGAATTTGATGATACGGTGTCGGATCAACCAATGTGAACAACAAGTAATGATGGGAGGGCATGCTTAGTAATTTAAATGGTAGGGGTTTATTTGTTATGTGGAGCAGGAGTTCTTAAAAAAAGTACTATTCGTAGTAGGGGTCATCAGTGTTATGCATAGTTGGGGTTTTCTGGGTAAATGTACTTTGCATGACAAGTGGGACGAAAAACGTATAAGGGCACCAAGGTGTTTGGAAATGAACAAAATCGTGAGAACGCCAAGTAAAGACACCATGGCATGCTTAGTCATTTAAATATACTTATATATTTCCGTGAACAAACACACACGTTGATGAACAAACAACTCACAAACCACCATTTGTATACGCTTTAACTTGAATTTGAGGATTCGGTGTCGGATCAACCAATGTTAACAACAAGTAATGATGGGAGGGCATGTTTATTAATTTAAATGGTAGGGGTTTGTTTGTTATGTGTAAAAGGAGTTCTTAAAAAAGGAAGTATTCGTAGTAGGGGTCATCAGCGTTATGCATAGTAGGGGTTGTCTGGGTAAATGTACTTTGCATGACAAGTGGGACGGAAAACGTATAAGAGCACCAAGGTGTTTGGAAACGAACAAACTCGTGAGAACGCCAAGTAAAGACGCCATGGCACGCTTAGTATTTTAAATATACTTATATATTTCCGTGAACAAACACACATGTTGATGAACAAACAACTCATACACCACCGTTTATATACGCTTAAACTTGAATTTGATGATACGGTGTCGGATCAACCAATGTGAACAACAAGTAATGATGGGAGGGCATGCTTAGTAATTTAAATGGTAGGGGTTTATTTGTTATGTGGAGCAGGAGTTCTTAAAAAAAGTACTATTCGTAGTAGGGGTCATCAGTGTTATGCATAGTTGGGGTTTTCTGGGTAAATGTACTTTGCATGACAAGTGGGACGAAAAACGTATAAGAGCACCAAGGTGTTTGGAAATGAACAAAATCGTGAGAACGCCAAGTAAAGACGCCATGGCATGCTTAGTCATTTAAATATACTTATATATTTCCGTGAACAAACACACACGTTGATGAACAAACAACTCACAAACCACAATTTGTATACGCTTTAACTTGAATTTGATGATTCGGTGTCGGATCAACCAATGTGAACAACAAGTAATGATGGGAGGGCATGTTTATTAATTTAAATGGTAGGGGTTTGTTTGTTATGTGTAGAAGGAGTTCTTAAAAAAGGAAGTATTCGTAGTAGGGGTCATCAGCGTTATGCATAGTAGGGGTTGGCTGGGTAAATGTACTTTGCATGACAAGTGGGAGGGAAAACTTATAAGAGCGCCAAGGTGTTTGGAAATGAACAAACTCGTGAGAACGCCAAGTAAAGACACCATGGCATGCTTAGTATTTTAAATATACTTATATATTTCCGTGAACAAACACACATGTTGATGAACAAACAACTCATACACCACCGTTTATATACGCTTAAACTTGAATTTGACGATTCGGTGTCGGATCAACCAATGTGAACAACAAGTAATGATGGGAGGGCATGCTTAGTAATTTAAATGGTAGGGGTTTATTTGTTATGTGTAGCGGGAGTTCTTAAAAAAGTAGTATTCGTAGTAGGGGTCATCAGTGTTACGCATTGTAGGGGTTGTCTGGTTAAATGTACTTTGCATGACAAGTGGGACGGAAAACGTATAAGAGCAACAATGTGTTTGGAAATGAACAAACTCGTGAGAACGCCAATTAAAGACGCCATGGAATTCTTAGTCATTTAAATATACCTATATATTTCCGTGAACAAACACGCAGGTTGATGAACAAACAACTCATACACCACCGTTTATATACGCTTAAACTTGAATTTGAGGATTCGGTGTCGGATCAACCAATGTGAACAACAAGTAATGATGGGAGGGCATGTTTATTAATTTAAATGGTAGGGGTTTGTTTGTTATGTGTAAAAGGAGTTCTTAAAAAAGGAAGTATTCGTAGTAGGGGTCATCAGCGTTATGCATAGTAGGGGTTGTCTGGGTAAATGTACTTTGCATGACAAGTGGGACGGAAAACGCATAAGAGCACCAAGGTGTTTGGAAACGAACAAACTCGTGAGAACGCCAAGTAAAGACGTCATGGCACGCTTAGTATTTTAAATATACTTATATATTTCCGTGAACAAACACACATGTTGATGAAAAAACAACTCATACACCACCGTTTATATACGCTTAAACTTGAATTTGATGATACGGTGTCGGATCAACCAATGTGAACAACAAGTAATGATGGGAGGGCATGCTTAGTAATTTAAATGGTAGGGGTTTATTTGTTATGTGGAGCAGGAGTTCTTAAAAAAAGTACTATTCGTAGTAGGGGTCATCAGTGTTATGCATAGTTGGGGGTTTCTGGGTAAATGTACTTTGCATGACAAGTGGGACGAAAAACGTATAAGGGCACCAAGGTGTTTGGAAATGAACAAAATCGTGAGAACGCCAAGTAAAGACGCCATGGCATGCTTAGTCATTTAAATATACTTATATATTTCCGTGAACAAACACACACGTTGATGAACAAACAACTCACAAACCACCATTTGTATACGCTTTAACTTGAATTTGAGGATTCGGTGTCGGATCAACCAATGTTAACAACAAGTAATGATGGGAGGGCATGTTTATTAATTTAAATGGTAGGGGTTTGTTTGTTATGTGTAAAAGGAGTTCTTAAAAAAGGAAGTATTCGTAGTAGGGGTCATCAGCGTTATGCATAGTAGGGGTTGTCTGGGTAAATGTACTTTGCATGACAAGTGGGACGGAAAACGTATAAGAGCACCAAGGTGTTTGGAAACGAACAAACTCGTGAGAACGCCAAGTAAAGACGCCATGGCACGCTTAGTATTTTAAATATACTTATATATTTCCGTGAACAAACACACATGTTGATAAACAAACAACTCATACACCAACGTTTATATACGCTTAAACTTGAATTTGATGATACGGTGTCGGATCAACCAATGTGAACAACAAGTAATGATGGGAGGGCATGCTTAGTAATTTAAATGGTAGGGGTTTATTTGTTATGTGGAGCAGGAGTTCTTAAAAAAAGTACTATTCGTAGTAGGGGTCATCAGTGTTATGCATAGTTGGGGTTTTCTGGGTAAATGTACTTTGCATGACAAGTGGGACGAAAAACGTATAAGAGCACCAAGGTGTTTGGAAATGAACAAAATCGTGAGAACACCAAGTAAAGACGCCATGGCATGCTTAGTCATTTAAATATACTTATATATTTCCGTGAACAAACACACACGTTGATGAACAAACAACTCACAAACCACAATTTGTACACGCTTTAGATTGAATTTGATGATTCGGTGTCGGATCAACCAATGTGAACAACAAGTAATGATGGGAGGGCATGTTTATTAATTTAAATGGTAGGGGTTTGTTTGTTATGTGTAGAAGGAGTTCTTAAAAAAGGAAGTATTCGTAGTAGGGGTCATCAGCGTTATGCATAGTAGGGGTTGGCTGGGTAAATGTACTTTGCATGACAAGTGGGAGGGAAAACTTATAAGAGCGCCAAGGTGTTTGGAAATGAACAAACTCGTGAGAACGCCAAGTAAAGACACCATGGCATGCTTAGTATTTTAAATATACTTATATATTTCCGTGAACAAACACACATGTTGATGAACAAACAACTCATACACCACCGTTTATATACGCTTAAACTTGAATTTGACGATTCGGTGTCGGATCAACCAATGTGAACAACAAGTAATGATGGGAGGGCATGCTTAGTAATTTAAATGGTAGGGGTTTATTTGTTATGTGTAGCGGGAGTTCTTAAAAAAAGTAGTATTCGTAGTAGGGGTCATCAGTGTTACGCATTGTAGGGGTTGTCTGGTTAAATGTACTTTGCATGACAAGTGGGACGGAAAACGTATAAGAGCAACAATGTGTTTGGAAATGAACAAACTCGTGAGAACGCCAATTAAAGACGCCATGGAATTCTTAGTCATTTAAATATACCTATATATTTCCGTGAACAAACACGCAGGTTGATGAACAAACAACTCATACACCACCGTTTATATACGCTTAAACTTGAATTTGAGGATTCGGTGTCGGATCAACCAATGTGAACAACAAGTAATGATGGGAGGGCATGTTTATTAATTTAAATGGTAGGGGTTTGTTTGTTATGTGTAAAAGGAGTTCTTAAAAAAGGAAGTATTCGTAGTAGGGGTCATCAGCGTTATGCATAGTAGGGGTTGTCTGGGTAAATGTACTTTGCATGACAAGTGGGACGGAAAACGCATAAGAGCACCAAGGTGTTTGGAAACGAACAAACTCGTGAGAACGCCAAGTAAAGACGTCATGGCACGCTTAGTATTTTAAATATACTTATATATTTCCGTGAACAAACACACATGTTGATGAAAAAACAACTCATACACCACCGTTTATATACGCTTAAACTTGAATTTGATGATACGGTGTCGGATCAACCAATGTGAACAACAAGTAATGATGGGAGGGCATGCTTAGTAATTTAAATGGTAGGGGTTTATTTGTTATGTGGAGCAGGAGTTCTTAAAAAAAGTACTATTCGTAGTAGGGGTCATCAGTGTTATGCATAGTTGGGGGTTTCTGGGTAAATGTACTTTGCATGACAAGTGGGACGAAAAACGTATAAGGGCACCAAGGTGTTTGGAAATGAACAAAATCGTGAGAACGCCAAGTAAAGACGCCATGGCATGCTTAGTCATTTAAATATACTTATATATTTCCGTGAACAAACACACACGTTGATGAACAAACAACTCACAAACCACCATTTGTATACGCTTTAACTTGAATTTGAGGATTCGGTGTCGGATCAACCAATGTTAACAACAAGTAATGATGGGAGGGCATGTTTATTAATTTAAATGGTAGGGGTTTGTTTGTTATGTGTAAAAGGAGTTCTTAAAAAAGGAAGTATTCGTAGTAGGGGTCATCAGCGTTATGCATAGTAGGGGTTGTCTGGGTAAATGTACTTTGCATGACAAGTGGGACGGAAAACGTATAAGAGCACCAAGGTGTTTGGAAACGAACAAACTCGTGAGAACGCCAAGTAAAGACGCCATGGCACGCTTAGTATTTTAAATATACTTATATATTTCCGTGAACAAACACACATGTTGATGAACAAACAACTCATACACCGCCGTTTATATACGCTTAAACTTGAATTTGATGATACGGTGTCGGATCAACCAATGTGAACAACAAGTAATGATGGGAGGGCATGCTTAGTAATTTAAATGGTAGGGGTTTATTTGTTATGTGGAGCAGGAGTTCTTAAAAAAAGTACTATTCGTAGTAGGGGTCATCAGTGTTATGCATAGTTGGGGTTTTCTGGGTAAATGTACTTTGCATGACAAGTGGGACGAAAAACGTATAAGGGCACCAAGGTGTTTGGAAATGAACAAAATCGTGAGAACGCCAAGTAAAGACGCCATGGCATGCTTAGTCATTTAAATATACTTATATATTTCCGTGAACAAACACACACGTTGATGAACAAACAACTCACAAACCACCATTTGTATACGCTTTAACTTGAATTTGAGGATTCGGTGTCGGATCAACCAATGTGAACAACAAGTAATGATGGGAGGGCATGTTTATTAATTTAAATGGTAGGGGTTTATTTGTTATGTGTAGAAGGAGTTCTTAAAAAAGGAAGTATTCGTAGTAGGGGTCATCAGCGTTATGCATAGTAGGGGTTGTCTGGGTAAATGTACTTTGCATGACAAGTGGGAGGGAAAACCTATAAGAGCGCCAAGGTGTTTGGAAATGAACTAACTCGTGAGAGCGCCAAGTAAAGACGCCATGGCATGCTTAGTATTTTAAATATACTTATATATTTCCGTGAACAAACACACATGTTGATGAACAAACAACTCATACACCATCGTTTATATTCGCTTAAACTTGAATTTGATGATTCAGTGTCGGATCAACCAATGTGAACAACAAATAATGATGAGATGGCATGCTTAGTAATTTAAATGGTAGCGGTTTATTTGTTATGTGTAGCAGGAGTTCTTAAAAAAAGTAGTATTCGTAGTAGGGGTCATCAGTGTTACGCATTGTAGGGGTGGTCTGGGTAAATGTACTTTGCATGACAAGTGGGACGGAAAACGTATAAGAGCAACAATGTGTTTGGAGATGAACAAACTCGTGAGAACGCCAAGTAAAGACGCCATGGAATTCTGAGTCATTTAAATATACCTATAAATTTCCGTGAACAAACACGCAGGTTGATGAACAAACAACTCATACACCACCGTTTATATACGCTTAAACTTGAATTTGATGATTCGGTGTCGGATCAACCAATGTGAACAACAAGTAATGATGGGAGGGCATGTTTATTAATTTAAATGCTTGGGGTTTGTTTGTTATGTGTAGAAGGAGTTCTTAAAAAAGGAAGTATTCGTAGTAGGGGTCATCAGCGTTATGCATAGTAGGGGTTGTCTGGGTAAATGTACTTTGCATGACAAGTGGGAGGGAACACTTATAAGAGCGCCAAGGTGTTTGGAAATGAACAAACTCGTGAGAGCGCTAAATAAAGACGCCATGGCATGCTTAGTCATTTAAATATACCTATAAATTTCCATGAACAAACACGCAGGTTGATGAACAAACAACTCATACAACACCGTTTATATACGCTTAAACTTGAATTTGATGATTCGGTGTCGGATCAACCAATGTGAACAACAAGTATGATGGGAGGGCATGCTTAGTAATTTAAATGGTAGGGGTTTATTTGTTATGTGTAGCAGGAGTTCTTAAGAAAAGTAGTATTCGTAGTAGGGGTCATCAATGTTATGCATAGTAGGGGTTGTCTGGGTAAATATACTTAGCATGACAAGTGGGACGGAAAACGTATAAGAGCACCATGGTGTTTGGAAATGAACAAACTCGTGAGAACGCCAAGTAAAGACGCCATGGCATGCTTAGTCATTTAAATATACCTATACATTTCGGTGAACAAACACACAGGTTGATGAACAAACAACTCATACACCACTGTTTATAAACGCTTAAACTTGAATTTGATGATTCGGTGTCGGATCAACCAATGTGAACAACAAGTAATGATGGGAGGGCCTGCTTAGTAATTTAAATTGTAGGGGTTTTTTTGTTACGTGTAGCAGGAGTTCTTAAAAAAAGTAGTATTCGTAGTAGGGGACATCAGTGTTATGCATAGTAGGGGTTGTCTGGGTAAATGTACTTTGCATGGCAAGTGGGACGAAAAACGTATAAGAGCACCAAGGTGTTTGGAAATGAACAAAATCATGATAACGCCAAGTAAAGACGCCATGGCATGCTTAGTTATTTAAATATACTTATATATTTCCGTGAACAAACACACACGTTGATAAACAAACAACTCACAAACCACCGTTTATATACGCTTAAACTTGAATTTGATGATTCGGTGTCGGATCAACCAATGTGAACAACAACTAATGATGGGAGGGCATGTTTATTAATTTAAATGGTAGGGGTTTGTTTGTTATGTGTAGAAGGAGTTCTTAAAAAAGGAAGTATTCGTAGTAGGGGTCATCAGCGTTATGCATAGTAGGGGTTGTCTGGGTAAATGTACTTTGCATGACAAGTGGGAGGGAAAACTTATAAGAGCGCCAAGGTGTTTGGAAATGAACAAATTCGTGAGAGCGCTAAATAAAGACGCCAGGGCATGCTTAGTCGTTTAAATATACCTATAAATATCCTTGAACAAACACGCAGGTTGATGAAAAAACAACTCATACAACACCGTTTATATACGCTTAAACTTGAATTTGATGATTCGGTGTCGGATCAACACATGTGAACAACAAGTATGATGGGAGGGCATGCTTAGTAATTTAAATGGTAGGGGTTTATTTATTATGTGTAGCAGGAGTTCTTAAAAAAAGTAGCATTCGTAGTAGCGGTCATCAATGTTATGCATATTAGGGGTTGTCTGGGTAAATATACTTTGCATGACAAGTGGGACGGAAAACGTACAAGAGCACCATGGTGTTTGGAAATGAAAAAACTCGTGAGAACGCCAAGTAAAGACGCCATGGCATGCTTAGTCATTTAAATATACCTATACATTTCCGTGAACAAACACACAAGTTGATGAACAAACAACTCATACACCACTGTTTATAAACACTTAAACTTGAATTTGATGAGTCGGTGTCGGATCAACCAATGTGAACAACAAGTAATGATGGGAGGGCCTCCTTAGTAATTTAAATTGTAGGGGTTTTTTTGTTACGTGTAGCAGGAGTTCTTAAAAAAAGTAGTATTCGTAGTAGGGGTCATCAGTGTTATGCATAGTAGGGGTTGTCTGGGTAAATGTACTTTGCATGGCAAGTGGGACGAAAAACGTATAAGAGCACCAAGGTGTTTGGAAATGAACAAAATCATGATAACGCCAAGTAAAGACGCCATGGCATGCTTAGTTATTTAAATATACTTATATATTTCCGTGAACAAACACACACGTTGATAAACAAACAACTCACAAACCACCGTTTATATACGCTTAAACTTGAATTTGATGATTCGGTGTCGGATCAACCAATGTGAACAACAACTAATGATGGGAGGGCGTGTTTATTAATTTAAATGGTAGGGGTTTGTTTGTTATGTGTAGAAGGAGTTCTTAAAAAAGGAAGTATTCGTAGTAGGGGTCATCAGCGTTATGCATAGTAGGGGTTGTCTGGGTAAATGTACTTTGCATGACAAGTGGGAGGGAAAACTTATAAGAGCGCCAAGGTGTTTGGAAATGAACAAATTCGTGAGAGCGCTAAATAAAGACGCCAGGGCATGCTTAGTCGTTTAAATATACCTATAAATATCCTTGAACAAACACGCAGGTTGATGAAAAAACAACTCATACAACACCGTTTATATACGCTTAAACTTGAATTTGATGATTCGGTGTCGGATCAACACATGTGAACAACAAGTATGATGGGAGGGCATGCTTAGTAATTTAAATGGTAGGGGTTTATTTATTATGTGTAGCAGGAGTTCTTAAAAAAAGTAGTATTCGTAGTAGCGGTCATCAATGTTATGCATAGTAGGGGTTGTCTGGGTAAATATACTTTGCATGACAAGTGGGACGGAAAACGTACAAGAGCACCATGGTGTTTGGAAATGAAAAAACTCGTGAGAACGCCAAGTAAAGACGCCATGGCATGCTTAGTCATTTAAATATACCTATACATTTCCGTGAACAAACACACAAGTTGATGAACAAACAACTCATACACCACTGTTTATAAACGCTTAAACTTGAATTTGATGATTCGGTGTCGGATCAACCAATGTGAACAACAAGTAATGATGGGAGGGCCTGCTTAGTAATTTAAATGGTAGGGGTTTTTTTGGTACGTGTAGCAGGAGTTCTTAAAAAAAGTAGTATTCGTAGTAGGGGTCATCAGTGTTATGCATAGTAGGGGTTGTCTGGGTAAATGTACTTTGCATGAATGGTGGGACGAAAAACGTATAAGAGCACCAAGGTGTTTGGAAATGAACAAAATCATGAGAACGCTAAGTAAAGACGCCATGGCATGCTTAGTCATTTAAATATACTTATTTATTTCCGTGAACAAACACACACGTTGATGAACAAACAACTCACAAACCACCGGTTATATACGCTTTAACTTGAATTTGATGATTCGGTGTCGGATCAACCAATGAGAACAACAAGTAATGATGTGAGGGCATGCTAAGTAATTTAAATGGTAAGGGTTTATTTTTTATGTGTAGCAGGAGTTCTTAAAAAAAGTAGTATTCGTAGTAGGGGTCATCAGTGTTACGCATTGTAGGGGTTGTCTGGGTAAATGTACTTTGCATGACAAGTGGGACGGAAAACGTATAAGAGCAACAAGGTGTTTGGAAATGAACAAACTCGTGAGAACGCCAAGTAAAGACGCCATGGAATTCTTAGTCATTTAAATATACCTATAAATTTCCGTGAACAAACACGCAGGTTGATGAACAAACTACTCATACACCACCATTTATATACGCTTAAACTTGAATTTGATTATTCGGTGTCGGATCAACCAATGTGAACAACAAGTAATGATGGGAGGGCATGTTTATTAATTTAAATGGTAGGGGTTTGTTTGTTATGTGTAGAAGGAGTTCTTAAAAAAGGTAGTATTCGTAATAGGGGTCATCAGCGTTATGCATAGTAGGGGTTGTCTGGGTAAATGTACTTTGCATGACAAGTGGGATGAAAAACGTGTAAGAGCACCAAGGTGTTTGGAAATGAACAAAATCATGAGAACGCCAAGTAAAGACGCCATAGCATGCTTAGTCATTTAAATATACTTATATATTTCCGTGAACAAACACACACGTTGATGAACAAACAACTCACAAACCACCCTTTATATACGCTTTAACTTGAATTTGATGATTCGGTGTCGGATCAACCAATGAGAACAACAAGTAATGATCGGAGGGCATGCTAAGTCATTTAAATTGTAGGGGTTTATTTGTTATGTGTAGCAGGAGTTCTTAAAAAAAGTAGTATTCGTAGTAGGGGTCATCAGTGTTATGCATAGTAGGGGTTGTCTGGGTAAATGTACTTTGCATGACAAGTGGGACGAAAAACGTATAAGAGCACCAAGGTGTTTGGAAATGAACAAAATCGTGAGAACGCCAAGTAAAGACGCCATGGCATGCTTAGTCATTTAAATATACTTATATATTTCCGTGAACAAACACACACGTTGATGAACAAACAAGTCACAAACCACCATTTGTATACGCTTTAACTTGAATTTGATGATTCGGTGTCGGATCAACCAATGAGAACAACAAGTAATGATGGGAGGGAATGCTAAGTCATTTAAATTGCAGGGGGTTTACTTGTTATGTGTAGCAGGAGTTCTTAAAAAAAGTAGTATTCGTAGTAGGGGTCATCAGGGTTATGCATAGTAGGGGTTGTCTGGGTAAATATACTTTGCATGACAAGTGGGACGGAAAACGTATAAGAGCACCAAGGTGTTTGGAAACGAACAAACTCGTGAGAACGCCAAGTAAAGACGCCATGGCACGCTTAGTATTTTAAATATACTTATATATTTCCGTGAACAAACACACATGTTGATGAACAAACAACTCATACACCACCGTTTATATACGCTTAAACTTGAATTTGATGATACGGTGTCGGATCAACCAATGTGAACAACAAGTAATGATGGGAGGGCATGCTTAGTAATTTAAATGGTAGGGGTTTATTTGTTATGTGTAGCAGGAGTTCTTAAAAAAAGTAGTATTCGTAGTAGGGGTCATTAGTGTTACGCATTGTAGGGGTTGTCTGGGTAAATGTACTTTGCATGACAAGTGGGACGGAAAACGTATAAGAGCAACAATGTGTTTGAAAATGAACAAACTCGTGAGAACGCCAAGTAAAGACGCCATGGAATTCTGAGTCATTTAAATATACCTATAAATTTCCGTGAACAAACACGCAGGTTGATGAACAAACAACTCATACACCACCGTTTATATACGCTTAAACTTGAATTTGATGATTCGGTGTCGGATCAACCAATGTGAACAACAAGTAATGATGGGAGGACATGTTTATTAATTTAAATGGTATGGGTTTGTTTGTTATGTGTAGAAGGAGTTCTTAAAAAAGGAAGTATTCGTAGTAAGGGTCATCAGCGTTATGCATAGTAGGGGTTGTCTGGGTAAATGTACTTTGCATGACAAGTGGGAGTGAAAACTTATAAAAGCGCCAAGGTGTTTGGAAATGAACAAACTCGTGAAAACGCTAAATAAAGACGCCATGGCATGCTTATTCATTTAAATATACCTATAAATTTCCTTGAACAAACACGTAGGTTGATGAATAAACAACTCATACAACACCGTTTATATACGCTTAAACTTGAATTTTGATGATTCGGTGTCGGATCAACCAATGTGAACAAGAAGTATGATGGGAGGGCATGCTTAGTAATTTAAATGGTAGGGGTTTATTTGTTATGTGTAGCAGGGGTTCTTAAAAAAAGTACTATTCGTAGTAGGGGTCATCAGTGTTATGCATAGTAGGGGTTGTCTGGGTAAATGTACTTTGCATGACAAGTGGGACGGAAAACGTATAATAGCACCAAGGTGTTTGGAAATGAACAAAATCGTGAGAACGCCAAGTAAAGACGACATGTCATGCTTAGTCATTTAAATATACTTATATATTTCCGTGAACAAACACACACGTTGATGAACAACCAACTCACAAACCACCGTTTATATACGCTTTAACTTGAATTTGATGATTCGGTGTCGGATCAACCAATGAGATCAACAAGTAATGATGGGAGGGCATGCTAAGTCATTTAAATTGTAGGGGTTTACTTGTTATGTGTAGCCGGAGTACTTAAAAAAAGTTGTATTCGTAGTAGGGGTCATCAGTGTTATGCATAGTAGGAGTTGTCTGGGTAAATATACTTTGCATGACAAGTGGGACGGAAAACATATAAGAGCACCGAGGTGTTTGGAAATAAACTAACTCGTGAGAACGCCAAGTAAAGACGCCATGGCATGCTTAGTATTTTAAATATACTTATATATTTCCGTGAACAAACACACATGTTGATGAACAAAAAACTCATACACCATCGTTTATATTCGCTTAAACTTGAATTTGATGATTCGGTGTCGGATCAACCAATGTGAACAACAAATAATGATGAGATGGCATGCTTAGTAATTTAAATGGTAGGGGTTTATTTGTTATGTGTAGCAGGAGTTCTTAAAAAAAGTAGTATTCGTAGTAGGGGTCATCAGTGTTACGCATTGTAGGGGTGGTCTGGGTAAATGTACTTTGCATGACAAGTGGGACGGAAAACGTATAAGAGCAACAATGTGTTTGGAGATGAACAAACTCGTGAGAACGCCAAGTAAAGACGCCATGGAATTCTGAGTCATTTAAATATACCTATAAATTTCCGTGAACAAACACGCAGGTTGATGAACAAACAACTCATACACCACCGTTTATATACGCTTAAACTTGAATTTGATGATTCGGTGTCGGATCAACCAATGTGAACAACAAGTAATGATGGGAGGGCATGTTTATTAATTTAAATGCTTGGGGTTTGTTTGTTATGTGTAGAAGGAGTTCTTAAAAAAGGAAGTATTCGTAGTAGGGGTCATCAGCGTTATGCATAGTAGGGGTTGTCTGGGTAAATGTACTTTCCATGACAAGTGGGAGGGAACACTTATAAGAGCGCCAAGGTGTTTGGAAATGAACAAACTCGTGAGAGCGCTAAATAAAGACGCCATGGCATGCTTAGTCATTTAAATATACCTATAAATTTCCTTGAACAAACACGCAGGTTGATGAACAAACAACTCATACAACACCGTTTATATACGCTTAAACTTGAATTTGATGATTCGGTGTCGGATCAACCAATGTGAACAACAAGTATGATGGGAGGGCATGCTTAGTAATTTTAATGGTAGGGGTTTATTTGTTATGTGTAGCAGGAGTTCTTAAGAAAAGTAGTATTCGTAGTAGGGGTCATCAATGTTATGCATAGCAGGGGTTGTCTGGGTAAATATACTTTGCATGACAAGTGGGACGGAAAACGTATAAGAGCACCATGGTGTTTGGAAATGAACAAACTCGTGAGAACGCCAAGTAAAGACGCCATGGCATGCTTAGTCAGTTAAATATACCTATACATTTCCGTGAACAAACACACAGGTTGATGAACAAACAACTCATACACCACTGTTTATAAACGCTTAAACTTGAATTTGATGATTCGGTGTCGGATCAACCAATGTGAACAACAAGTAATGATGGGAGGGCCTGCTTAGTAATTTAAATTGTAGGGGTTTTTTTGTTACGTGTAGCAGGAGTTCTTAAAAAAAGTAGTATTCGTAGTAGGGGTCATCAGCGTTATGCATAGTAGGGGTTGTCTGGGTAAATGTACTTTGCATGGCAAGTGGGACGAAAAACGTATAAGAGCACCAAGGTGTTTGGAAATGAATAAAATCATGATAACGCCAAGTAAAGACGCCATGGCATGCTTAGTTATTTAAATATACTTATATATTTCCGTGAACAAACACACACGTTGATGAACAAACAACTCACAAACCACCGTTTATATACGCTTAAACTTGAATTTGATGATTCGGTGTCGGATCAACCAATGTGAACAACAAATAATGATGGGAGGGCATGTTTATTAATTTAAATGGTAGGGGTTTGTTTGTTATGTGTAGAAGGAGTTCTTAAAAAAGGAAGTATTCGTAAGTAGGGGTCATCAGCGTTATGCATAGTAGGGATTGTCTGGGTAAATGTACTTTGCATGACAAGTGGGAGGGAAAACTTATAAGAGCGCCAAGGTGTTTGGAAATGAACAAATTCGTGAGAGCGCTAAATAAAGACGCCAGGGCATGCTTAGTCGTTTAAATATACCTATAAATATCCTTGAACAAACACGCAGGTTGATGAAAAAACAACTCATACAACACCGTTTATATACGCTTAAACTTGAATTTGATGATTCGGTGTCGGATCAACACATGTGAACAACAAGTATGATGGGAGGGCATGCTTAGTAATTTAAATGGTAGGGGTTTATTTATTATGTGTAGCAGGAGTTCTTAAAAAAAGTAGTATTCGTAGTAGCGGTCATCAATGTTATGCATAGTAGGGGTTGTCTGGGTAAATATACTTTGCATGACAAGTGGGACGGAAAACGTACAAGAGCACCATGGTGTTTGGAAATGAAAAAACTCGTGAGAACGCCAAGTAAAGACGCCATGGCATGCTTAGTCATTTAAATATACCTATACATTTCCGTGAACAAACACACAAGTTGATGAACAAACAACTCATACACCACTGTTTATAAACGCTTAAACTTGAATTTGATGATTCGGTGTCGGATCAACCAATGTGAACAACAAGTAATGATGGGAGGGCCTGCTTAGTAATTTAAATTGTAGGGGTTTTTTTGTTACGTGTAGCAGGATTTCTTAAAAAAAGTAGTATTCGTAGTAGGGGTCATCAGCGTTATGCATAGTAGGGGTTGTCTGGGTAAATGTACTTTGCATGGCAAGTGGGACGAAAAACGTATAAGAGCACCAAGGTGTTTGGAAATGAATAAAATCATGATAACGCCAAGTAAAGACGCCATGGCATGCTTAGTTATTTAAATATACTTATATATTTCCGTGAACAAACACACACGTTGATGAACAAACAACTCACAAACCACCGTTTATATACGCTTAAACTTGAATTTGATGATTCGGTGTCGGATCAACCAATGTGAACAACAAGTATGATGGGAGGGCATGCTTAGTAATTTTAATGGTAGGGGTTTATTTGTTATGTGTAGCAGGAGTTCTTAAGAAAAGTAGTATTCGTAGTAGGGGTCATCAATGTTATGCATAGCAGGGGTTGTCTGGGTAAATATACTTTGCATGACAAGTGGGACGGAAAACGTATAAGAGCACCATGGTGTTTGGAAATGAACAAACTCGTGAGAACGCCAAGTAAAGACGCCATGGCATGCTTAGTCAGTTAAATATACCTATACATTTCCGTGAACAAACACACAGGTTGATGAACAAACAACTCATACACCACTGTTTATAAACGCTTAAACTTGAATTTGATGATTCGGTGTCGGATCAACCAATGTGAACAACAAGTAATGATGGGAGGGCCTGCTTAGTAATTTAAATTGTAGGGGTTTTTTTGTTACGTGTAGCAGGAGTTCTTAAAAAAAGTAGTATTCGTAGTAGGGGTCATCAGCGTTATGCATAGTAGGGGTTGTCTGGGTAAATGTACTTTGCATGGCAAGTGGGACGAAAAACGTATAAGAGCACCAAGGTGTTTGGAAATGAATAAAATCATGATAACGCCAAGTAAAGACGCCATGGCATGCTTAGTTATTTAAATATACTTATATATTTCCGTGAACAAACACACACGTTGATGAACAAACAACTCACAAACCACCGTTTATATACGCTTAAACTTGAATTTGATGATTCGGTGTCGGATCAACCAATGTGAACAACAAATAATGATGGGAGGGCATGTTTATTAATTTAAATGGTAGGGGTTTGTTTGTTATGTGTAGAAGGAGTTCTTAAAAAAGGAAGTATTCGTAGTAGGGGTCATCAGCGTTATGCATAGTAGGGATTGTCTGGGTAAATGTACTTTGCATGACAAGTGGGAGGGAAAACTTATAAGAGCGCCAAGGTGTTTGGAAATGAACAAATTTGTGAGAGCGCTAAATAAAGACGCCAGGGCATGCTTAGTCGTTTAAATATACCTATAAATATCCTTGAACAAACACGCAGGTTGATGAAAAAACAACTCATACAACACCGTTTATATACGCTTAAACTTGAATTTGATGATTCGGTGTCGGATCAACACATGTGAACAACAAGTATGATGGGAGGGCATGCTTAGTAATTTAAATGGTAGGGGTTTATTTATTATGTGTAGCAGGAGTTCTTAAAAAAAGTAGTATTCGTAGTAGCGGTCATCAATGTTATGCATAGTAGGGGTTGTCTGGGTAAATATACTTTGCATGACAAGTGGGACGGAAAACGTACAAGAGCACCATGGTGTTTGGAAATGAAAAAACTCGTGAGAACGCCAAGTAAAGACGCCATGGCATGCTTAGTCATTTAAATATACCTATACATTTCCGTGAACAAACACACAAGTTGATGAACAAACAACTCATACACCACTGTTTATAAACGCTTAAACTTGAATTTGATGATTCGGTGTCGGATCAACCAATGTGAACAACAAGTAATGATGGGAGGGCCTGCTTAGTAATTTAAATGGTAGGGGGTTTTTCTGGTACGTGTAGCAGGAGTTCTTAAAAAAAGTAGTATTCGTAGTAGGGGTCATCAGTGTTATGCATAGTAGGGGTTGTCTGGGTAAATGTACTTTGCATGACAAGTGGGACGAAAAACGTATAAGAGCACCAAGGTGTTTGGAAATGAACAAAATCATGAGAACGCTAAGTAAAGACGCCATGTCATGCTTAGTCATTTAAATATACTTATATATTTCCGTGAACAAACACACACGTTGATGAACAAACAACTCACAAATCACCGGTTATATACGCTTTAACTTGAATTTGATGATTCGGTGTCGGATCAACCAATGAGAACAACAAGTAATGATGGGAGGGCATGCTAAGTAATTTAAATGGTAAGGGTTTATTTGTTATGTGTAGCAGGAGTTCTTAAAAAAAGTAGTATTCGTAGTAGGGGTCATCAGTGTTACGCATAGTAGGGGTTGTCTGGGTAAATGTACTTTGCATGACAAGTGGGACGGAAAACGTATAACAGCAACAAGGTGTTTGGAAATGAACAAACTCGTGAGAACGCCAAGTAAAGACGCCATGGAATTCTTAGTCATTTAAATATACCTATAAATTTCCGTGAACAAACACGCAGGTTGATGAACAAACTACTCATACACCACCATTTATATACGCTTAAACTTGAATTTGATTATTCGGTGTCGGATCAACCAATGTGAACAACAAGTAATGATGGGAGGGCATGTTTATTAATTTAAATGGTAGGGGTTTGTTTGTTATGTGTAGAAGGAGTTCTTAAAAAAGGAAGTATTCGTAATAGGGGTCATCAGCGTTATGCATAGTAGGGGTTGTCTGGGTAAATGTACTTTGCATGACAAGTGGGACGAAAAACGTGTAAGAGCACCAAGGTGTTTGGAAATGAACAAAATCATGAGAACGCCAAGTAAAGACGCCATAGCATGCTTAGTCATTTAAATATACTTATATATTTCCGTGAACAAACACACACGTTGATGAACAAACAACTCACAAACCACCGTTTATATACGCTTTAACTTGAATTTGATGATTCGGTGTCGGATCAACCAATGAGAACAACAAGTAATGATGGGAGGGCATGCTAAGTCATTTAAATTGTAGGGGTTTATTTGTTATGTGTAGCAGGAGTTCTTAAAAAAAGTAGTATTCGTAGTAGGGGTCATCAGTGTTATGCATAGTAGGGGTTGTCTGGGTAAATATACTTTGCATGACAAGTGGGACGAAAAACGTATAACAGCACCAAGGTGTTTGGAAATGAACAAACTCGTGAGAACACCAAGTAAAGACGCCATGGCATGCTTAGTATTTTAAATATACTTATATATTTCCGTGAACAAACACACACGTTGATGAACAAACAACTCACAAACCACCGTTTATATACGCTTAAACTTGAATTTGATGATTCGGTGTCGGATCAACCAATGTGAACAACAAGTAATGATGGGAGGGCATGTTTATTAATTTAAATGGTAGGGGTTTATTTGTTATGTGTAGAAGGAGTTCTTAAAAAAGGAAGTATTCGTAGTAGGGGTCATCAGCGTTATGCATAGTAGGGGTTGTCTGGGTAAATGTACTTTGCATGACAAGTGGGAGGGAAAACCTATAAGAACGCCAAGGTGTTTGGAAATGAACAAATTCGTGAGAGCGCTAAATAAAGACGCCATGGCATGCTTAGTCATTTAAATATACCTATAAATTTCCTTGAACAAACACGTAGGTTGATGAACAAACAACTCATACAACACCGTTTATATACGCTTAAACTTGAATTTGATGATTCGATGTCGGATCAACCAATGTGAACAACAAGTATGATGGGAGGGCATGCTTAGTAATTTAAATGGTAGGGGTTTATTTGTTATGTGTAGCAGGAGTTCTTAAAAAAAGTAGTATTCGTAGTAGGGGTCATCAATGTTATGCATAGTAGGGGTTGTCTGGGTAAATATACTTTGCATGACAAGTGGGACGGAAAACGTATAAGAGCACCATGGTGTTTGGAAATGAAAAAACTCGTGAGAACGCCAAGTAAAGACGCCATGGAATGCTTAGTCATTTAAATATACCTATACATTTCCGTGAACAAACACACACGTTGATGAACAAACAACTCACAAACCACCGTTTATATACGCTTAAACTTGAATTTGATGATTCGGTGTCGGATCAACCAATGTGAACAACAAGTAATGATGGGAGGGCATGTTTATTAATTTAAATGGTAGGGGTTTGTTTGTTATGTGTAGAAGGAGTTCTTAAAAAAGGAAGTATTCGTAGTAGGGGTCATCAGCGTTATGCATCATAGGGGTTGTCTGGGTAAATGTACTTTGCATGACAAGTGGGAGGGAAAACGTATAAGAGCGCCAAGGTGTTTGGAAATGAACAAATTCGTGAGAGCGCTAAATAAAGACGCCATGGCATGCTTAGTCATTTAAATATACCTATAAATTTCCTTGAACAAACACGCAGGTTCATGAACAAACAACTCATACATCACCGTTTATATACGCTTAAACTTGAATTTGATGATTCAGTGTCGGATCAACCAATGTGAACAACAAGTATGATGGGAGGGCATGCGTAGTAATTTTAATGGTAGGGGTTTATTTGTTATGTGTAGCAGGAGTTCTTAAAAAAAGTAGTATTCATAGTAGGGGTCATCAATGTTATGCATAGTAGGGGTTGTCTTGGTAAATATACTTTGCATGACAAGTGGGACGGAAAACGTATAAGAGCACCATGGTGTTTGGAATTGAAAAAACTCGTGAGAACGCCAAGTAAAGACGCCATGGCATGCTTAGTCATTTAAATATACCTATACATTTCCGTGAACAAACACACAGGTTGATGAACAAACAACTCATACACCACTGTTTATAAACGCTTAAAATTGA
This sequence comes from Calendula officinalis, assembly GCA_963853835.1. Taxonomy (NCBI): domain Eukaryota; kingdom Viridiplantae; phylum Streptophyta; class Magnoliopsida; order Asterales; family Asteraceae; genus Calendula; species Calendula officinalis. Next base: position 24,002,972 of record OY970826.1, on the reverse strand, counting down.
ATTTGATGATTCGGTGTCGGATCAACCAATGTGAACAGCAAGTAATGATGGGAGGGCCTGCTTAGTAATTTAAATTGTAGGGGTTTTTTTGTTACGTGTAGCAGGAGTTCTTAAAAAAAGTAGTATTCGTAGTAGGGGTCATCAGTGTTATGCATAGTAGGGGTTGTCTAGGTAAATGTACTTTGCATGACAAGTGGGACGAAAAACGTATAAGAGCACCAAGGTGTTTGGAAATGAAGAAAATCATGAGAACGCCAAGTAAAGACGCCATGGCATGCTTAGTCATTTAAATATACTTATATATTTCCGTGAACAAACACACACATTGATGAACAAACAACTCACAAACCACCGTTTATATACGCTTTAACTTGAATTTGATGATTCGGTGTCGGGTCAACCAATGAGAACAACAAGTAATGATGGGAGGGCATGCTAAGTCATTTAAATTGTAGGTGTTTATTTGTTATGTGTAGCAGGAGTTCTTAAAAAAAGTAGTATTCGTAGTAGGGGTCATCAGTGTTATGCATAGTAGGGGTTGTCTAGGTAAATATACTTTGCATGACAAGTGGGACGAAAAACGTATAAGAGCACCAAGGTGTTTGGAAATGAACAAACTCGTGAGAACGCCTAGTAAAGACGCCATGGCATGCTTAGTATTTTAAACATACTTATATATTTCCGTGAACAAACACACATGTTGATGAACAAACAACTCACACACCATCGTTTATATTCGCTTAAACTTGAATTTGATGATTCGGTGTCGGATCATCCAATGAGAACAACAAGTAATGATGGGAGGGCATGCTTAGTAATTTAAATGGTATGGGTTTATTTGTTATGTGTAGCAGGAGTTCTTAAAAAAAGTAGTATTCGTAGTAGGGGTCATCAGTGTTACGCATAGTAGGGGTTGTCTGGGTAAATGTACTTTGCATGACAAGTGGGACGGAAAACGTATAAGAGCAACAAGGTGTTTGGAAATGAACAAACTCGTGAGAACGCCAAGTAAAGACGCCATGTAATTCTTAGTCATTTAAATATACCTAAAAATTTCCGTGAACAAACACATAGGTTGATGAACAAACAACTCATACACCACCGTTTATATACGCTTAAACTTGAATTTGATGATTCGGTGTCGGATCAACCAATGTCAACAACAAGTAATGATGGGAGGGCATGTTTATTAATTTAAATGGTAGGGGTTTGTTTGTTATGTGTAGAAGGAGTTCTTAAAAAAAGGAAGTATTCGTAGAAGGGGTCATCAGCGTTATGCATAGTAAGGGTTGTCTGGGTAAATGTACTTTGCTTGACAAGTGGGAGGAAAACTTATAAGAGCGCCAAGGTGTTTGGAAATGAACAAACTCGTGAGAACGCTCAATAAAGACGCCATGGCATGCTTAGTCATTTAAATATACCTATAAATTTCCTTGAACAAACATGCAGGTTGATGAACAAACAACTCATACAACACTGTTTATATACGCTTAAACTTGAATTTTGATGATTCGGTGTCGGATCAACCAATGTGAATAACAAGTATGATGGGAGGGCATGCTTAGTAATTTAAATGGTAGGGGTTTATTTGTTATGTGTAGCAGGTGTTCTTAAAAAAAGTAGTATTCGTAGTAGGGGTCATCAGTGTTATGCATAGTAGGGGTTGTCTGGGTAAATATACTTTGCATGACAAGTGGGATGGAAAACGTATAAGTGCACCAAGGTGTTTGGAAATGAACAAACTCGTGAGAACGCCAAGTAAAGACGCCATGGCATGCTTAGTCATTTAAATATACTTATATATTTCTGTGAACAAACACACACGTTGATGAACAAACAACTCACAAACCACAGTTTATATACGCTTTAACTTGAATTTGATGATTCGGTGTTGGATCAACCAATGTCAACAACAAGTAATGATGGGAGGGCCTGCTTAGTAATTTAAATGGTAGGGGTTTTTTTTGTTACGTGTAGCAGGAGTTCTTAAAAAAATTAGTATTCGTAGTAAGGGTCATCAGTGTTATGCATAGTAGGGGTTGTCTGGGTAAATGTACTTTGCATGACAAGTGGGACGAAAAACGTATAAGAGCACCAAGGTGTTTGGAAATGAAACAAAGTCATGAGAACGCCAAGTAAAGACGCCATGGCATGCTTAGTCATTTAAATATACTTATATATTTCCGTGAACAAACACACACGTTGATGAACAAACAACTCACAAACCACCGTTTATATACGCTTTAACTTGAATTTGATGATTCTGTGTCGGATCAACCAATGAGAACAACAAGTAATGATGGGAGGGCATGCTAAGTCATTTAAATTGTAGGGGTTTATTTGTTATGTGTAGCAGGAGTTCTTAAAAAAAGTAGTATTCGTAGTAGGGGTCATCAGTGTTATGCATAGTAGGGGTTGTCTGGGTAAATATACTTTGCATGACAAGTGGGACGGAAAACGTATAAGAGCACCAAAGTGTTTGGAAATGAACAAACTCGTGAGAATGCCAAGTAAACACACCATGGCATGCTTAGTATTTTAAATATACTTATATATTTCGGTGAACAAACACACATGTTGATGAACAAACAACTCATACACCACCGTTTATATACTCTTAAACTTGAATTTGATTATTCGGTGTCGGATCATCCAATGTGAACAACAAGTAATGATGGGAGGGCTGCTTAGTAACTTAAATGGTAGAGGTTTTTTTGTTACGTGTAGCAGGAGTTCTTAAAAAAGTAGTATTCGTAGTAGGGGTCATCAATGTTATGCATAGTAGGGGTTGTCTGGGTAAATGTACTTTGCATGACAAGTGGGACGGAAAACGTATAAGAGCAACAAGGTGTTTGGAAATGAACAAACTCGTGAGAACGCCAAGTAAAGACGCCATGGAATTCTTAGTCATTTAAATATACCTATAAATTTCTGTGAACAAACACGCATGTTGATGAACAAACTACTCATACACCACCATTTATATACGCTTAAACTTGAATTTGATGATTCGGTGTCGGATCAACCAATGTGAACAACAAGTAATGATGGGAGGGCATGTTTATTAATTTAAATGGTAGGGGTTTGTTTGTTATGTGTAGAAGGAGTTCTTAAAAAAGGAAGTATTCGTAATAGGGGTCATCAGCGTTATGCATAGTAGGGGTTGTCTGGGTAAATGTACTTTGCATGACAAGTGGGAGGGAAAACTTATAAGAGCACCAAGGTGTTTGGAAATGAACAAACTCGTGAGAACGCTAAATAAAGACGCCATGGCATGCTTAGTCATTTAAATATACCTATAAATTTCCTTGAATAAACACGCAGGTAGATGAACAAACAACTCATACAACACCGTTTATATACGCTTAAACTTGAATTTTGATGATTCGGTGTCAGATCAACCAATGTGAACAACAAGTATGATGGGAGGGCATGCTTAGTAATTTAAATGGTAGGGGTTTATTTGTTATGTGTAGCAGGAGTTCTTAAAAAAAGTAGTATTCGTAGTAGGGGTCATCAGTGTTATGCATAGTAGGGGTTGTCTGGGTAAATATACTTTGCATGACAAGTGGGACGGAAAACGTATAAGAGCACCAAGGTGTTTGGAAATGAACAAACTCGTGAGAACGCCAAGTAAAGACGCCATGGCATGCTTAGTCATTTAAATATACTTATATATTTCTGTGAACAAACACATACGTTGATGAACAAACAACTCACAAACAACAGTTTATATACGCTTTAACTTGAATTTGATGATTCGGTGTTGGATCAACCAATGTCAACAACAAGTAATGATGGGAGGGCATGCATAGTAATTTAAATGGTAGGGGTTTTTTTTGTTACGTGTAGCAGGAGTTCTTAAAAAAATTAGTATTCGTAGTAAGGGTCATCAGTGTTATGCATAGTAGGGGTTGTCTGGGTAAATGTACTTTGCATGACAAGTGGGACGAAAAACATATAAGAGCACCAAGGTGTTTGGAAATGAAACAAAGTCATGAGAACGCCAAGTAAAGACGCCATGGCATGCTTAGTAATTTAAATATACTTATATATTTCCGTGAACAAACACACATGTTGATGAACAAACAACTCACAAACCACCGTTTATATACGCTTTAACTTGAATTTGATGATTCTGTGTCGGATCAACCAATGAGAACAACAAGTAATGATGGGAGGGCATGCTAAGTCATTTAAATTGTAGGGGTTTATTTGTTATGTGTAGCAGGAGTTCTTGAAAAAAGTAGTATTCGTAGTAGGGGTCATCAGTGTTATGCATAGTAGGGGTTGTCTGGGTAAATATACTTTGCATGACAAGTGGGACGGAAAACGTATAAGAGCACCAAGGTGTTTGGAAATGAACAAACTCGTGAGAACGCCAAGTAAAGACGCCATGGCATGCTTAGCATTTTAAATATACTTATATATTTCCGTGAACAAACACACATGTTGATGAACAAACAACTCATACACCATCGTTTATATTCGCTTAAACTTGAATTTGATGATTCGGTGTCGGGTCATCCAATGAGAACAACAAGTAATGATGGGAGGGCATGCTTAGTAATTTAAATGGTATGGGTTTATTTGTTATGTGTAGCAGGAGTTCTTAAAAAAGGAAGTATTCGTAGAAGGGGTCATCAGCGTTATGCATAGTAGGGGTTGTCTGGGTAAATGTACTTTGCTTGACAAGTGGGAGGAAAACTTATAAGAGCGCCAAGGTGTTTGGAAATGAGCAAACTCGTGAGAACGCTCAATAAAGACGCCATGGCATGCTTAGTCATTTAAATATACCTATAAATTTCCTTGAAAAAACACGCAGGTTGATGAACAAACAACTCATACAACACTGTTTATATACGCTTAAACTTGAATTTTGATGATTCGGTGTCGGATCAACCAATGTGAATAACAAGTATGATGGGAGGGCATGCTTAGTAATTTAAATGGTAGGGGTTTATTTGTTATGTGTAGCAGGAGTTCTTAAAAAAAGTAGTATTCGTAGTAGGGGTCGTCAGTGTTATGCATAGTAGGGGTTGTCTGGGTAAATATACTTTGCATGACAAGTGGGATGGAAAACGTATAAGAGCACCAAGGTGTTTGGAAATGAACAAACTCGTGAGAACGCCAAGTAAAGACGCCATGGCATGCTTAGTCATTTAAATATACTTATATATTTCTGTGAACAAACACACACGGTGATGAACAAACAACTCACAAACCACAGTTTATATACGCTTTAACTTGAATTTGATGATTCGGTGTTGGATCAACCAATGTCAACAACAAGTAATGATGGGAGGGCCTGCTTAGTAATTTAAATGGTAGGGGTTTTTTTGTTACGTGTAGCAGGAGTTCTTAAAAAAATTAGTATTCGTAGTAAGGGTCATCAGTGTTATGCATAGTAGGGGTTATCTGGGTAAATGTACTTTGCATGACAAGTGGGACGAAAAACGTATAAGAGCACCAAGGTGTTTGGAAATGAAACAAAGTCATGAGAACGCCAAGTAAAGACGCCATGGCATGCTTTGTCATTTAAATATACTTATATATTTCCGTGAACAAACACACACGTTGATGAACAAACAACTCACAAACCACCGTTTATATACGCTTTAACTTGAATTTGATGATTCTGTGTCGGATCAACCAATGAGAACAACAAGTAATGATGGGAGGGCATGCTAAGTCATTTAAATTGTAGGGGTTTATTTGTTATGTGTAGCAGGAGTTCTTAAAAAAAGTAGTATTCGTAGTAGGGGTCATCAGTGTTATGCATATTAGGGGTTGTCTGGGTAAATATACTTTGCATGACAAGTGGGACGGAAAACGTATAAGAGCACCAAGGTGTTTGGAAATGAACAAACTCGTGAGAATGCCAAGTAAACACACCATGACATGCTTAGTATTTTAAATATACTTATATATTTCCGTGAACAAACACACATGTTGATGAACTAACAACTCATACACCACCGTTTATATACGCTTAAACTTGAATTTGATTATTCGGTGTCGGATCATCCAATGTGAACAACAAGTAATGATGGGAGGGCTGCTTAGTAACTTAAATGGTAGAGGTTTTTTTGTTACGTGTAGCAGGAGTTCTTAAAAAAGTAGTATTCGTAGTAGGGGTCATCAATGTTATGCATAGTGGGGGTTGTCTGGGTAAATGTACTTTGCATGACAAGTGGGACGGAAAACGTATAAGAGCAACAAGGTGTTTGGAAATGAACAAACTCGTGAGAACGCCAAGTAAAGACGCCATGGAATTCTTAGTCATTTAAATATACCTATAAATTTCTGTGAACAAACACGCAGGTTGATGAACAAACTACTCATACACCACCATTTATATACGCTTAAACTTGAATTTGATGATTCGGTGTCGGGTCATCCAATGAGAACAACAAGTAATGATGGGAGGGCATGCTTAGTAATTTAAATGGTATGAGTTTATTTGTTATGTGTAGCAGGAGTTCTTAAAAAAGGAAGTATTCGTAGAAGGGGTCATCAGCGTTATGCATAGTAGGGGTTCTCTGGGTAAATGTACTTTGCTTGACAAGTGGGAGGAAAACTTATAAGAGCGCCAAGGTGTTTGGAAATGAGCAAACTCGTGAGAACGCTCAATAAAGACGCCATGGCATGCTTAGTCATTTAAATATACCTATAAATTTCCTTGAAAAAACACGCAGGTTGATGAACAAACAACTCATACAACACTGTTTATATACGCTTAAACTTGAATTTTGATGATTCGGTGTCGGATCAACCAATGTGAATAACAAGTATGATGGGAGGGCATGCTTAGTAATTTAAATGGTAGGGGTTTATTTGTTATGTGTAGCAGGAGTTCTTAAAAAAAGTAGTATTCGTAGTAGGGGTCGTCAGTGTTATGCATAGTAGGGGTTGTCTGGGTAAATATACTTTGCATGACAAGTGGGATGGAAAACGTATAAGAGCACCAAGGTGTTTGGAAATGAACAAACTCGTGAGAACGCCAAGTAAAGACGCCATGGCATGCTTAGTCATTTAAATATACTTATATATTTCTGTGAACAAACACACACGTTGATGAACAAACAACTCACAAACCACAGTTTATATACGCTTTAACTTGAATTTGATGATTCGGTGTTGGATCAACCAATGTCAACAACAAGTAATGATGGGAGGGCCTGCTTAGTAATTTAAATGGTAGGGGTTTTTTTGTTACGTGTAGCAGGAGTTCTTAAAAAAATTAGTATTCGTAGTAAGGGTCATCAGTGTTATGCATAGTAGGGGTTGTCTGGGTAAATGTACTTTGCATGACAAGTGGGACGAAAAACGTATAAGAGCACCAAGGTGTTTGGAAATGAAACAAAGTCATGAGAACGCCAAGTAAAGACGCCATGGCATGCTTTGTCATTTAAATATACTTATATATTTCCGTGAACAAACACACACGTTGATGAACAAACAACTCACAAACCACCGTTTATATACGCTTTAACTTGAATTTGATGATTCTGTGTCGGATCAACCAATGAGAACAACAAGTAATGATGGGAGGGCATGCTAAGTCATTTAAATTGTAGGGGTTTTTTTGTTATGTGTAGCAGGAGTTCTTAAAAAAAGTAGTATTCGTAGTAGGGGTCATCAGTGTTATGCATATTAGGGGTTGTCTGGGTAAATATACTTTGCATGACAAGTGGGACGGAAAACGTATAAGAGCACCAAGGTGTTTGGAAATGAACAAACTCGTGAGAATGCCAAGTAAACACACCATGACATGCTTAGTATTTTAAATATACTTATATATTTCCGTGAACAAACACACATGTTGATGAACAAACAACTCATACACCACCGTTTATATACGCTTAAACTTGAATTTGATTATTCGGTGTCGGATCATCCAATGTGAACAACAAGTAATGATGGGAGGGCTGCTTAGTAACTTAAATGGTAGAGGTTTTTTTGTTACGTGTAGCAGGAGTTCTTAAAAAAGTAGTATTCGTAGTAGGGGTCATCAATGTTATGCATAGTGGGGGTTGTCTGGGTAAATGTACTTTGCATGACAAGTGGGACGGAAAACGTATAAGAGCAACAAGGTGTTTGGAAATGAACAAACTCGTGAGAACGCCAAGTAAAGACGCCATGGAATTCTTAGTCATTTAAATATACCTATAAATTTTTGTGAACAAACACGCAGGTTGATGAACAAACTACTCATACACCACCATTTATATACGCTTAAACTTGAATTTGATGATTCGGTGTCGGATCAACCAATGTGAACAACAAGTAATGATGGGAGGGCATGTTTATTAATTTAAATGGTAGGGGTTTGTTTGTTATGTGTAGAAGGAGTTCTTAAAAAAGGAAGTATTCGTAATAGGGGTCATCAGCGTTATGCATAGTAGGGGTTGTCTGGGTAAATGTACTTTGCATGACAAGTGGGAGGGAAAACTTATAAGAGCGCCAAGGTGTTTGGAAATGAACAAACTCGTGAGAACGCTAAATAAAGACGCCATGGCATGCTTAGTCATTTAAATATACCTATAAATTTCCTTGAATAAACACGCAGGTAGATGAACAAACAACTCATACAACACCGTTTATTTACGCTTAAACTTGAATTTTGATGATTCGGTGTCAGATCAACCAATGTGAACAACAAGTATGATGGGAGGGCATGCTTAGTAATTTAAATGGTAGGGGTTTATTTGTTATGTGTAGCAGGAGTTCTTAAAAAAAGTAGTATTCGTAGTAGGGGTCATCGGTGTTATGCATAGTAGGGGTTGTCTGGGTAAATATACTTTGCATGACAAGTGGGACGGAAAACGTATAAGAGCACCAAGGTGTTTGGAAATGAACAAACTCGTGAGAACGCCAAGTAAACACACCATGGCATGCTTAGTATTTTAAATATACTTATATATTTCCGTGAACAAACACACATGTTTATGAACAAACAACTCATACACCACCGTTTATATACGCTTTAACTTGAATTTGATGATTCTGTGTCGGATCAACCAATGAGAACAACAAGTAATGATGGGAGGGCATGCTAAGTCATTTAAATTGTAGGGGTTTATTTGTTATGTGTAGCAGGAGTTCTTAAAAAAAGTAGTATTCGTAGTAGGGGTCATCAGTGTTATGCATATTAGGGGTTGTCTGGGTAAATATACTTTGCATGACAAGTGGGACGGAAAACGTATAAGAGCACCAAGGTGTTTGGAAATGAACAAACACGTGAGAATGCCAAGTAAACACACCATGGCATGCTTAGTATTTTAAATATACTTATATATTTCCGTGAACAAACACACATGTTGATGAACAAACAACTCATACACCACCGTTTATATACGCTTAAACTTGAATTTGATTATTCGGTGTCGGATCATCCAATGTGAACAACAAGTAATGATGGGAGGGCTGCTTAGTAACTTAAATGGTAGAGGTTTTTTTGTTACGTGTAGCAGGAGTTCTTAAAAAAGTAGTATTCGTAGTAGGGGTCATCAATGTTATGCATAGTGGGGGTTGTCTGGGTAAATGTACTTTGCATGACAAGTGGGACGGAAAACGTATAAGAGCAACAAGGTGTTTGGAAATGAACAAACTCGTGAGAACGCCAAGTAAAGACGCCATGGAATTCTTAGTCATTTAAATATACCTATAAATTTCCTTGAATAAACACGCAGGTAGATGAACAAACAACTCATACAACACCGTTTATATACGCTTAAACTTGAATTTTGATGATTCGGTGTCAGATCAACCAATGTGAACAACAAGTAATGATGGGAGGGCATGCTAAGTCATTTAAATTGTAGGGGTTTATTTGTTATGTGTAGCAGGAGTTCTTAAAAAAAGTAGTATTCGTAGTAGGGGTCATCAGTGTTATGCATAGTAGGGGTTGTCTGGGTAAATATACTTTGCATGTCAAGTGGGACGGAAAACGTATAAGAGCACCAAGGTGTTTGGAAATGAACAAACTCGTGAGAACTCCAAGTAAACACACCATGGCATGCTTAGTATTTTAAATATACTTATATATTTCCGTGAACAAACACACATGTTGATGAACAAACAACTTATACACCACCGTTTATATACGCTTAAACTTGAATTTGATGATTTGGTGTCGGATCATCCAATGTGAACAACAAGTAATGATGGGAGGGCATGCTTAGTAATTTAAATGGTAGGGGTTTATTTGTTATGTGTAGCAGGAGTTCTTAAAAAAAGTAGTATTCGTAGTAGGGGTCATCAGTGTTACGCATAGTAGGGGTTGTCTGGGTAAATGTACTTTGCATGACAAGTGGGACGGAAAACGTATAAGAGCAACAAGTTGTTTGGAAATGAACAAACTCGTGAGAACGCCAAGTAAAGACGCCATGGAATTCTTAGTCATTTAAATATACCTATAAATTTCCGTGAACAAACACGCAGGTTGATGAACAAACTACTCATACACCACCATTTATATACGCTTAAACTTGAATTTGATGATTCGGTGTCGGATCAACCAATGTGAACAACAAGTAATGATGGGATGGCATGTTTATTAATTTAAATGGTAGGGGTTTGTTTGTTATGTGTAGAAGGAGTTCTTAAAAAAGGAAGTATTCGTAATAGGGGTCATCAGCGTTATGCATAGTAGGGGTTGTCTGGGTAAATGTACTTTGCATGACAAGTGGGAGGGAAAACTTATAAGAGCGCCAAGGTGTTTGGAAATGAACAAACTCGTGAGAACGCTAAATAAAGACGCCATGGCATGCTTAGTCATTTAAATATACCTATAAATTCCCTTGAACAAACACGCAGGTAGATGAACAAACAACTCATACAACACCGTTTATATACGCTTAAACTTGAATTTTGATGATTTGGTGTCGGATCATCCAATGTGAACAACAAGTATGATGGGAGGGCATGCTTAGTAATTTAAATGGTAGGGGTTTATTTGTTATGTGTAGCAGGAGTTCTTAAAAAAAGTAGTATTCGTAGTAGGGGTCATCAGTGTTATGCATAGTAGGGGTTGTCTGGGTAAATATACTTTGCATGACAAGTGGGACGGAAAACGTATAAGAGCACCAAGGTGTTTGGAAATGAACAAACTCGTGAGAACGCCAAGTAAAGACGCCATGGCATGCTTAGTCATTTAAATATACTTATATATTTCTGTGAACAAACACACACGTTGATGAACAAACAACTCACAAACCACTGTTTATATACGCTTTAACTTGAATTTGATGATTCGGTGTCGGATCAACCAATGTGAACAACAAGTAATGATGGGAAGGCCTGCTTAGTAATTTAAATGGTAGGGGTTTTTTTGTTACGTGTAGCAGGAGTTCTTAAAAAAATTAGTATTCGTAGTAAGGGTCATCAGTGTTATGCATAGTAGGGGTTGTCTGGGTAAATGTACTTTGCATGACAAGTGGGACGAAAAACGTATAAGAGCACAAAGGTGTTTGGAAATGAAACAAAGTCATGAGAACGCCAAGTAAAGACGCAATGGCATGCTTAGTCATTTAAATATACTTATATATTTCCGTGAACAAACACACACGTTGATGAACAAACAACTCACAAACCACCGTTTATATACGCTTTAACTTGAATTTGATGATTCGGTGTCGGATCAACCAATGAGAACAACAAGTAATGATGGGAGGGCATGCTAAGTCATTTAAATTGTAGGGGTTTATTTGTTATGTGTAGCAGGAGTTCTTAAAAAAAGTAGTATTCGTAGTAGGGGTCATCAGTGTTATGCATAGTAGGGGTTGTCTGGGTAAATATACTTTGCATGTCAAGTGGGACGGAAAACGTATAAGAGCACCAAGGTGTTTGGAAATGAACAAACTCGTGAGAACTCCAAGTAAACACACCATGGCATGCTTAGTATTTTAAATATACTTATATATTTCCGTGAACAAACACACATGTTGATGAACAAACAACTTATACACCACCGTTTATATACGCTTAAACTTGAATTTGATGATTCGGTGTCGGATCATCCAATGTGAACAACAAGTAAGGATGGGAGGGCATGGTTAGTAATTTAAATGGTAGGGGTTTATTTGTTATGTGTAGCAGGAGTTCTTAAAAAAAGTAGTATTCGTAGTAGGGGTCATCAGTGTTACGCATAGTAGGGGTTGTCTGGGTAAATGTACTTTGCATGACAAGTGGGACGGAAAACGTATAAGAGCAACAAGTTGTTTGGAAATGAACAAACTCGTGAGAACGCCAAGTAAAGACGCCATGGAATTCTTAGTCATTTAAATATACCTATAAATTTCCGTGAACAAACACGCAGGTTGATGAACAAACTACTCATACACTACCATTTATATACGCTTAAACTTGAATTTGATGATTCGGTGTCGGATCAACCAATGTGAACAACAAGTAATGATGGGATGGCATGTTTATTAATTTAAATGGTAGGGGTTTGTTTGTTATGTGTAGAAGGAGTTCTTAAAAAAGGAAGTATTCGTAATAGGGGTCATCAGCGTTATGCATAGTAGGGGTTGTCTGGGTAAATGTACTTTGCATGACAAGTGGGAGGGAAAACTTATAAGAGCGCCAAGGTGTTTGGAAATGAACAAACTCGTGAGAACGCTAAATAAAGACGCCATGGCATGCTTAGTCATTTAAATATACCTATAAATTCCCTTGAACAAACACGCAGGTAGATGAACAAACAACTCATACAACACCGTTTATATACGCTTAAACTTGAATTTTGATGATTCGGTGTCGGATCATCCAATGTGAACAACAAGTATGATGGGAGGGCATGCTTAGTAATTTAAATGGTAGGGGTTTATTTGTTATGTGTAGCAGGAGTTCTTAAAAAAAGTAGTATTCGTAGTAGGGGTCATTAGTGTTATGCATAGTAGGGGTTGTCTGGGTAAATATACTTTGCATGACAAGTGGGACGGAAAACGTATAAGAGCACCAAGGTGTTTGGAAATGAACAAACTCGTGAGAACGCCAAGTAAAGACGCCATGGCATGCTTAGTCATTTAAATATACTTATATATTTCTGTGAACAAACACACACGTTGATGAACAAACAACTCACAAACCACAGTTTATATACGCTTTAACTTGAATTTGATGATTCGGTGTCGGATCAACCAATGTGAACAACAAGTAATGATGGGAAGGACTGCTTAGTAATTTAAATGGTAGGGGTTTTTTTGTTACGTGTAGCAGGAGTTCTTAAAAAAATTAGTATTCGTAGTAAGGGTCATCAGTGTTATGCATAGTAGGAGTTGTCTGGGTAAATGTACTTTGCATGACAAGTGGGACGAAAAACGTATAAGAGCACAAAGGTGTTTGGAAATGAAACAAAGTCATGAGAACGCCAAGTAAAGACGCAATGGCATGCTTAGTCATTTAAATATACTTATATATTTCCGTGAACAAACACACACGTTGATGAACATACAACTCACAAACCACCGTTTATATACGCTTTAACTTGAATTTGATGATTCGGTGTCGGATCAACCAATGAGAACAACAAGTAATGATGGGAGGGCATGCTAACTCATTTAAATTGTAGGGGTTTATTTGTTATGTGTAGCAGGAGTTCTTAAAAAAGTAGTATTCGTAGTAGGGGTCATCAGTGTTATGCATAGTAGGGGTTGTCTGGGTAAATATACTTTGCATGACAAGTGGGACGGAAAACGTATAAGAGCATCAAGGTGTTTGGAAATGAACAAACTCGTGAGAACGCCAAGTAAACACACCATGGCATGCTTAGTATTTTATATATACTTATATATTTCCTTGAACAAACACACATGTTGATGAATAAACAACTTATACACCACCGTTTATATACGCTTAAACTTGAATTTGATGATTCGGTGTCGGATCATCCAATGTGAACAACAAGTAATGATGGGAGGGCATGCTTAGTAATTTAAATGGTAGGGGTTTATTTGTTATGTGTAGCAGGAGTTCTTAAAAAAAGTAGTATTCGTAGTAGGGGTCATCAGTGTTACGCATAGTAGGGGTTGTCTGGGTAAATGTACTTTGCATGACAAGTGGGACGGAAAACGTATAAGAGCAACAAGGTGTTTGGAAATGAACAAACTCGTGAGAACGCCAAGTAAAGACGCCATGGAATTCTTATTCATTTAAATATACCTATAAATTTCCATGAACAAACACGCAGGTTGATGAACAAACTACTCATACACTACCATTTATATACGCTTAAACTTGAATTTGATGATTCGGTGTCGGATCAACCAATGTGAACAACAAGTAATGATGGGATGGCATGTTTATTAATTTAAATGGTAGGGGTTTGTTTGTTATGTGTAGAAGGAGTTCTTAAAAAAGGAAGTATTCGTAATAGGGGTCATCAGCGTTACGCATAGTAGGGGTTGTCTGGGTAAATGTACTTTGCATGACAAGTGGGAGGGAAAACTTATAAGAGCGCCAAGGTGTTTGGAAATGAACAAACTCGTGAGAACGCTAAATAAAGACGCCATGGCATGCTTAGTCATTTAAATATACCTATAAATTTCCTTGAACAAACACGCAGGTAGATGAACAAACAACTCATACAACACCGTTTATATATGCTTAAACTTGAATTTTGATGATTCGGTGTCGGATCAACCAATGTGAACAACAAGTATGATGGGAGGGCATGCTTAGTAATTTAAATGGTAGGGGTTTATTTGTTATGTGTAGCAGGAGTTCTTAAAAAAAGTAGTATTCGTAGTAGGGGTCATCAGTGTTATGCATAGTAGGGGTTGTCTGGGTAAATATACTTTGCATGACAAGTGGGACGGAAAACGTATAAGAGCACCAAGGTGTTTGGAAATGAACAAACTCGTGAGAACGCCAAGTAAAGACGCCATGGCATGCTTAGTCATTTAAATATACTTATATATTTCTATGAACAAACACACACGTTGATGAACAAACAACTCACAAACCACAGTTTATATACGCTTTAACTTGAATTTGATGATTCGGTGTCGGCCAACCAATGTGAACAACAAGTAATGATGGGAAGGCCTGCTTAGTAATTTAAATGGTAGGGGTTTTTTTGTTACGTGTAGCAGGAGTTCTTAAAAAAATTAGTATTCGTAGTAAGGGTCATCAGTGTTATGCATAGTAGGGGTTGTCTGGGTAAATGTACTTTGCATGACAAGTGGGACGAAAAACGTATAAGAGCACAAAGGTGTTTGGAAATGAAACAAAGTCATGAGAACGCCAAGTAAAGACGCAATGGCATGCTTAGTCATTTAAATATACATATATATTTCCGTGAACAAACACACACGTTGATGAACATACAACTCACAAACCACCGTTTATATACGCTTTAACTTGAATTTGATGATTCGGTGTCGGATCAACCAATGAGAACAACAAGTAATGATGGGAGGGCATGCTAACTCATTTAAATTGTAGGGGTTTATTTGTTATGTGTAGCAGGAGTTCTTAAAAAAGTAGTATTCGTAGTAGGGGTCATCAGTGTTATGCATAGTAGGGGTTGTCTGGGTAAATATACTTTGCATGACAAGTGGGACGGAAAACGTATAAGAGCACCAAGGTGTTTGGAAATGAACAAACTCGTGAGAACGCCAAGTAAACACACCATGGCATGCTTAGTATTTTAAATATACTTATATATTTCCTTGAACAAACACACTTGTTGATGAATAAACAACTTATACACCACCGTTTATATACGCTTAAACTTGAATTTGATGATTCGGTGTCGGATCATCCAATGTGAACAACAAGTAATGATGGGAGGGCATGCTTAGTAATTTAAATGGTAGGGGTTTATTTGTTATGTGTAGCAGGAGTTCTTAAAAAAATTAGTATTCGTAGTAGGGGTCATCAGTGTTACGCATAGTAGGGGTTGTCTGGGTAAATGTACTTTGCATGACAAGTGGGACGGAAAACGTATAAGAGCAACAAGGTGTTTGGAAATGAACAAACTCGTGAGAACGCCAAGTAAAGACACCATGGAATTCTTAGTCATTTAAATATACCTATAAATTTCCGTGAACAAACACGCAGGTTGATGAACAAACTACTCATACACTACCATTTATATACGCTTAAACTTGAATTTGATGATTCGGTGTCGGATCAACCAATGTGAACAACAAGTAATGATGGGATGGCATGTTTATTAATTTAAATGGTAGGGGTTTGTTTGGTATGTGTAGAAGGAGTTCTTAAAAAAGGAAGTATTCGTAATAGGGGTCATCAGCGTTATGCATAGTAGGGGTTGTCTGGGTAAATGTACTTTGCATGACAAGTGGGAGGGAAAACTTATAAGAGCGCCAAGGTGTTTGGAAATGAACAAACTCGTGAGAACGCTAAATAAAGACGCCATGGCATGCTTAGTCATTTAAATATACCTATAAATTTCCTTGAACAAACACGCAGGTAGATGAACAAACAACTCATACAACACCGTTTATATACGCTTAAACTTGAATTTTATGATTCGGTGTCGGATCAACCAATGTGAACAACAAGTATGATGGGAGGGCATGCTTAGTAATTTAAATGGTAGGGGTTTATTTGTTATGTGTAGCAGGAGTTCTTAAGCAAAGTAGTATTCGTAGTAGGGGTCATCAGTGTTATGCATAGTAGGGGTTGTCTGGGTAAATATACTTTGCATGACAAGTGGGACGGAAAACGTATAAGAGCACCAAGGTGTTTGGAAATGAACAAACTCGTGAGAACGCCAAGTAAAGACGTCATGGCATGCTTACTCATTTAAATATACCTATACATTTCCGTGAACAAACACACAGGTTGATGAACAAACAACTCATACAACACTGTTTATAAACGCTTAAACTTGAATTTGATGATTCGGTGTCGGATCAACCAATGTGAACAACAAGTAATGATGGGAGGGCCTCCTTAGTAATTTAAATGGTAGGGGTTTTTTTGTTACGTGTAGCAGGAGTTCTTAAAAAAAGTAGTATTCGTAGTAGGGGTCATCAGTGTTATGCATAGTAGGGGTTGTCTGGGTAAATGTACTTTGCATGACAAGTGGGACGAAAAACGTATAAGAGCACCAAGGTGTTTGGAAATGAACAAAATAATGAGAACGCCAAGTAAAGACGCCATGGCATGCTTAGTCATTTAAATATACTTATATATTTCCGTGAACAAACACACACGGTGATGAACAAACAACTCACAAACCACCGTTTATATACGCTTTAACTTGAATTTGATGATTCGGTGTCGGATCAACCAATGAGAACAACAAGTAATGATGGGAGGGAATGCTAAGTCATTTAAATTGTAGGGGTTTATTTGTTATGTGTAGCAAGAGTTCTTAAAAAATGTAGTATTCGTAGTAGGGGTCATCAGTGTTATGCATAGTAGGGGTTGTTTGGGTAAATATACTTTGCATGACAAGTGGGACGGAAAACGTATAAGAGCACCAAGGTGCTTCGAAATGAACAAACTCGTGAGAATGCCAAGTAAACACACCATGGCATGCTTAGTATTTTAAATATACCTATATATTTCCGTGAACAAACACACATGTTGATGAACAAACAACTCATACACCACCGTTTATATACGCTTAAACTTGAATTTGATGATTCGGTGTCGGATCATCCAATGTGAACAACAAGTAATGATTGGAGGGCATGCTTAGTAATTTTAATGGTAGGGGTTTATTTGTTATGTGTAGCAGGAGTTCTTAAAAAAAGTAGTATTCGTAGTAGGGGTCATCAGTGTTACGCATAGTAGGGGTTGTCTGGGTAAATGTACTTTGCATGACAAGTGGGACGAAAAACGTATAAGAGCAACAAGGTGTTTGGAAATGAACAAACTCGTGAGAACGCCAAGTAAAGACGCCATGGAATTCTTAGTCATTTAAATATACCTATAAATTTCCGTGAACAAACACGCAGGTTGATGAACAAACTACTCACACACCACCGTTTATATACGCCGTTTATATACGCTTAAACTTGAATTTGATGATTCGGTGTCGGATCAACCAATGTCAACAACAAGTAATGATGGGAGAGCATGCTTAGTAATTTAAATGGTAGGCGTTTATTTGTTATGTGTTAAAAAAAAGTAGTATTCGCAGTAGGGGTCATCAGTGTTATGCATAGTGGGGTTTGTCTGGGTAAATATACTTTGCATGGCAAGTGGGACGGAAAACGTATAAGCGCACCAAGGTGTTTGGTAATGAACAAACACGTGAGAACGCCAAGTAAAGACGCCATGGCATGCTTAGTCATTTAAATATACCTATAAATCTCCTTGAACAAACACGCAGGTTGATGACCAAACAACTCATGTGTGACAACCCTCGAAAACGAGCCGTTCTCATGACACTCGATGTAACCATACACTATTTTGTATGATGTTTGTCAAATTAGAAATATATTTGGTATATTAACTCTAAAACGACCCCACTTCATGTGTTGATCATACACATTTTATTATGCATTACTTCGGTAAATCCATATTTTAGCGAGTTAGATCCGTAAATGTAAATTATAATTGACACAATTAAAAATATAATATATTATATTTTTACGATGTAGTATATCCCAACCTATTCATATTATTTTCACAAGAAATATGAACCACTAACTACATTAAAATTAAATAAATTCGAAATAAGAAATGTAATAACAAAATTGACAAAAATCAAATCAAAGAAGAACAAATTTCTTTTGTCTTTGTTTCCTTATCTTCTGACAAATGTCATTAAAAAAAAGAAAAAAAGAAAAGGAAATAGATAATCAAGTAAATGACAATTTCCAAAGCATGGAAGTCAAGCTCTATACCTACTCTTCTTTCTCTCATTTTCGACTGGAGCAAGCAACCGTCAACATCATATCTTCTCTATCTATCTTTCTTACTTCCCTATCTATATGGATATCCACCAAGTAGCAAGATATCCATCCTTCCTTCTTTTTCCTACTCCTTTACTCTACACAATCTCGAAAAATAGCAGAGATATTATCATCCTCTTAAATTATTTGAAGCACAAGGCTTGCAATACTAGTGAAGTGCAACAAAAAGGAAGATCCCATTTCAAGCCTCAACTAAAGTAGAAAGTGAATCATGCTCAACCGAAAAACTAGAGTGAGCCCTCCATTTCTTATAATTTATACTTCAAATCATCTCATGTTTATGCTAGGTATTGCTTCACTCATGATGTTATCTACCGAAAATTCTTATACTTCCTCGGATTCAAAATAAGTGATACAC
The DNA here is from genome assembly GCA_963853835.1 of Calendula officinalis. Classification (NCBI taxonomy): domain Eukaryota; kingdom Viridiplantae; phylum Streptophyta; class Magnoliopsida; order Asterales; family Asteraceae; genus Calendula; species Calendula officinalis. The sequence goes on along the minus strand of OY970826.1, from coordinate 23,983,706 downwards.
TTTGGGTTTCACGATTTTTTAGGCAAAAGTTTATAATTATGATTAAATTAGATTAATTGGATGGTTAGTGGGAAATGGGTCCCACATAATGTTGAATGAAGTGTAGTTAATGATGTTTAAAAGTAAAAAGTAAGGGTAAAGGGGTCATTTCACTTTTTAAAGTAGATAGTTAGTGGGTGTGAGTTCCATTATTTTTTGCCATATAAAGAAAATTTTCAAAGTGTATCACTTATTTTGATACACCCAAAAAAAGAAAGTGTATCACTTCGTTTGAATTGGAGGAAGTACATGAACTAAAATTATTTATACAAAAGGAAAACCTTGTAAAACACCTAAGTACAATTCGAAAGTCACTTTCGCAAAGCTATTATAACCACCAAAACACTTGGATCTAGATGTATGTCAATTGTCAACATTAATATCTTTAAATAATAAAAAGCATATATTGTATGAAGTAGAAACACAAGTAGCAACTCAAGCTACAAACAAAACATCCCCACGAGTAACCTCAGACAAGAAATCAAAGCTCTAACCATTTGTTTAATATGACCACAAATTTAGATGACCACAAATTTAGTGACATGAGAAGATACATAACTGATTCCATGCAAACGATAGTCACACACATATATTAGCTAATCTGGATGCTTATCACAAAGTCACAAAGTTGGTTCTAAACAAATTATGCATGAACTTTTAATATATCTTAAGTTTTCGCGGTAAACAATATACATTGTATATACTACCTCCGTATCAAAATAAGTGATACACTTTCCTAAAAGGGGTGGAACAAAATAAGTGATACACTTCAAAATCTTTCCTTATTTGGCAAAAAAGTGGGACCCCTTCTCCACTAACTATCTACTTTAATAAAGTAAAATTACTCTTTTACCCTTACTTTTACTTTTAAACATCATTAATTTCACTACATCCAAAAGAAGTGGGTCTCATTATCCACTAACTATCCACTTTATACTATTTTAAATCACTTTCCAATCTTTTGCCTCAAAAACCGCAATTTCCCAAATGTATCACTTATTTTGATACGGAGGTAGTATATAAAATGAATTTAATAATTTTATATTATACTAAATTATCTTTACTATATTATAAAGGATTTACCCTTTCCATAATTAGCAAGGCTGAAAATTCAGCCAACACACTTGCTAATTATGGAATTAATCCTTTTGAAAGAAAAAAAAAACCTAGCCAGGTTCCGAACCCCGGACCTGCGCATTGAACAATGAACGGCTAACCGCCTGACAAAGCCTTCGGTTGCAATGCTTTTACTAAACAAAATAACTATAGCCTTTACTCCTCTACCACGCGGGTCAAGACCAACGAAAATAAGGCTGTTAAAACGCGGCCCATTTGTTCTTTACATGGATGACCCATCATTTAACATCGTTCTTCGTTGACGACCTCTTCGTTAACCGCCTCTTCGTTTGTTCTGCAACTGATAGAACCGATGTCTCTACAACCAGTCATCTTCAACCGGCTCTTCCAGTTCTTGTGAATACCTCCTCGATTCCTTCAAGCTAGCGTTTGCAATTCCCTCTTGATTTTGTGTCCGCCCCTTTCATTTCATTTCCTCACAAAATTTCGGTCTTATTAAGGTTTCTTCTAGCGCAAAGTTTTTCATGAACCATAGCAAAATATCAGTTTGCAATCCTCTGTTTCATCGTTTTGTTTTTTAATTTCTTTGTTTGTTGAGAGTAGCTTATAATTTTTGTTTCTCCTCTTTCGTGATGCTTTTTTTTTTTCTTCCGATTTGAATGTTTTTAATTCTCTTGATGAATGTCTTTATGTGTTGTTGAATTTAGGGTTTCATGATATTACAGCTACGAATTAAGTGTTGGAACAACTACTAAAATCAGTTTTACCAAGGCTTCGTCGAGATCGAGATTGAAAACCATTGTAAATTGTTTTAAGTATCTTTTATGGAAATAATTTGTTATCGACAATTTTGACAGCTTCACTTATAACCTTCAAATTAATTGCAAATATATATTACTGATCTGTTTGCTGATATTTTTTTATGCCTCTTTCTGATTTGTAGTATATGGGATAATGGGAGAGTTGGGTTTGTGACTTTGAGTTTTACATGAAAGCCGAGCCTACCGTGAGTGAACTCAAAAAGTAATTATATATTCTTTTTATTATATTAATCAGGTGGATATTATGTATTTATCTTATTTGCAGCCAATACTGTTTGGTAGATATCACAGTCTGGGTTTGAGTTTTATTTTTGTTGTGAAGCAGAGATGCCCATGTGTTTGTTGAGCAGACAACTGATCAAGACTGGAATCAAAGTAATAAAGAGTAATTATTAACAAGTTTTCTAATTATATTATTAATGATTTTAATGAAGACTGATTATTTAATTTGTTTTTTCATTCACTTTTCAAGGATCGCTAGCATGCTTAAATGTTGACACACGATGAGTTTTGGGCAGTCATCTGGTGCACAAGACCCCGTACCATTATCTTCACTTGCTGTAAAATTCTTGTACTGAACAAGGCCTTCCGTAATGTAATACACTGTCACACGAGATGTGTTACTTGAAACCACAGGTGAGGCTTTTGCCAACCTTTCAACTGGGGTCTTACGGGTTTGGTTCAACCAGAAATACCCACTTTCCCAGGCAGCCCAAGCGCGTTTACTCATGATTGGGTCGATTTGGGTTATGTTATGGTTGAAATAATCTTTCTTAATCGTTTCAACCTGTACTAAAATTAACCGTCTTGACCCGTTACTGTACCAGTCATGAAGTAACTTTTTTATTGAGAATTTTCAATTGAATTGCTTAATCTGTTCAAACAAATTCACATGCTTGTTGTTTTACTATACGTATTCAAAATAGAGAAAAATAGCAATTGTTTTCTTCTCTTTTTGATCAGAAATATTGTTACATTTAAAAAAAATGCACCTGAAATTTGAGCTCCATATCAATAATGCATATTTATACTTGTATGATTCAAGCATACCTACATATTCACCAATCGAAATCACTGGAAAATTGAATTTAGGATTTCTGTTTTTAAAAAGAATCTTTCACGCTAGATAATCATTTTGTACTTCCTAATAGCTTTCATTGTCGCTCTAATTTTTTTACTTTTTTACGGTTGTTCTAAGGTTGACTTCTATTTTTGGGAAATCTTTGGTTGACATTTTCAAATTGTTTGTTTTTATTTTTGTTTTATTGGTAATACTTTAGGCTGCTGGTGTGTTGATGATGATATTCACAAGTCAAAGTTAGAAGTCAACGACGAGGATGGATATGGCATTGTGGAGGTAAATTACAAAGAAATAAAAATTTAATTTCTAAAATTGAAATTGTAATTAATTTATTGCTGATTATGTTTTTTTTCTTTTTTGTAGGATGAAAATGATGACTGAAATGCATTGTTGGCATGAGGGTCTAAAGTTGTATATGCCATGAAGTGATTATTTTAGAAATTATTATGTTAATATACACATGTAAATTTGACCTGTTTGTTTCGTTTGAAACAATATTGTCTGACCCTTCTTGAATGATACTCTTTTTACCTGATTGAGACAATACCCACGCTTTGCAAAATATAGTTATATGGTATTCACCGTCGCATTGCGCGGGTACCAGTTAGTTGTACAAAAAGGAAGAAAGATAATTAATCCTATTTTATGGATGCAAAATAAAACATAAAAGTATGACAAGGTGGGAATTAAAAAGAAAGTATATTAAATCAAAGGTATTTTAGTCTTAGAAACTTTATCTGGAAAACAATATAAGTATAACCAATTAGAAAATACAAATTTATCAATAAATAAAAATTATTATTTTATAAAGTCACTAACGAACCACTCACGCTTATTTGCAATTAAAACATCAATTGAATGAACCACTTGCATAGACGCTCTTATAAAGCCGTCTACTTACAGTTGACCTCACGTATTTAGGTTCTTGAGACGTATTCATTTGGACATCATATTCGGTATATTCATCGTTGTTAGCTTTAAAACAGGTGAGTTCTACAGCCCCACTTTTTACCGCATTTCTAACTGTTTTGGGGTGAGAAACATATTAATGTTTTATAAATGCATGCAAAACTGTCATCGCGTATCAGGTGTATTTTAATTATGATAAGTCATGCTTAAACAATAAGTTGATACAACTAGTTTTTTTGAAAGACATTTATGAACAATATTCTGGTACAATCAGTCCTTGTGAAAATTTGGATAAACTATCCTTTTGAGATAACTGTCATTTGAAAGACATACTCAAACAAGTATTTTTACGAAAAGGTCTTAACGAAGACCTGTATGGAAAAACTATATTTTGTGACATTAATCTTTGTATAACCGTGAGTCGATAGACGATTATCCTATCGACAGATCGTTTAGATATAACATTACTGTAATCATCAACTATAGTTAGCCAACGAATATATGAGTAGTACTATTCGGACTTGATCTCCCGCTCATGGCTAGTCGCTCTAGCCGTGTAACATATGAGATATATATTCTATTAAAACGTCGTAGACTTGACATGCCTAGGTAAAGGCGGATTTAGGTTTGATTACAGGCTCATGAAATTATGCTTTAACTTGTATGCCTAGCTAGCCTATAAGGGATTACGCACTAAATTAAACAATTAGGTTTCATGGATTTGAAATGAGTGAACTTGAACGTACATAGATTTGTACTAAACGACGTACCTTTCAAAAATCATGTTGAAATGGTTTTACGCACCGACCATGTAAAAATTGTGTTTTATAGAGTTAAAACATTTTGCAAAAGTGTATTAAGCACTGCACATGTGTAAATTTGGTTTCAGGGTTTTGAAACAGTCTTCAACGATTATTTTAGTACATGAGTTGTTACTGACAAACATTTTGGGAATAAATCAACGATTTATAAAGTTATAAAACCTGTGAACTCACCAACCTTTGTGTTGACACTTTTTCTAATATGTTTTCTCAGGTAGTGAAAGTTGAAGCTTCATTAGCATATTCAAAGGCATTCGGATTACCATTTTGAAGAAATCTTTATTACCAAAAACAATAACTTTTGTTTAGAAACATTAAGTATTGGTAATTCATTTTGATTTGAGCTGATTTACTATTGATCGATTGTTGTGATTTCCGATGTATGTCGCACGCCCGCTCTTCCGCAAAACCAGTTTTTGTGGGGTGTGACATCATGCAACACCGTTTATATACGCTTAAACTTGAATAGGATGATTCGGTGTCGGATCAACCAATGTGTAGTACGGGTTTATTTGTTATGATGGGATGGCATGCTTATTAATTTAAATGGTAGGGGTTTATTTGTTATGTGTAGTAGGAGTTCTTAAAAAAAGTAGTATTCGTAGTAGGGGTCATCAGTGTTATGCATAGTAGGGGTTGTCTGGGTAAATGTACTTTGCATGACAAGTGGGAGGGAAAACATATAAGAGCACCAAGGTGTTTGGAAATAAACAAACTCGTGAGAACGCCATGTAAAGACGCCATGGAATTCTTAGCCATTTAAATATACTTATATATTTCCGTGAACAAACACACAGGTTGATGAACGAACAACTCATACGCCACCGTTTATATACGCTTAAACTTGAATTTAATGATTCCGTGTCGGATCAACCAATGTGAACAACAAGTAATGATGGGAGGGCATGTGTAGTCATTTAAATTGTAGGGGTTTATTTGTTATGTGTAGTAGGAGTTCTTAAAAAAAGTAGTATGCGTATTAGGGGTCATTAGTATTACCCATAGTAGGGGTCTTCTAGGTAAATGTACATTGCATGACAAGTAGAAAGGAAAATGTTTAAGAGCACCAACGTGTTTGGAAATGGACAAACTTGTAAGAACGCCAAGTAAAAACGCCATGGTATTCCTAGTCATTTAAATATACTTATATATTTCCCTGAACAAACACACATGTTGATGAACAAACAACTCATACACCACCGTTTATATACACTTAAACTTGAATTTGATGATTCGGTGTCGGATCAACCAATGTGAACAACAAGTAATGATGGGAGGGCATGCTTAGTCATTTAAATTATAGGGGTTTATTTGTTATGTGTAGTAGGAGTTCTTAAAAAAAGTAGTATGCGTAGTAAGGGTCATCAGTGTTATGCATAGTAGGAGTCTTCTGGGTAAATTGCTTTGCATGACAAGTAGGAAGGAAAACGTATAAGAGCACCAACGTGTTTGGAAATGAACAAACTCGTGAGAACACCAATTAAAAATGCCGTGGCATGCTTAGTAATTTAAATATACTTATATATTTCCGTGAACAAACACGCATGTTGATGAACGAACTACTCTTAAACCACCGTTTATATACGCTAAAACTTAAATTTGATGATTCGGTGTCGGATCAACCAATGAGAACAACAAGTAATGATGTGAGGGCATGCTCAGTCATTTAAATTGTAGGGGTTTGTTTGTTATGTGTAGCAGGAGTTCCTAAAAAAAGTAGTATTCGTAGTAGGGGTCATCAGTGTTATGCATAGTAGGGGTTGTCTGGGTAAATGTACGTTGCATGATATGTGGGACAGAAAATGTATAAGAGCAACAAGGTGTTTGGAAATGAACAAACTCGTGAGAACGCCACATAAAGACGCCATGGCATTCTTAGTCATTTAAATATACTTATAAATTTCCGTGAGCAAACACACAGGTTGATGAACAAACAACTCATACACCACCGTTTATATACGCTTAAACTTGAATTTGATGATTCGGTGTCGGATCAACAAATGAGAAGAAAAAGTAATGACGTGAAGGCGTACTCAATTATTTAAATTGTAGGGTGTATTTGTAATGTGTAGCAGGAGTTCTTAAAAAAAGTAGTATTCGTAGTAGGGGTCATCAGTGTTATGCATAGTAGGGGTTGTCTGGGTAAATGTACTTTGCATGACAAGTGTGACGGAAAACGTATAAGAGCACCAAGGTGTTTGGAAATGAACAAACTCATGAGAATGCCACGTAAAGACGCCAAGGCATGCTTAGTCATTGAAATATACCTATAAATTTCCGTGAACAAACACACAGGTTGATGAACAAACAACTCATAAACCACCGTTTATATACGCTTAAACTTGAATTTTGATGATTCGGTATCGGATCAACCAATGTGAACAACATGTAATGATGGGAGGGCATGCTTAGTAATTTAAATGGTAGGGGTTTATTTGTTATGTGTAGTAGGAGTTCTTAATAAAAGTAGTATTCGTTGTAGGGGTCGTCAGTGTTATGCATAGTAGGGGTTGTCTGAGTAAATGTACTTTGCATGATAAGTGGGACGAAAAATGTATAAGAGCAACAAGGTGTTTGGAAATGAACAAACTCGTGAGAACGCCACATAAAGACGCCATGGCATGCTTAGTCATTTAAATATACCTATAAATTTCCGTGAACAAACACACAGGTTGATGAACAAACAACTCATACACCACCGTTTATATACGCTTAAACTTGAATTTGATGATTCGGTGTCGGATCAACCAATGACAACAACAAGTAATGATGTGAAGGCGTACTCAGTCATTTAAATTGTAGGGGTGTATTTGTTATGTGTAGCAGGAGTTCTTAAAAAAAGTAGTATTCGTAGTAGGGGTCATCAGTGTTATGCATAGTAGGGGTTGTCTGGGTAAATGTACTTTGCATGACAAGTGTGACGGAAAACGTATAAGAGCACCAAGGTGTTTGGAAATGAACAAACTCATGAGAACGCCAAGTAAAGACACCACGGCATGCTTAGTCATTGAAATATACCTATAAATTTCCGTGAACTCATAAACCACCGTTTATATACGCTTAAACTTGAATTTTGATGATTCGGTATCGGATCAAGCAATGTGAACAACATGTAATGATGGGAGGGCATGCTTAGTAATTTAAATGGTAGGGGTTTATTTGTTATGTGTAGTAGGAGTTCTTAATAAAAGTAGTATTCGTTGTAGGGGTCATCAGTGTTATGCATAGTAGGGGTTGTCTGAGTAAATGTACTTTGCATGACAAGTGGGAGGGAAAACGTATAAGAGCACCAAGGTGTTTGGAAATAAACAAACTCGTGAGAACGCCAAGTAAAGACGCCATGGAATTCTTAGTCATTTAAATATACTTATATATTTCTGTGAACATACACACATGTTGATGAACAAACAACTCATACACCACCGTTTATATACGCTTAAACTTGATGTGAATCCGTATATATCGATTAGTCAAACAATTAAGCAAGAACAAAGATGAATTGGAAGAACAAGAAGAAGCTTAGCACACAAAACGATCGTATGATGTATTACAATTCGGCAAGCTTAACAATACTAGGTTACAACTAGGTATTTATACCTAGGTCAAGTATTGACTAATTACATAAAATAACCCTAGACTATTGATTACAATAAACTGTCACATTACACCCCTAGAATATTTTAATTCTCTAGAATGTGACCCAACAATCTCCCCCTTTGTAACAATAGTCTGGGAAGCATATCTTCGAAGTCTTCATCTTTAGCAAAACCCTAGCCTTGTAGATATTTCATTGCATAATAGTCAGGATCAGGCTTGATCTTTGTTGATCAGTGAAAAATGAATACTTCTTGTAGCTTTTCAACCACAAAAAGTATTTTGAAGACTTTACTTTGAAGATACATATTGATCGACCAAAACTGAGACCCATAATGATAGAGAGATTAATAGCGGAAGTCTTTTCTTGAAGTTTGTGGCTTTATGTCGATCAATGATCTTTAATAATTGTTGTTCGGGAAATTTGTTGATAAGGTTTATGCTCCCCCTCAAACAGACAATTAGGATATATAACACATTTTACAGCATAGTCAAATAGGATAAACCGGGATCACATAGATTTCCCGTTAACACGACAGTTGAAAAATTGTGTGACCTACATTCAGTGTTGGCTTTGATGGTAGCACTGGTAGGATTTCCATTCAATCATCGTGGAATACCAATAAGTTTGGTATCACTATGAATGTTCCGGCAATATCACTAGGATATGCTTGGTGGAATGCCTGTGTCCTAGAGAAATTTAATTCGGTTCTAGACTCTATACGTGGACAAACGAAGGGGAGGACTGGAGGTAGGTCCTCTTTTTCAATATCAACAATCTCCAAATGAGATGTCAATAGTAGATGTGGTAATCTCCGTGATTTTGAAACAAGTACTTTTTGTACTTGAGTGGTCAGTGGGGGTTGTGCATTGCATCACTGGGTCCATGATGTCTGAATCAGAAAGCATCTCATGCAGTCTAATATAGATGTAGTTACCCGGTCTTTTATTCGGTTTAGGGAGGGTTTTCCGTTTTCTTTAACCCTTTCTCACACACTCCTCACTCAACTCACTTTTTCATTTTCAACCACACCCTCGTTTTTGTGTTACCATGTGATAAGCTGATTTGCACCCCATACTTCATACCCTTCTCAATTTTTGCCTCAGCGCACCCCATTCAAGATCCCGTGATACTTGATTCTGCTCACCTAGACCTATGAACCCTCATAGTATGTCCTATATTGTAGGTGGCTCCTGGGGAAGATCATGTCGGTTATAACAGATCATAGGAGGTATTTGTGAGTGAACTATAACGCTCATGTGCAATTAATCATCAGTTAAATGTTACGTTGTAAGAATGATTTTCATGGATTATTTTTTTATTTATTATCGGGAATGTATGTGTGTCCGGCATAAGTCGTTGCCTTTATGATGTTTGAGGTTGAGGCACAACAACTTGAATTTTCTTTTGGGTAACAGCGGACTCACATAGAGTATCCGGTAGCACACGGTATGAATCGGTAGTCGTTTGCACAACCGTTGATTCAAATGTGTGACCTGTGTTTAGAGTTTGCGTGACTTTAGCTCTACCAGGATTTCCACTCGATCCTCGTGAAACATCAGAATGTGTTCCGATGGATTCAGGGAGATCCATTTTTGCAGTGCAAGTGTCCTATAGTGAAAGATTCTTGAGGGTAAGAACTAGACATACTGTGCATACAAAGAGACTTAAGCCGGGGCATAAGGTTATTATCGTTTTAGTATAGACCCTTTTGTCACACGTTCTTGGGTTGTTCGGGCCGAACTGTGGAAATGTTCGGGCCGAGATCTCTGTTCGGGCCGAAGATAGTGTTCGGGCCGAAGATGAAGTTCGGGTCGAAGATAGTGTTCGGACCGAAGATGAAGTTCGGGCCGAAAACTTTGGATGTGTTCGGGCCGAAGATAGAAGTTCGGGCCGAAGTGGATGTAGAAGTTCGGGCCGAAGTGGATGTAGAAGTTCGGGCAGAAGTGGATATAGAAGTTCGGGCCGAAGTGGATGTAGAAGTTCGGGCCGAAGTAGGGTGTTTGGGCCGAAGTTCGGAGTTCGGGCCGGGCCGAGAATGCAGTTCGGGCCGAGGATCTAGTTCGGGCCGAACAATGCACCGTTCTCGGGCCGAAGACGTTCTTGACAGTGACGAACGAACACAGCTATATTTTTCACTAAATCGATCCTAGAATGCTCAATACTTAACCAAATCGAGTTATTCAAATCCCAAAATGCTCGAAAATTGATTTCGCACGTAATGGTATAATAAAATCGATCAGAACACAACAAATCAGATGGTTTTTGATTTAACAGAGGAAAAAATGTGTTTTAATGGTTTTCTTTAAAATCACAAAATTAGGATCAATTGTTGATGGATTTAATCGAAACTTGATTCTAATATGCTTAGAATTACAAGAGGAATGTAATGAACAAATAATATAAACGATTTAATACCTCAAATTCCGATTTAGATTCTTGAGTTCTTCACCAAAAACTTCAAAAACTGGTTTAATCTTCACTGAAACGGATCGAATCAAAGGAGATTTTTGCTCTGATACCAATTGTGATTTCGTATATATCGTTTAATCAAACAATTAAGCAATAACAAAGATGAATTGGAAGAACAAGAAGAAGCTTAGCACACAAAATGATCGTACGATGTATTAGAATTCGGCAAGCTTCACAATACTAGGTTACAACTAGGTATTTATACCTAGGCCTAGTATTGACTAATTACATAAAATAACCCTAGACCATTGATTACAATAAACTGTCACATTACACCCCTAGACTATTTTAATACTCTAGAATGTGACCCAACAATTGAATTTGATGAGTCCGAGTCGGATCAACCAATGTGAGAAACAAGTAATGATGGGAGGGCATGCCTAGTCATTTAAATTGTAGGGGTTTATTTGTTATATCTAGTAGGAGTTCTTTAAAAAGTAGAATGCGTAGTAGGGGTCATTAGTGTTATGCATAGTAGGGGTCTTCTGGGTAAATGTACTTTGCATGATAAGTGGGACGGAAAATGTATAAGAGCAACAAGTTGTTTGGAAATGAACAAACTCGTGAGAACACCACGTAAAGATGCCATGGCATGCTTATTCATTTAAATATACCTATAAATTTCCGTGAACAAACACACAGGTTGATGAACAAACAACTCATACACCACCGTTTATATACGCTTAAACTTGAATTTGATGATTTGGTGTCGGATCAACCAATAAGAACAACAAGTAATGATGTGAGGGCATGCTTAGTCATTTAAATTGTAGGAGTTTATTTGTTATGTGTAGCAGGAGTTCTTAAAAAAAGTAGTATTCGTAGTAGGGGTCATCAGTGTTATGCATAGTAGGGGTTGTCTCGGTAATTGTACTTTGCATGACAAGTGTGACGGAAAATGTATTAGAGCACCAAGGTGTTCTGAAATGAACAAACTCATGAGAACGCCAAGTAAAGACGCCATGGCATGCTTTGTCATTTAAATATACCTATAAATTTCCGTGAACAAACACACAGGTTGATGAACAAACAACTCATACATCACCGTTTATATACGCTTAAACTTGAATTTGATGATTCGGTGTCAGATCAACCAATGAGAACAACAAGTAATGATGTGAGGGCATGGTCAGTCATTTAAATTGTAGGGGTTTATTTGTTATGTGCAGCAGGAGTTCTTAAAAAAAGTAGTATTTGTAGTAGGGGTCATCAGTGTTATGCATAGTAGGGGTTGTCTCGGTAAATGTACTTTGCATGACAAGTGTGACGGAAAACGTATAAGAGCACCAAGGTGTTTGGAAATGAACAAACTCATGAGAACGCCAAGTAAAGACGCCACGGCATGCTTAGTCATTTAAATATACCTATAAATTTCCGTGTACAAACACACATGTTGATGAACAAACAACTCATACACCACCATTTATATACGCTTAAACTTGAATTTTGATGATTCGGTGTCGGATCAACCAATGTGAACAACAAGTAATGATGGGAGGGCATGCCTAGTCATTTAAATTGTAGGGGTTTATTTGTTATGTGTAGTAGGAGTTCTTTAAAAAGTAGAATGCGTAGTAGGGGTCATTAGTGTTATGCATAGTAGGGGTCTTCTAGGTAAATGTACTTTGCATGACAAGTAGGAAGGAAAACGTATAAGAGCACCAACGTGTTTGGAAATGAACAAACTCGTGAGAACGCCAAGTAAAAACGCCATGGCATTCTTAGTCATTTAAATATTCTTATATATTTCCGTGAACAAACACACAGGTTGATGAACAAAGAACACATACACCACCGTTTATATATGCTTAAACTTGAATTTGATGATTCGGTGTCGGATCAACCAATGTGAACAACAAGTAATGATGGGATGGCATGCTCAGTCATTTATATATACTTTTATATTTCCGCGATTAATAACATAGGTTGATGAAATAACAACTCATACACCACCGTTTATATATGCTTAAACTTGAATTTGATGATTCAGTGTCAGATCAACCAATGTGAACAACAAGTAATGATGTGAGGGCATGCTCAGTCATTTAAATTGTAAGTATTTTTATGTCTAGCAGGCGTTCTTAAAAAAAGTAGTATTCATAGTAGTGGTCATAAGGGTTTTGCATAGTATGGGTTGTCTGGGTAAATGTACTTTGCATGACAAGTGGGAGGGACAACGTATAAGAGCACCAACGTGTTTGAAAATGAACAAAGTCATGAGAACGCAAAGTGAAGACGCCATGGCATGCTTAGTCATTTATATATACTTTTATATTTTCGTGAACAAACACACAGGTTGATGAACAAACAACTTATACACCACCATTTATATATGCTTAAACTTGAATTTGATGATTCGGTGTCGGATCAGCCAATGTGAACATCAAGTAATGATGTGAGGGCATGCTCAGTCATTTAAAATGTCGGGGTTTATTTGTTATTTGTAGCAGGAGTTCTTAAAAAAAGTAGTATTCGTAGTATGGGTCATAAGGGTTTTGCATAGTAGGGGTTGTTTGGGTAAATGTACTTTGCATGACAAGTGGGAGGGAAAACGTATAAGAGCACCAACGTGTTTAGAAATGAACAAACTCGTGAGAACGCCAAGTGAAGACGCCATGACATCCTTAGTCAGTTAAATATACTTATATCTTTCCGTGAACAAACACAGGTTGATGAACAAACAATTCATAAACCACCGTTTATATACGCCTAAATTTGAATTTGATGATTCGAAGTCGGATCAAAGAATGAGAACAACAAGTAATGATGGGAGAGCATGCTTAGTCATTTAAATTGTAGGGGTTTATTTGTTATGTGTAGTAGGAGTTCTTAAATAAAGTAGTATGTTTAGTAGGGGTCATCAGTGGTATGCATAGTAGGAGTCTTATGGGTAAATGTACTTTGCATGACAAGTAGGAAGGAAAACGTATAAGAGCACCAACGTGTTTCGAAATGAACAAACTCGTGAGAACGCCTAGTAAAGTTGTCATGGCATGCTTAGTATTTTAAATATACATATATATTTCTGTGAACAAACACACAGGTTGGTGACCAAACAACTCATAAACCATCATTTATATATGCATAAACTTGAATTTGATGATTCGGTGTCGTATCAACGAATGAGAAAAACAAGTAATGATGTGAGGGTATGCTCAGTCATTTAAATTGTAGGGGTTTATTCGTTATGTGTAGCAGGAGTTCTGATAAAAAGTAGTATTCGTAATAGGGGTCATCAGGGTTTTGCATAGTAGGGGTCTTCTAGGTAAAAGTACTTTGCATGAGAAGTAGGAAGGAAAACGTATAAGAGCACCCACGTGTTTGGAAATGAACAAACTCGTGAGAACGCCAAGTGAAGACGCCATGACATCCTTAGTCATTTAAATATACTTATATATTTCCGTGAACAAACACATGTTGATGAACAAACAATTCATAAACCACCGCTTATATACGCCTAAATTTGAATTTGATGATTTGGTGTCGGATCAACCAATAAGAACAACAAGTAATGATGTGAGGGCATGCTCAGTCATTTAAATTGTAGGAGTTTATTTGTTATGTGTAGCAGGAGTTCTTAAAAAAAAGTAGTATTCGTAGTAGGGGTCATCAGTGTTATGCATAGTAGGGGTTGTCTCGGTAAATGTACTTTGCATGACAAGTGTGACGGAAAATGTATTAGAGCACCAAGGTGTTCTGAAATGAACAAACTCATGAGAACGCCAAGTAAAGACGCCATGGCATGCTTTGTCATTTAAATATACCTATAATTTTCCTTGAACAAACACACAGGTTGATGAACAAACAACTCATACACCACCGTTTATATACGCTTAAACTTGAATTTGATGATTCGGTGTCAGATCAACCAATGAGAACAACAAGTAATGATGTGAGGGCATGGTCAGTCATTTAAATTGTAGGGGTTTATTTCTTATGTGTAGCAGGAGTTCTTAAAAAAAGTAGTATTCGTAGTAGGGGTCATCAGTGTTATGCATAGTAGGGGTTGTCTCGGTAAATGTACTTTGCATGACAAGTGTGATGGAAAACGTATAAGAGCACCATGGTGTTTGGAAATGAACAAACTCATGAGAACGCCAAGTAAAGACGCCACGGCATGCTTAGTCATTTAAATATACCTATAAATTTCCGTGAACAAACACACAGGTTGATGAACAAACAACTCATACACCACCATTTATATACGCTTAAACTTGAATTTTGATGATTCGGTGTCGGATCAACCAATGTGAACAACAAGTAATGATGGGAGGGCATGCCTAGTCATTTAAATTGTAGGGGTTTATTTGTTATGTGTAGTAGGAGTTCTTTAAAAAGTAGAATGCGTAGTAGGGGTCATTAGTGTTATGCATAGTAGGGGTCTTCTGGGTAAATGTACTTTGCATGAAAAGTAGGAAGGAAAACGTATAAGAGCACCAACGTGTTTGGAAATGAACAAACTCGTGAGAACGCCAAGTAAAAACGCCATGGCATTCTTAGTCATTTAAAAATTCTTATATATTTCCGTGAACAAACACACAGGTTGATAAACAAAGAACTCATACACCATCGTTTATATATGCTTAGACTTGAATTTGATGATTCGGTGTCGGATCAACCAATGTGAACAACAAGTAATGATGGGATGGCATGCTCAGTCATTTATATATACTTTTATATTTCCGCGAACAAAAACATAGGTTGATGAAAAAACAACTCATACACCACCGTTTATATATGCTTAAACTTGAATTTGATGATTCAGTGTCGGATCAACCAATGTGAACAACAAGTAATGATGTGAGGGCATGCTCAGTCATTTAAATTGTAAGTATTTGTTATGGCTAGCAGGCGTTCTTAAAAAAAGTAGTATTCGTAGTAGTGGTCATAAGGGTTTTGCATAGTAGGGGTTGTCTGGGTAAATGTACTTTGCATGACAAGTGGGAGGGACAACGTATAAGAGCACCAACATGTTTGAAAATGAACAAAGTCATGAGAACGCAAAGTGAAGACGCCATGGCATGCTTAGTCATTTATATATACTTTTATATTTTCGTGAACAAACACACAGGTTGATGAACAAACAACTTATACACCACCGTTTATATATGCTTAAACTTGAATTTGATGATTCGGTGTCGGATCAGCCAATGTGAACATCAAGTAATGATGTGAGGGCATGCTCAGTCATTTAAAATGTCGGGGTTTATTTGTTATTTGTAGCAGGAGTTCTTAAAAAAAGTAGTATTCGTAGTATGGGTCATAAGGGTTTTGCATAGTAGGGGTTGTCTGGGTAAATGTACTTTTCATGACAAGTGGGAGGGAAAACGTATAAGAGCACCAACGTGTTTGGAAATGAACAAACTCGTGAGAATGCCAAGTGAAGACGCCATGACATCCTTAGTCAGTTAAATATACTTATATCTTTCCGTGAACAAACACACAGGTTGATGAACAAACAATTCATACACCACCGTTTATATACGCTTAAACTTGAATTTGATGATTCGGTGTCGGATCAACCAATGAGAACAACAAGTAATGATGTGAGGGCATGGTAAGTCATTTAAATTGTAGGGGTTTATTTGTTATGTGTAGCAGGAGTTCTTAAAAAAAGTAGTATTCGTAGTAGGGGTCATCAGTGTTATGCATAGTAGGGGTTGTCTCGGTAAATGTACTTTGCATGACAAGTGTGACGGAAAACGTATAAGAGCACCAAGGTGTTTGGAAATGAACAAACTCATGAGAACGCCAAGTAAAGACGCCACGGCATGCTTAGTCATTTAAATATACCTATAAATTTCCGTGAACAAACACACAGGTTGATGAACAAACAACTCATACACAACCATTTATATACGCTTAAACTTGAATTTTGATGATTCGGTGTCGGATCAACCAATGTGAACAACAAGTAATGATGGGAGGGCATGCCTAGTCATTTAAATTGTAGGGGTTTATTTGTTATGTGTAGTAGGAGTTCTTTAAAAAGTAGAATGCGTAGTAGGGGTCATTAGTGTTATGCATAGTAGGGGTCTTCTGGGTAAATGTACTTTGCATGACAAGTAGGAAGGAAAACGTATAAGAGCACCAACGTGTTTGGAAATGAACAAACTCGTGAGAACGCCAAGTAAAAACGCCATGGCATTCTTAGTCATTTAAAAATTCTTATATATTTCCGTGAACAAACACACAGGTTGATAAACAAAGAACTCATACACCACCGTTTATATATGCTTAGACTTGAATTTGATGATTCGGTGTCGGATCAACCAATGTGAACAACAAGTAATGATGGGATGGCATGCTCAGTCATTTATATATACTTTTATATTTCCGCGAACAAAAACATAGGTTGATGAAAAAACAACTCATACACCACCGTTTATATATGCTTAAACTTGAATTTGATGATTCAGTGTCGGATCAACCAATGTGAACAACAAGTAATGATGTGAGGGCATGCTCAGTCATTTAAATTGTAAGTATTTGTTATGTCTAGCAGGCGTTCTTAAAAAAAGTAGTATTCGTAGTAGTGGTCATAAGGGTTTTGCATAGTAGGGGTTGTCTGGGTAAATGTACTTTGCATGACAAGTGGGAGGGACAACGTATAAGAGCACCAACGTGTTTGAAAATGAACAAAGTCATGAGAACGCAAAGTGAAGACGCCATGGCATGCTTAGTCATTTATATATACTTTTATATTTTCGTGAACAAACACACAGGTTGATGAACAAACAACTTATACACCACCGTTTATATATGCTTAAACTTGAATTTGATGATTCGGTGTCGGATCAGCCAATGTGAACATCAAGTAATGATGTGAGGGCATGCTCAGTCATTTAAAATGTCGGGGTTTATTTGTTATTTGTAGCAGGAGTTCTTAAAAAAAGTAGTATTCGTAGTATGGGTCATAAGGGTTTTGCATAGTAGGGGTTGTCTGGGTAAATGTACTTTTCATGACAAGTGGGAGGGAAAACGTATAAGAGCACCAACGTGTTTGGAAATGAACAAACTCGTGAGAACGCCAAGTGAAGACGCCATGACATCCTTAGTCAGTTAAATATACTTATATCTTTCCGTGAACAAACACACAGGTTGATGAACAAACAATTCATACACCACCGTTTATATACGCTTAAACTTGAATTTGATGATTCGGTGTCGGATCAACCAATGAGAACAACAAGTAATGATGTGAGGGCATGGTAAGTCATTTAAATTGTAGGGGTTTATTTGTTATGTGTAGCAGGAGTTCTTAAAAAAAGTAGTATTCGTAGTAGGGGTCATCAGTGTTATGCATAGTAGGGGTTGTCTCGGTAAATGTACTTTGCATGACAAGTGTGACGGAAAACGTATAAGAGCACCAAGGTGTTTGGAAATGAACAAACTCATGAGAACGCCAAGTAAAGACGCCACGGCATGCTTAGTCATTTAAATATACCTATAAATTTCCGTGAACAAACACACAGGTTGATGAACAAACAACTCATACACAACCATTTATATACGCTTAAACTTGAATTTTGATGATTCGGTGTCGGATCAACCAATGTGAACAACAAGTAATGATGGGAGGGCATGCCTAGTCATTTAAATTGTAGGGGTTTATTTGTTATGTGTAGTAGGAGTTCTTTAAAAAGTAGAATGCGTAGTAGGGGTCATTAGTGTTATGCATAGTAGGGGTCTTCTGGGTAAATGTACTTTGCATGACAAGTAGGAAGGAAAACGTATAAGAGCACCAACGTGTTTGGAAATGAACAAACTCGTGAGAACGCCAAGTAAAAACGCCATGGCATTCTTAGTCATTTAAAAATTCTTATATATTTCCGTGAACAAACACACAGGTTGATAAACAAAGAACTCATACACCACCGTTTATATATGCTTAGACTTGAATTTGATGATTCGGTGTCGGATCAACCAATGTGAACAACAAGTAATGATGGGATGGCATGCTCAGTCATTTATATATACTTTTATATTTCCGCGAACAAAAACATAGGTTGATGAAAAAACAACTCATACACCACCGTTTATATATGCTTAAACTTGAATTTGATGATTCAGTGTCGGATCAACCAATGTGAACAACAAGTAATGATGTGAGGGCATGCTCAGTCATTTAAATTGTAAGTATTTGTTATGTCTAGCAGGCGTTCTTAAAAAAAGTAGTATTCGTAGTAGTGGTCATAAGGGTTTTGCATAGTAGGGGTTGTCTGGGTAAATGTACTTTGCATGACAAGTGGGAGGGACAACGTATAAGAGCACCAACGTGTTTGAAAATGAACAAAGTCATGAGAACGCAAGGTGAAGACGCCATGGCATGCTTAGTCATTTATATATACTTTTATATTTTCGTGAACAAACACACAGGTTGATGAACAAACAACTTATACACCACCGTTTATATATGCTTAAACTTGAATTTGATGATTCGGTGTCGGATCAGCCAATGTGAACATCAAGTAATGATGTGAGGGCATG
Source organism: Calendula officinalis (assembly GCA_963853835.1). Lineage (NCBI taxonomy): Eukaryota > Viridiplantae > Streptophyta > Magnoliopsida > Asterales > Asteraceae > Calendula > Calendula officinalis. The sequence goes on along the minus strand of OY970826.1, from coordinate 23,964,401 downwards.
CTCAGTCATTTAAAATGTCGGGGTTTATTTGTTATTTGTAGCAGGAGTTCTTAAAAAAAGTAGTATTCGTAGTATGGGTCATAAGGGTTTTGCATAGTAGGGGTTGTCTGGGTAAATGTACTTTTCATGACAAGTGGGAGGGAAAACGTATAAGAGCACCAACGTGTTTGGAAATGAACAAACTCGTGAGAACGCCAAGTGAAGACGCCATGACATCCTTAGTCAGTTAAATATACTTATATCTTTCCGTGAACAAACACACAGGTTGATGAACAAACAATTCATACACCACCGTTTATATACGCTTAAACTTGAATTTGATGATTCGATGTCGGATCAACCAATGAGAACAACAAGTAATGATGTGAGGTCATGGTAAGTCATTTAAAATGTAGGGGTTTATTTGTTATGTGTAGCAGGAGTTCTTAAATAAGGTAGTATGCGTAGTAGGGATCATCAGTGGTATGCATAGTAGGAGTCTTCTGGGTAAATGTACTTTGCATGACAAGTGGGAGGGACAACGTATAAGAGCACCAATGTGTTTTGAAATGAACAAACTCGTGAGAACGCCTAGTAAAGACGTCATGGCATGCTTAGTATTTTAAATATACATATATATTTCTGTGAACAAACACACAGGTTGGTGACCAAACAACTCATAAACCATCGTTTATATATGCATAAACTTGAATTTGATGATTCGGTGTCGTATCAACGAATGAGAAAAACAAGTAATGATGTGAGGGTATGCTCAGTCATTTAAATTGTAGGGGTTTATTCGTTATGTGTAGCAGGAGTTCTGATAAAAAGTAGTATTCGTAATAGGGGTCATCAGGGTTTTGCATAGTAGGGGTCTTCTAGGTAAAAGTACTTTGCATGAGAAGTAGGAAGGAAAACGTATAAGAGCACCCATGTGTTTGGAAATGAACAAACTCGTGAGAACGCCAAGTGAAGACGCCATGACATCCTTAGTCATTTAAATATACTTATATATTTCCGTGAACAAACACAGGTTGATGAACAAACAATTCATAAACCACCGCTTATATACGCATAAATTTGAATTTGATGATTCGAAGTCGGATCAAAGAATGAGAACAACAAGTAACGATGGGAGAGCATGCTCAGTCATTTAAATTGTAGGGGTTTATTTGTTATGTGTAGTAGGAGTTCTTAAATAAGGTAGTATGCGTAGTAGGGATCATCAGTGGTATGCATAGTAGGAGTCTTCTGGGTAAATGTACTTAGCATGACAAGTAGGAAGGAAAACGTATAAGAGCACCAACGTGTTTCGAAATGAACAAACTCGTGAGAACGTCTAGTAAAGACGTCATGGCATGCTTAGTATTTTAAATATACATATATATTTTTGTGATCAAACACACAGGTTGATGACCAAACAACTCATAAACCATCGTTTATATATGCATAAACTTGAATTTGATGATTCGGTGTCGTATCAACCAATGAGAAAAACAAGTAATGATGTGAGGGTATGCTCAGTCATTTAAATTGTAGGGTTTTATTTGTTATGTGTAGCAGGAGTTCTTAAAGAAAGTAGTATTCGTAGTAGGGGTCATGAGGGTTTTGCATAGTGGGGGGTCTTCTAGGTAAAAGTACTTTGCATGAGAAGTAGGAAGGAAAACGTATAAGAGCACCAACGTGTTTGGAAATGAACAAACTCGTGAGAACGCCAAGTGAAGACGCCATGGCATGCTTAGTAATTTTAATATACTTATATATTTCCATGAACAAACACACAGGTTGTTGAACAAACAACATATAAACCACCGTTTATATACGCTTAAACTTGAGTTTGATGATTCGGTGTCGGATCAACTAATGAGACCAAAAAGTAATGATGTGAGGGCATGCTCAGTTATTTAAATTGTAGGGTTTTATTTGTTATGTGTAGCAAGAGTTCTTAAAGAAAGTAGTATTCGTAGTAGGGGACATGAGGGTTTTTAATAGTAGGGTTGTCTGGGTAAATGTACTTTCCATGACAAGTGGGAGGGGAAACGTATAAGAGCACCAAGGTGTTTGGAAATGAACAAACTCGTGAGAACATCAAGTAAAGACGTCATTGTATGCTTAGTCATTTAAATATACTTATATATTTCCATGAACAAACACGCAGTTTGATGAAGATAGAACTCACACACCACCGTTTATATATGCTTAAACTTGAATTTGATGATTCGGTGTCGGATCAAACAATGTGAACAACAAGTAATGATGGGATGGCATGATTAGTCATTTAAATTGTAGGTGTTTATTTGTTATGTGTAGTAGGAGTTCTTTCAAAAAGTAGTATGCGTAGTAGGGGTCATCAGTGTTATGAATAGTAGGGGGCTTCTAGGTAAATGTACTTTGCATGACAAGTAGTAAGGAAAACGTATAAGAGCACCAACGTGTTTGGAAATGAACAAACTCGTGAGAACTCCAAGTGAAAACGCCATGGCATGCTTAGTCATTTAAATATACTTATCTATTTCCGTGACCAAACACACAGGTTGATGAACAAACAACTCATACACCACCCTTTATATACGCTTAAACTTGAATTTATGATTCGGTGTCGGATCAACCAATGAGAACAACAAGTAATGATGTGAGGGCGTGCTCAGTTATTTAAATTGAATGGGTTTATTTGTTATGTGTAGCAGGAGTTCTTAAAGAAAGTAGTATTCGTTGTAGGGGTCATTAGGGTTTTGCATAGTAGGGGTTGTCTGGGTAAATATACTTTGCATGACAAGTGGGAGCGAAAACGTATAAGAGCACCAAGGTGTTTGGAAATGAACAAACTCGTGAGAACGCCAAGTAAAGACGCCATGGCATGCTTAGTCATTTAAATATACTTATATATTTCCGTGAACAAAAACACAGGTTGATGAACAAACAACTCATACACCACCATTTATATACGCTTAAACTTGAATTTGATGATTTGGTGTCGGATAAACCAATGACAACAACTAGTAATGATGTGAGGGTGTGCTCATTTATTTAAATTGTAGGGGTTTAATTGTTATGTGTAGCAGGAGTTCTTAAAAAAAAGTAGTATTCGTTGTACGGGTCATCAGGGTTTTGCATAGTAGGGGTTGTCTGGGTAAATGTACTTTGCATGACAAGTGGGAGGGAAAACATATAAGAGCACCAAGGTGTTTGGAAATGAACAAAGTCGTGAGAACGCCAAGTGAAGACGCCATGGCATGCTTAGTCATTTAAATATACTTATATATTTCCGTGAATAAACACACAGGTTGATGAACAAACAACTTATAACCCACCGTTTATATACGCTTAAACTTGAATTTGATGATTCGGTGTCGGATCAACCAATGAGACCAAAAAGTAATGATGTGAGGGCATGCTCAATTATTTAAATTGTAGGGTTTTATTTGTTATGTGTTGCAGGAGTTCTTAAAGAAAGTAGTATTCGTAGTAGTGGTCATGTGGGTTTTGCATAGTAGGGTTGTCTGGGTAAATGTACTTTCCATGACAAGTGGGAGGGAAAACGTATAAGAGCACCAAGGTGTTTGGAAATGAACAAACTCGTGAGAACATCAAGTAAAGACGTCATGGTATGCTTAGTAATTTAAATATACTTATATATTTCCGTGAACAAACACGCAGGTTGATGAAGATAGAACTCACACACCACCGTTTATATATGCTTAAACTTGAATTTGATGATTCGGTGTCGGATCAAACAATGTGAACAGCAAGTAATGATGGGATGGGATGATTAGTCATTTAAATTGTAGGTGTTTATTTGTTATGTGTAGTAGGAGTTCTTTCAAAAAGTAGTACGCGTAGTAGGGGACATCAGTGTTATGCATAGTAGGGGGCTTATAGGTAAATGTACTTTGCATGACAAGTAGTAAGGAAAACGTATAAGAGCACCAACGTGTTTGGAAATGAACAAACTCGTGAGAACTCCAAGTGAAAACGCCATGGCATGCTTAGTCATTTAAATATACTTATCTATTTCCGTCACCAAATACACAAGTTGATGAACAAACAACTCAAACACCAGAGTTTATATACGCTTAAACTTGAATTTATGATTCGGTGTCGGATCAACCAATGAGAACAACAAGTAATGATGTGAGGGCGTGCTCTGTTATTTAAAATGAAGGGGTTTATTTGTTATGTGTAGCAGGAGTTCTTAAAGAAAGTAGTATTCGTTGTAGGGGTCATTAGGGTTTTGCATAGTAGGGGTTGTCTGGGTAAATGTACTTTGCATGACAAGTGGGAGCGAAAACGTATAAGAGCACCAAGGTGTTTGGAAATGAACAAACTCGTGAGAACGCCAAGTAAAGACGCCATGGCATGCTTAGTCATTTAAATATACTTATATATTTCCGTGAACAAACACACAGGTTGATGAACAAACAACTCATACACCACCATTTATATACGCTTAAACTTGAATTTGATGATTTGGTGTCGGATAAACCAATGAGAACAACTAGTAATGATGTGAGGGCGTGCTCATTTATTTAAATTGTAGGGGTTTATTTGTTATGTGTAGCAGGAGTTCTTAAAAAAAAGTAGTATTCGTTGTACGGGTCATCAGGGTTTTGCATAGTAGGGGTTGTCTGGGTAAATGTACTTTGCATGACAAGTGGGAGGGAAAACATATAAGAGCACCAAGGTGTTTGGAAATTAACAAACTCGTGAGAACACCAGGTGAAGACGCCATGACATGCTTAGTCATTTAAATATACTTATATATTTCCGTGAATAAACACACAGGTTGATGAACAAACAACTTATAAACCACCGTTTATATACGCTTAAACTTGAATTTGATGATTCGGTGTCGGATCAACCAATGAGACCAAAAAGTAATGATGTGAGGGCATGCTCAGTTATTTAAATTGTAGGGTTTTATTTGTTATGTGTTGCAGGAGTTCTTAAAGAAAGTAGTATTCGTAGTGGGGGTCATGAGGGTTTTGCATAGTAGGGTTGTCTGGGTAAATGTACTTTCCATGACAAGTGGGAGGGAAAACGTATAAGAGCACCAAGGTGTTTGGAAATGAACAAACTCGTGAGAACATCAAGTAAAGACGTCATGGTATGCTTAGTAATTTAAATATACTTATATATTTCCGTGAACAAACACGCAGGTTGATGAAGATAGAACTCACACACCACCGTTTATATATGCTTAAACTTGAATTTGATGATTCGGTGTCGGATCAAACAATGTGAACAGCAAGTAATGATGGGATGGGATGATTAGTCATTTAAATTGTAGGTGTTTATTTGTTATGTGTAGTAGGAGTTCTTTCAAAAAGTAGTACGCGTAGTAGGGGACATCAGTGTTATGCATAGTAGGGGGCTTCTAGGTAAATGTACTTTGCATGAAAAGTAGTAAGGAAAACGTATAAGAGCACCAACGTGTTTGGAAATGAACAAACTCGTGAGAACTCCAAGTGAAAACGCCATGGCATGCTTAGTCATTTAAATATACTTATCTATTTCCGTCACCAAATACACAAGTTGATGAACAAACAACTCATACACCAGAGTTTATATACGCTTAAACTTGAATTTATGATTCGGTGTCGGATCAACCAATGAGAACAACAAGTAATGATGTGAGGGCGTGCTCTGTTATTTAAATTGAAGGGGTTTATTTGTTATGTGTAGCAGGAGTTCTTAAAGAAAGTAGTATTCGTTGTAGGGGTCATTAGGGTTTTGCATAGTAGGGGTTGTCTGGGTAAATGTACTTTGCATGACAAGTGGGAGCGAAAACGTATAAGAGCACCAAGGTGTTTGGAAATGAACAAACTCGTGAGAACGCCAAGTAAAGACGCCATGGCATGCTTAGTCATTTAAATATACTTATATATTTCCGTGAACAAACACACAGGTTGATGAACAAACAACTCATACACCACCATTTATATACGCTTAAACTTGAATTTGATGATTTGGTGTCGGATAAACCAATGAGAACAACTAGTAATGATGTGAGGGCGTGCTCATTTATTTAAATTGTAGGGGTTTATTTGTTATGTGTAGCAGGAGTTCTCAAAAAAAAGTAGTATTCGTTGTACGGGTCATCAGGGTTTTGCATAGTAGGGGTTGTCTGGGTAAATGTACTTTGCATGACAAGTGGGAGGGAAAACATATAAGAGCACCAAGGTGTTTGGAAATTAACAAACTCGTGAGAACACCAGGTGAAGACGCCATGACATGCTTAGTCATTTAAATATACTTATATATTTCCGTGAATAAACACACAGGTTGATGAACAAACAACTTATAAACCACCGTTTATATACGCTTAAACTTGAATTTGATGATTCGGTGTCGGATCAACCAATGAGACCAAAAAGTAATGATGTGAGGGCATGCTCAGTTATTTAAATTGTAGGGTTTTATTTGTTATGTGTTGCAGGAGTTCTTAAAGAAAGTAGTATTCGTAGTGGGGGTCATGAGGGTTTTGCATAGTAGGGTTGTCTGGGTAAATGTACTTTCCATGACAAGTGGGAGGGAAAACGTATAAGAGCACCAAGGTGTTTGGAAATGAACAAACTCGTGAGAACATCAAGTAAAGACGTCATGGTATGCTTAGTAATTTAAATATACTTATATATTTCCGTGAACAAACACGCAGGTTGATGAAGATAGAACTCACACACCACCGTTTATATATGCTTAAACTTGAATTTGATGATTTGGTGTCGGATCAAACAATGTGAACAGTAAGTAATGATGGGATGGCATGATTAGTCATTTAAATTGTAGGTGTTTATTTGTTATGTGTAGTAGGAGTTCTTTCAAAAGGTAGTACGCGTAGTAGGGGTCATCAGTGTTATGCATAGTAGGGGGCTTCTAGGTAAATGTACTTTGCATGACAAGTAGTAAGGAAAACGTAAAAGAGCACCAACGTGTTTGGAAATGAACAAACTCGTGAGAACTCCAAGTGAAAACGCCATGGCATGCTTAGTCATTTAAATATACTTATCTATTTCCGTCACCAAACACACAAGTTGATGAACAAACAACTCATACACCACCGTTTATATACGCTTAAACTTGAATTTATGATTCGGTGTCGGATCAACCAATAAGAACAACAAGTAATGATATGAGGGCGTGCTCAGTTATTTAAATTGAAGGGGTTTATTTGTTATGTGTAGCAGGAGTTCTTAAAGAAAGTAGTATTCGTTGTAGGGGTCATTAGGGTTTTGCATAGTAGGGGTTGTCTGGGTAAATGTACTTTGCATGACAAGTGGGAGCGAAAACGTATAAGGGCACCAAGGTGTTTGGAAATGAACAAACTCGTGAGAACGCCAAGTAAAGACGCCATGGCATGCTTAGTCATTTAAATATACTTATATATTTCCGTGAACAAACACACAGGTTGATGAACAAACAACTCATACACCACCATTTATATACGCTTAAACTTGAATTTGATGATTTGGTGTCGGATAAACCAATGAGAACAACTAGTAATGATGTGAGGGCGTGCTCATTTATTTAAATTGTAGGGGTGTATTTGTTATGTGTAGCAGGAGTTCTTAAAAAAAAGTAGTATTCGTTGTACGGGTCATCAGGGTGTTGCATAGTAGGGGTTGTCTGGGTAAATGTACTTTGTATGACAAGTGGGAGGGAAAACATATAAGAGCACCAAGGTGTTTAGAAATGAACAAACTCGTGAGAACGCCAAGTGAAGACGCCATGGCATGCTTAGTCATTTAAATATACTTATATATTTCCGTGAATAAACACACAGGCTGATGAACAAACAACTCATAAACCACCGTTTATATACCCCTAAACTTGAATTTGATGATTCCGTGTCGGATCAACCAATGAGAACAACCAGTAATGATGTGAGGGCATGCTCAGTTATTTAAATTGTAGGGGTTTATTTGTAATGTGTAGCAGGAGTTCTTAAAAAAAGTAGTATTCGTAGGAGGGGTCATCAGGGTTTTGCATAGTAGGGGTTGTCTGGGTAAATGTAATTTGCATGACAAGTGGGAGGGAAAACGTATAACAGCACCAAGGAGTTTGGAAATGAACAAACTCGTTAGAACGCCATGTAAAGACGCCATGGCATGCTTAGTCATTTAAATATACTTATATATTTCCGTGAACAAACACACAGGTTGATGAACAAACAACTCATAAACCACTGTTTATATACGCTAAAACTTGAATTTGATGATTCGGTGTCGGATCAACCAATGAGAACAACAAGTAAAGATATGAGGGCATGCTCAGACATTTAAATTGTAGGGTTTTATTTGTTACAGCAGGAATTCTTAAAAAAAAGGAGTATTCGTAGTAGGGGTCATTAGGGTTTTGCATAGTAGGAGTTGTCTTGGTAAATGTACTTTGCCTGACAAGTAGGAAGGAAACAGTATAAGAGCACCAACGTGTTTGGAAAAGAACAAACTCGTGAGAACGCCCAGTAAAGACGCCATGGCATGCGTAGTAACGTATTTTAAATATACTTATATATTTTCGTGAACAAACACATAGGTTGTTGAACAAACTACTCAGAAACCACCGTTTATATACGCTTAAACTTGAATTTTATGATTCGGTGTCGGATCAACCAATTGTTGGAATATGCTTCATGCGTATAACATATAGTTGTATGGCTAGTTGTTTGTGAACCTAAAGGGTCACACACTTAAACGCTTAACACCATAAGATATATAGTGTAATTAGGGTAATTACATTATATATTAATATAAGCTTTATGCTTGTATATATTATGGTTTAATATTAATTGTTAATATTGATACTTTATAGTATGCAAAATAGAAGGAACAAAAGGCAAGGGACTAGAGTGCAAATAAATCAATGGTTTATGGAAGGCATTAAAGGGTGATTAAGGCACCATAAACACTCCCTTGTTTTTAACGTCACCATTGAAACATTCTCTCCTTGTATATACGCGTACTAGCTACATAACCCGCCCGATGGGTGGGTATGCTTCAAAATTTAGTATGTAGAAAAATCCCAACAAAGATTAATAATTTTAAAAATGACATAATAATGCTGTAGCTATAATGATGAATTGGTAGAAAAATCGATACATTAAGAAATGTTACATAAAATTTACAAACGAAGTAAGACTTCTTTGTAAACTACATTTGCTGTTGAATTAGTGTAATTCTCATCGATGTCACAACAAATGACCTTCAATTCCATCTTGTTCATATCTCGTGATACAGCCACATAACGCTGGCTTTGTGTGAATACCGGTTTTTGCAGAAACAAACCAACCTGAGACAACGTCTGGCCTTGACTTTTATTAATGATCATAGTAAAGCATACCTGAACAGGAAATTGCCTCCGATTCAATTTGAAAGGCATCTTGTTGTCGGAAGGGCTAATAACCATTCGAGGGATAGCGAAAATTGTACCCACATTGCCGCCATATATGATTTTACCCTCGATTATATTTACCCCCATTCGTAATATCTGAAGTCCGGTTCCGTTGCACAATCCAGCTTTTTGATCAATATTCCGCATACACATTACCGGAGCGCCAATCTTTAACTTCAAGATATGCTGCGGGACACCTGACATTTTTATGCAGTTCAAGAAGTCAGTGGTGTAAAGATCAAGGTTAAACATAGTATCATCTTCATCTGCAGCGGAAATCGAGTCCGATGACTCGTACGTCTTTTCTTCTCCCGGAATTAATAACAGCATACGTTCGTTTATGAGGTCAACCATTTCGTGCGTGGGAGCAAGAATGGCTCTATCTTGAAAAAAACTGGGTTGCCATAGATTATCCACCAAATAAGGGTATGTTCCTGCAATAATAGCCCCAATGTTATCATCAGACGCTGGAATCAGCATGTTGTCCGGGAACTCTACTGACGACTCACCATCATTTTCACCACCTGTGTTTAGATAATTATAAAAAAAATTGATATCAGTAAAAAAACTACTGGAAGGGTTTATAAAAAATTATAAATAAAATAAATACACACCTATAGTGCCATTGCCAATATCGAGTATCCAATCTGCAAACTCCTTTATTTCTTTTCTTTCAATCTCAGATGCTCCCGAACCCAGCCTCATGTTTACTGTTAAATTCAAGACAGTGCACTGGTCCCAAAGATATGACGCATTAATAGTCGCATGAACCACGTCCTGCCTACAGCCGTTTGGAATAACAGGAAGAATCTGCCGAAAATCAACACCAAACAAAACAACTTTTCCACCGAATACAGATTTTGACGGTGTCGAACGGTCCTACCTGCATATGTCTCTCAGGGTTCTATCAAACGCCTCGAAACAATATCTGTTAATCATTGGTGCCTCGTCCCACATAATTAGCTTGGCTTTTCGTATCACCTCAGCAAGGACCGTCAGCTGATATGTGGCACAACGAATCTTCTACTAAATTAATAGGAATTGCAAACCTGGACAGAGAACAAAGTTAGCAATTTATATAAAAAGTATAAAATTCAGTATTATAATGTTTTGTTCGAGTATAATAAGTACGTGCAAACCTGGAATGAGCCGTCCTACCACCGTCCAACAAAATGGCCGCAATACCACTTGATGCAACATTCAATTCTATTGACCCTTGGGAACGTAATGCAACAGACATTGTTTTGTACAGGTAAGTCTTCCCAGTACCACCGTAACCATATACGAAGAACATTCCACCCTTTTCATTATTAACGGAGTCCATGACTGTTCTGTAGATACGTTTCTGCTCTGATGTAAGGCTGGCATGACGAGTTTGATGCTGCTCGCGGAGTTCATCTCTGTTGTACGATTCCTCGTCGTGTATTAGCCGGTTGTAATTTTCCATTGTGTATTCTTCATACGGATATGGCATGTTTGAAAAAGACTTGAAACTCTTGTTATTACAAAGCAGCATGTGTTCAATATACGTAAGAGATATATTCATCCTTTGTGTGTCCAAAAGTTGTAATTATGCATTAATAAACGATGAGATTATGAAACACTTTTAGACAATTATGAAACAAAAAGTAGTGATTAAACTGAGTGAGTTGTTTTTCAGTATTACATGGATCGTTATGCTTCCTTCGTTCAATGTTTAACACATCCTCTGCCAAAACATGCCATGTTTTTTCCCAGACAAACTCAGGACGAGACATACTATCAGTCATGAGTAGCATGACAAAAAAAGGACGCAGATAATCACCAATTCCCCAAAAACATGCTTCCAACAACCCATCAATGTATTCCTTGTCGTCCTGTAGAAGCCCACGGGCAAAACACGCATCTCTATATGACGGATAAATAACACTGCGCCATTCCTTGAGTTGATCGCAGCTTCTCGGACCTGTTACGTTGTTTAGTAATACACGTAAATAATAAAGTTCACCCCAAGAGGGCGGGACATGATGTATACGGCCAAGTGTATAAACTTGGTTTCGTTTACAGATGATTCCAAACGTAAAACTGGGGGATCTCAACATACAGGAGTTTACTGGCGTCTAGATCTCTCTTGTTTAGTTCCATCCATGCTATAAACTTGGTTTTGTTTACAGATGACTTAACTAACGTGTAATCAATACGTTCCCTTGCATCAAAGATTACAGGCTGTTCATTCTCTGAATGGAAAGGCAACCGTTCGACTGAAGGTGTCCTTTTATGAATATCAAACTGAAATATACGCCAGGTTGCCTCACACGCTGAAAGATACCTACAATCATAATAATCTTTTATTTCGTCGATCTCTTCGCCCTCTACAGCAACAGTAACCGTGTCTGGTCCTTTGTTCACATACTTAAACAAGTATTTTATGGAACCAATTTGGTTGATCCATTCTACGTTTATATGTGACTGGCATTTCCTCAGCAAACCTGGATTGTAGGGCACGACATAACCATTGTGCAAATCTATTCCACTTTTCCTTACAGTATTTCCGTCATTTCTCCTCTAATAGATTGCGTATCCATTGTCATCGATGACAGTTGACTCGTTAAACTGTTTTGGGAGTTTTTTCATACATTTAAAGTTGACAGTGCAAGGGCATCTTGGATTTTCAGCACCGCACGGGCCATGCATCATCTGATCGGTGACTATCTGGTACAATTCCGGATCCTGTTCTTGATGCTGCAGTTATCTTGTCTTGTGCCTGAAGCCACAATAATATGTGGCAATGTGGAAGACCCTTTTTTTGGAATTCAATAGTGTAAACAACTGCGAATTAGAAAAAAAAATAATATTAAATAATATATATTTATGTTTATACGTTTAAATATAAAATGAAAGTATATGTTTTGGAAGTTTACCTCCTTTTACGTGGCCAAAAGTATGATTTTCCTTGAATTCCTTCAGGAGGCAGTATAACTTAATTTTAAACACTCTAGATATAATATCCGGACGATCTTCAGATTTCAAACCTTTCTTGGCCATTTCACGTGCAATCTCAGGCCAATTAGGGTTACACGTGAAAGTTATGAATAAATCGGGATAACCGTGAAATTTACATATCGTCATGGCGTCTAGATAGTTCTGCATCATATACCTTGGACTTCCGGTAAATGACGAAGGTAGCACGTACTTCTTACCACGTAATACATTACCATTATCTTGATTTTGTGCGAAGATCGCCAATCTCGCATACGTCTCAGTTCTTAAATCTTTTTGCTGCGTAACTATGTATCTCATCCTCTCAGCCTCAACCATTGAGTATCCGTCGGTACAAAGTTGCTGTAACAATCGCCTACCACTGAGTATCATGGAGAACTGATTTCTCTTGTCTTGCAATCGGTAAGCGAACCACTCCCTCATTGACACTCGTGTGCCTTTATTTTTTTTCATTAAAATCAGTAACGCCTTGGTGGTAGACATCTGTACGGTACCCATCTTCTGCATAGGGGAAAAATAAAGGGTAATGCAATGCTAGGTATAGTTCATGAAGCTCGCTGATTTTTTTAAGTTTCCCGTTTTGCCTGTGGAGGACGATATCCCTAGGATTTGATGTATCTTCGAAATCACCAACAATCAAAGCTGCTACTTCGGATGAAGTTGGTAGATTGTAGTTCCTACCATCTCGTGACCTACTGCCAAAAAGTCTGAACTTAATATTAGTGTCATTTGAAGACCTTATCGATCGGGCAGCCATCTGAAACTTCTCTACCAATGGATTGATTGAATCAAGCATGTCTCATATCTAGGTCGTAAGCTCAACATCAATCTCATTATTAGATGTTGATGTGCATCTGCGGTTGCTGTAACAAAATATATATATAAGTTAAAGAAAATGTAAACTTTAAATTAGAAAATGCAACGACATCGTTAACTAATTGAGATTGTTTACCTAACAGCTTGTATCCGGTTTTGAATCTTGTTTTCCGTGTCATATATATAAAGTTGACAGAATTTAGGACGGTTCCCTGGTTCTGGCATCAAATCTCCCAATCTATGTGGATTTTCCCCATTTATCCTGAAGCAGAAAGGGCCACGTCCATTGTTAACGGACTCATCTTCCTTAGCACCCATAGAAGTGAAAGCGAACATCATGTTATATCGCGGTATATTGTTCAAAAAAGAAGCGCTCTTGGGGTGTTTTTTGGTAATAAGATCTTTCAACAATTTTGGTGGTTCGATCATGTCAACAGGCAGATTAACCTTACCCCTCATACAACAAATTGAATATGAGTGGGGGTTTGTAGGGGAACGTCCGCGGTCCTTCTCATTTTTCCAAACCATAGCACCACAAGACGCGCATTCGAAATCAGGATCTCCATGGTCAAGGTATTCTAAAAATGTATCAAATTATGAGTATCAACCTTATGATGTAAAAAATCGATTTATAAAATATAATTCTTAACGGACTTTTTAATGATATAATTTTTTACCGTTTGAAATTCCAACAAATGCATGTGTTCATTTTCCTGTTGAGGGGTGGTAAAGTTCAAACCACGTGATATTCTCGTACGCACCGTTTTTCCTTTTTTGTTAATCTTTTTTTCCTTTGCATTTGAAGAATCTCTTATTTGACATCATGAGGGGCAAACAATTATTTAAAGAACATAGATAATAACATATATTATTTAATCTATTTGGTATAGGTGTAATTTGATAGTAAGATTTGCAAACCTTTTTCACTTAAATTAAAATTTATGGGTGTATTGATGTTGAACCTTGAATTCTTGTTGGTGAACACTGCACTTACTGATTAAAAATATAAAGTTTAATTAAATATCGATAGAAAATATACAATATTTTATAAATTCTTTAAAAAAAAACAAATACCATTTGTTTTGATTAAGGGACTGTTTGAAGTAATGGGATTTGAACAAGGTTGTGTTGTAGTTGTATGAGTTGCAAACTGTACAAATGGTGTTTTGGTTGGTGGTGGTGTTGCGAATAGTCCATTTATTGAAGCGGTACTTCGATAAAAGTTATTTAACGGTGGACCTAATTAAAGTCATTAATAACAAACAATTTAGCATGATATGAAAGTTAACATGATTTTTATAATCAAATTCAACTAATTATTTAAAAATTTGATATTCAATATACTCACATGCTAATTGACTAATACGTGGAGCTATCATAGGCATTGGTGATGTAAATAATGGACCTACTCAATATCAAAAATATCAAAACTAATTATATAATTAGTTGCAAATTTTTATATATAAAATTTCAAAATTTTGATACCTTTTGATTCTTTGTTGATGGGGGGTGTCGAATTTTTCTTCGGCCTTCCAGGACGCCGTTTCGTTATATCACCTAGCAAATATGTTATAGATAATTATGAAAAAAAAAGTGAGTATGCTCTGTTGTCTGATGTTGTAAAAAAACTAAATTACTAAACATATATGTTTTTATAGATAAAAAGCAGGACATACTTTCATTAAGCGGCATAAGTGGTTTTCTTCCGATCGGTCTTCCACGTTTCCTAACCGCATTTGGGATCTCATTTGGCAAAGCTTATAGTACAAAATTAGTAAAAATTAGTAAAATTGTGTAATAAAGTATTTAATTGGTTAAATATATAATTAACTTGACTAAAATAGTACAATACTTACATTCTGTTGATGGCTTTTCAAGGGGTCTTTTACATAAATTTCTAATGGTGTGTTGGACGAAGCGCAATTACCATGTAATTGAGCATCTAATACGAAGCGCAATTACCATGTAATTGAGCATCTAATTTAAATAACATAATAATTCCAATTGCTGTAGTGTTTGACTATTAAAATCAAACAGTCGTAATAAAATTGCAGTAAAACAGGTTGACTATTAAAGTCAAACTGTCATAATACTTTCATTTATTTTTATTTTTTATAAACTGTTACGAAAATATAATAAATTGTTTACAACAATTAATTTAAATAACATAATTATTCCAATTGCTGTAGTGTTTGACTATTAAAGTCAAACAATCGTAATAAAATTGCAGTAAAACAGTTTGACTATTAAAGTCAAACTGTCATAATACTTTCCTTTTAATTTTATATTTTATAAACTGTTACGAAAATATAATAAAGTTTTTACAACAATTAATTTATATAACATAATTATTCCAATTGTTGTAGTGTTTGACTATTAAAGTCAACCAGTCGTAATAAAATTGCAGTAAAACAATTTGACTATTAAAGTCAAACTGTCATAATACTTTCCTTTTAATTTTATTTTTTATAAACTGTTACGAAAATATAATAAAGTTTTTACAACAATTAATTTAAATAACTTTAATAGTCAATTGTTTTAGTGTTTGACTATTAAAATCAAATAGTCGTAATAAAATTGCAGTAAAACAGGTTGACTATTAAAGTCAAACCGTCATAATACTTTCTTTTATTTTTATTTTTTATAAACTGTTACGAAAATATAATAAATTTTTTACAACAATTAATTTAAATAACATAATTATTCCAATTGCTGTAGTGTTTGACTATTAAAGTCAAACAATCGTAATAAAATTGCAGTAAAACAGTTTGACTATTAAAGTCAAACTATCATAATACTTTCCTTTTAATTTTATTTTTTATAAACTGTTACGAAAATATAATAAAGTTTTTACAACAATTAATTTAAATAAAATAATTATTCAAATTGTTGTAGTGTTTGACTATTAAATTCAAACAATCGTAATAAAATTATAGTAAAACAGTTTGACTATTAAAGTCAAACTGTCATAATACTTTGCAGTTAATTTTATTTTTTATAAACTTTTACGAAAATATAATAATGTTTTTACAACAATTATGTTATTATATTAATAAAACATATTACATTTCTTAAATAATACCTAATTAACGAATTAGGTTATGATGTTTGACTATTATTGTCAAACAGTCGTAAAAAAATTACAGTAAAACAGTTTGACAATTAAATTCAAACTGTCATAATACTTTCCTTTTAATTTTATTTTTTATAAACTGTTACGAAAGTATAATAAAGTTTTTACAACAACTAATTTTAATAACATAATTATTCCAATTGTTGTAGTGTTTGACTATTAAAGTCAAACAATCGTAATATAATTGAAGTAAAACAATTTGACTATTAAAGTCAAACTGTCATAATACTTTCCTGTTAATTTTATTTTTTAAAAAGTTTTAGGAAAATAAATACCGTTTTTACAACAATTATGTTATTATATTAATAAAATATAATACAGTTTTAAAAAAATAATTATTTATTTAAATTGTTGTACTGTTTGAGTATTAAAGTCAAACAATCGTAATAAAATTGAAGTAAAACAGTTTGACTATTAAAGTCAAACTGTAATAATACTTTCCTTTTATCATTATTTTTTATAAACTTTTACGAAAATATAATAAAGTGTTTACAACAATTATGTTATTATATTAATAAAACATAATACAGTTTTTAAATAATAGTTAATTAACGAATTAGATTATGTTGTTTGACTATTAAAGTCAAATAGTCGTAATAAAATTGTAGTAAAACAGTTTGACTATTAAAGTCAAACTGTCATAATACTTTCCTTTTAATTTTATTTTTTATAAACTTTCGCGAAAATATAATAAAGTTTTTACAACACTTATTTTATTATATTAATAAAAACATAATACAGTTTGACTATTAACATCTAACTCTCGTAATAAAATTGCAGTAAAAGAGTTTGACTATTAAAGTTCAGATTTATAAATTGCCCTCCTATTGAAGATCTGAGCTAAGGTCGATCAAAATTTGTTCGTCTTTTAGCTAAGACTTTTCCTGCAAGGTCAGAGAAGCAGATGATTAAAAACAATGGAGTTAGGCCATTATGTGTTTGTTAATGCTGCATAACCGATTTGATATGGAAGCGCAAAATTGAAACCTTTTTGAGTATTACAATGGAGAGTAGTTGCCTACACAAAAAGGGGTTCGGTTAATCTGAACACGTACCTTAAATTGGTGTGCAAAATATATATAGGGGTGGATGCTCAAGGGAAATTCAAATTCCGGAATTTTGGTAAGTTAATTTCCCGATACAAAAGGAATAGATTATGTGTGCTATTCAATTCTGCGGGTTTTAAGTTGATAATATCAAAGAAAACGGTGAGATGATTCGGTCCTTTGACAATGCCGTAATTATTTCCCCTTATTGCGTATTTTATTTATGGGTGTAATTAAATCGAGGGTAAATATTGCTTTTTAGGCTGCGTGTAGTCAATAAGGAAGATTCGGTTGCCTGATTTACCGGGTTTTATTAACTGCTCATTGTTTCCGGATTGTGTAGGTTATGAAGACTTAATGGACCAATGCCGGATTTACACGTGGCATTGTCCACCAATCATAAGGCGTCGTTGTGATGAGGTGGCATGAAGCTATCATGTGGAGGCTCATATATAGGGGAGGATATGGTGAGAAGATAAAAGGGTGGTTGGTAGAACAAGAAGTTTTCCAAAACATCTCACGTAAAAGACCATCAATTGTTTTTGGTTTTTTTTTCTTCTTTTGATTTGCTGGTTCAAGGGACTAGCATCCCAATTGGTGTTCTTGTATAAGTGTTGTGTGGATCAACTTTAGAGGCATTCCACATTGGAATCCTAAGTTTCGGCCGGCTATCATCTCCATCTGAATCCCCATAATCAAAGGTAACTAGGGTATGAATTCTTCATCTATTCTCTTCGATTTCATATGTAGTTTAATTGTATGATTTCTTATTAGATCCGTTTGTGGTGATTTAATGCTTTTCCGCTGCGTATGTTTCTTGTTTAAACCGAAAATCACCATTAGTGGTATCACGAGTCATTATATTAATCATATAATTAACTAGTTTTTGTAAAAAGTAGCAAAATACCAACTTTTTTGGTGTATTTTTTAGCCCCGATCGGAAAAATAAGAACTCTAGGGTTCTTATTTTTTTCGCCACTTTTAAATAATCAAGGGTTAAAAATATGATTTTTTGGAACCCTACATGCTACTTGTTACAAAAACACAATCAAAAAATTAATCTTGTTATTGTATTTTTTGATTATTTGACTTGGATTTACATATAAATTTCGTTTTTGTTGATATGGCATAACATGTATTTTTACCATATCCCAAGCCAAAGCCTCGTCAATTGTTGCTTGCTTGTGCAAACTGATGAAAGCCTAGACCGTTTGTGAATGAATGTGGTTGTTGTTTGGTTGATTTAGGAAAAGCCGTGTTTTGGCTTAAATTGTTGTAATTTGTTTCATTTTTTCTTTTATTTTTGGTGCCATTTTTTGGGGCTAATTTCATTGTAAAAGTAATTAGAATAGTTGTATTTTGTTTCTTTGTATTTTGTAATTTGTTGACCAAAAGTGAAGAAAAGATGAGGACAAAACAACAATTTTCGGCACCTCATGCGCAGCTGCACGAAAACAAGGTTCCCGGAGATTGGCTATTCCGTTGGACCTGAAACCACCGCCAAAATTTCCGCAATTCAGAGACCTACAACTTTACAGAAGGCGGGGAAGACCAGCGAAGAGTCCTTCAGCGACTTTTCGGGCCTTGAAATTAGACTGAATTTTCTGGCAGATTGCATTTTTTTTCACAAATGCTGGTTTCTACTTGCCCATGAACGTCATGGGGCAAGTGGGAGCCCATTGGGTTTATGTAGGCTTGTTTGGGTTCATGTTGGCCCATCCCCGAGGTTGACCCTTCGGTCCGTCGTGATGACTCACGTGACCGAACCTAGGATTTCATCGGTCGAGGTTTGCACAAAATTTCTTGCATGTTTTTGTTATGTTTGTGGTTGTTTTCTTTTCTATTAGATACAAATTTAAAACAATTAAAAATACGATTTTAGACACAAACATTAAAACATCCAAACTTTTTATCATCTATGATTACTTGTTAATCATTAATGATTAATTTTTAATCTAAACTTGTATTTGAGATTAAACAAAGTTTAAATACGATTTGAACTTAACCCTTAATAATAGTTACATGTTTTTACCATTTATTAAACGACTTATGAAATGGTATGAATCAAGTACATGATTTATTCATATCTTAATAAAATTTTGTAATTAAAATTTATCATACCTAAAATTTAAGTCACGCCGTCCAATCGGTTGAAATCACTTGCTTCTATTTTTGAATTTACGTGAGATGTGGTTTGAATTTAGATCCGACGTCATTATTCTCTACGCGTGAGACCTAGATCTATTTTGACATGATTTCACATTGGATGACTTAATCGAGTTAACGGTGAGACCTTGACTCGAGGCGAAGATGCGACAAACATGCCACTTGACCCTAGATGCTTGTTCACTAGGTGCCATGAAGTCCCATACCTCTAAGAGTTGCACTTGTAATGCAATTATTGATCATCACCTACCTCTTGGATCTATCTTCTCTAACAGATCAACTGATGCGGTGATAGAAGCTCAATGGGATCTTAGCTTTTAATTAAAATTAATTGGGTAGTTAATTGATTAAAAGAATTATTATTGAAAATACTACTTTTTGAACTTTGTGTGTTATACAGATAACAACAACAAATCAAAACCTAAGTATCTCCACTCTAATATCAGTTCTTGAAAACTGAAACTGACTAATATCAACTTTATCGACTGATATCGAACTATAAGGATTGTCCTTAGAGATGAGAACAAGTTGATACACCTATAAGAGGCCTTACCTTAGGCACCTCCTGCAAATGCTTCAGCTGCTGTTCGTCAAGCCTTTACCGAAACGTTTTAACGAACACCAAGAAGTCGCTACTCCTATGCTTCTGAGCATGAACCCCGAGACCCGAAAGAACTTCGAGGAACTCACAGCATATGACACGATAAGCGAGTAGAAAATGATATTTCAACAACAAGCAGAACATGAACTGTTCAAAACAGTTAAAGCATTCCACGCTCACAAGTAGGCTAGGCCAATCAAATAGCGCTTATATCTTGAATATGAAATGCTATATTGATCAAATGGAACGTCTTTGTTACCCATTGCCACAAGTTCTTGGAATGAGCTCGATTCGTACCTCACTATCCAAGGACTATGACCAGTTTGAAAAGAGTTTTAAAAATACATAGCTTGGGGAAAACAATTGGTGTATTACATGCTATGGTAAAACTGGTTGAGCAAAGGTTACCCAATTCTTTTCTAGCAATCAAGGAAGGTAAACTGCAAGCACATGGCAAGAGTCTAGGTAAGGGTAAGCTAGTTTACTTTTCCAAACCTACGATTCCCCCACATGCTAAAAAGGAGCACCCTACAAAGGATATCTCTTGCCACCATTGTGATGAAACCGGTCATTGATGGAGGAACTGTCCTGCCTACTTGGCAGAGTTGATGAAGGACAAATGTGTTCTGGCTAGCATATTAGGTATCTTCATTATAGAACTCTATAATTTTACTAATAAATCTTGAGTGTATGACACTAGTTGTGAAACTCACATTTACACAAATGTGCAAGATTAAAAGTAAAGTATAAAGCTAAAATAATGGAAGCTATGATCTAATCCTTCCTAATGCGTTAATTACTGTTTTGAACAATTGTCAATTATGCATTGCTTAGCTTTATCGTTTGTTGAATAATGATTTATTCAAATTATTATTGATTATGATATTTTGTTTTATGAAAAATAACACATTTTATAACTATTCCTTGTAATAGTATGCTTGAAATTGATATGCATGATCCAGATTGAAACGATAGTTCTATACAGAAATGTAGCAGTCAAGAATCCAAAACGATTTGGATTCCATTTACCTAGAGCATTGCCATCTTTTCCACATAAACAAGAAAGCTTTTCTCCCATGTTGGCGAAAGAGCTAAAAATCTACTTGGACTCATACATACTGATGTATGTGGCCCTTTTAGAACTAAGACTTAGGAAGGTGTTACCTACTTTATCACTTCCACTGATGATTTCAGTAGTTATGGTTATGTTTACTTGATTAAACATAAACATAAAATCTTTGAAACATTCAAAGCTTTCTAAAGTGATGTAGAAAATTAACTCGGGAAGACAACAAAGGATTTCCGTCCCAATCGAGGAGGAAAGTACATGAGCCAAGAGTTTCAGGATCATCCAACCCAACGTGAGATTGTCTCACAATTCTCTCCTCCATACACTCCACAAGATCATGGTGTGTCTGAAAGGAGATATCGGACCCTGCTTGACATGGTTCGATCTATGATGAGTCCTACTACTCTTCCTCTATCCTTTTGAGGGGCATGCACTGAAGTGTGCTGCTCGAATACTTAATATGGTTCCGACCAAGAGGTTAAAAAGACACCATATGTAATATGGCATGGGAAAGTCCCTAATTTGTCTTACTTGAAGATCTGGGTTGTGAGGATCTCGTGGAATGAGACATGCCGAACAAACTTGAGCCCGTATCTATCAACTGCATCTTCATAACTATTTTACTACCCACCTGAGAACAAATTGGTGTTGCTCGGTATGCTGAGTTTCTTGAGAACAGTCTCAATTCACAAAGCAAGTGGGAGCACTATAGACTTTGACAAGATTCAAAGCGAAGATGCACAACCTTCTGGTAACACTAGCAAATATCATTATGAGGTTGGACATATAGAGGTTGGACCACAGAATGATGTTGGGGTCATTAGGGTTTTGCATAGTAGAGGTTGTCTAGGTAAATGTACTTTGCTCGACAAGAAGGAAGGAAATTGTATAAGAGCACCATCGTGTTTGGAGATGAACAAACTAGTGAGAACGCCAAGTAAAGATGCCATGGCATGCTTAGTCATTTAAATATACTCATATATTTCCGTGAACAAACACACGGTTTGATGAACAAACAACTCATAAACCACCATTTATATACGCTTAAACTTGAATTCGATAATTCGGTGTCGGATGAACCATTGAGAACGACAAGTAATTATGTGAGGGTATGCTTAGTCATTTAAATTGTAGGGGTTTATTTGTTGTGTGTAGCAGGAGTTCTTAAAAAAAGTAGTATTCGCGGTAGGGGTCATTAGGGTTTTGCATAGTAGGGGTTGTCTGGGTAAATGTACTTTGCATGACAAGTGGGAGGGAAAACGTATAAGAGCACCAGGGTGTTTGGAAATGAACAAACTCGTGAGAACGCCAAATGAAGACGCCATGACATGCTTAGTCATTTAAATATACTTATATATTTCCGTGAATAAACACAGGTTGATGAACAAAAAACTCATAAACCACTGTTTATATACCCCTAAACTTGAATTTTGATGATTCGGTGTCGGATCAACCAATGAGAACAACATGTAATGATGTGAGGGCATGCTCAATTATTTAAATTGTAGGGGTTTATTTGTTATGTGTAGTAGGAGTTCTTAAAAAAGTAGTATTCATAGCAGGGGTCATCAGGGTTTTGCATAGTAGGGGTTCTCTGGGTAAATGTAATTCACATGACAAGTGGGTGGGAAAACGTATAACGCCACCAAGGTGTTTGGAAATGAACAAACTCGTGAGAACGCCAAGTAAAGACGCCATGGCATGCTTAGTCATTTAAATATACTTATATATTTCCGTGAACAAACACACAGGTTTATGAACAGACAACTCATAAACCAACGTTTATATACTCTGAAACTTGAATTTGATGATTCGGTGTCGGATCAACCAATGAGAACAACAAGTAAAGATGTGAGGGCATGCTCAAACATTTAAATTGTAGGGGTTTATTTGTTATGTATAGCAGGATTTCTTAAAAAAAGGAGTATTCGTAGTAGGGTCATTAAGGTTTTGCATAGTAGGGGTTGTCTGGGTAAATGTACTTTGCATGACAAGTAGGAAGGAAAAAGTATAAGAGCACCAACATGTTTGGAAATGAACAAACTCGTGAGAACGCCAAGTAAAGACGCCATGGCATGCTTAGTATTTTAAATATACTTATATATATCCGTGAACAAACACATAGGTTGATGAACAAACTACTCAGAAACCACCGTTTATATACGCTTAAACTTGAATTTGATGATTCGGTGTCGGATCAACCAATGAGAACAACATGTAATGATGTGATGGCATGCTCAGTCATTTAAATTGTAGGGATTTATTTGTTATGTGTAGCAGGGATTCTTAAAAAAGTAGTATTCATAGTAGGGGTCATCAGGGTTTTGCATAGTAGGAGTTGTCTGGGTAAATGTACTTTGCATGACAAGTGGGAGGGAAAACGTATAAGAGCAACAAGGTGTTTGGAAATGAACAAACTCGTGAGAACGCCAAATGAAGACGCCACGACATGCTTAGTCATTTAAATATACTTATATATTTCCGTGAACAAACACACTAGTTGATGAACAAACAACTCATAAACCACCATTTATATACACCTAAATTTGAATTTTATGATCCGGTGTCAGATCAACCAATGAGAACAACAAGTAATGATGGGAGAGCATGCTGAGTCATTTAAATTGTAGGGGTTTATTTGTTATGTGTAGTAGTAGTTCTTAAAAAAATTAGTATTAGTAGTAGGGGTCATTAGGGATTTGCATAGTAGAGGTTGTCTGTGTAAATGTACCTTGCTCGACAAGAAGGAAAGAAAACGTATAAGAGCACCAACGTGTTTGGAGATGAACAAACTAGTGAGAACGCCAAGTAAAGATGCCATGGCATGCTTAGTCATTTAAATATACTCATATATTTATGTGAACAAACACACAGGTTGATGAACAAACAACTCATAAACCACCGTCTAGATACGCTTAAACTTGAATTTGATAATTCGGTGTTGGATGAACCATTAAGAACAACAAGTAATTATGTGAGGGTATGCTTATTCATTTAAATTGTAGGGGTTTATTTGTTATGTGTAGCAGGAGTTCTTAAAAAATGTAGTATTCGTAGTAGGGGTCATTAGGGTTTTGCATAGTAGGGGTTTTCTGGGTAAATGTACTTTGCACCCGTATAAGAGCACCAATGTGTTTGGAAAAGAACAAACTCGTGAGAACGCCAAATGAAGACGCCATGGCATACTTAGTCATTTAAATATACCTATATATTTCCGTGAATAAACACAGGTTGATGAACAAAAAACTCATAAACCACCGCTTATATACCCCTAAACTGGAATATGATGATTCGGTGTCGGATCAACCAATGAGAACAACAGGTAATGATGTGAGGTCATGCTCAGTTATTTAAATTGTAGGGGTTTATCTGTTATGTGTAGCAGGAGTTCTTAAAAAAAGTAGTATTCGTAGGAGGGGTCATCAGGGGTTTTGCATAGTAGGGGTTGTCTGGGTAAATGTAATTTGCATGACAAGTGGGAGGGAAAACGTATAACAGCACCAAGATGTTTGGAAAAGAACAAACTCGTGAAAACGCCAAGTAAAGACGCCATGGCATGCTTAGTCATTTAAATATACTTATATATTTCCGTGAACAAACACACAGGTTGATGAACAAACAACTCATAATCCAACGTTTATATACGCTTAAACTTGAATTTGATGATTCGGTGTCGGATCAACAAATGAGAAAAACAAGTAAAGATGTGAGGGCATGCTCTAACATTTAAATTGTAGGGGTTTATTTGTTATGTATAGCAGGATTTCTTAAAAAAAGTAGTATTCGTAGTAGGGGTCATTAGGGTTTTGCATAGTAGGGGTTGTCTGGGCAAATGTATTTTGTATGACAAGTAGGAAGGAAAGAGTAATAGAGCACCAACATGTTTGGAAATGAACAAACTCGTGATAACGCCAAGTAAAGACGCCATGGCATGCTTAGTATTTTAAATATGCTTACATATTTCCGTGAACAAACACATAGGTTGATGAACAAACTACTCAGAAACCACCGTTTATATACGCTTAAACTTGAATTTGATGATTCGGTGTCGGATCAACCAATGAGAACAATAAGTATTGATGTGAGGGCATGCTCAGTCATTTAAATTGTATGGGTTTATTTGTCATGTGTAGCAGGAGTTCTTAAAAAAAGTAGTATTCGTGGTAGGGGTCATTTGGGTTTTGCATAATAGGGGTAGTCTAGGTAAATGAACTTTGCATGACAAGTGGGAGGGAAAACGTATAAGAGCACCAAGGTGTTTGGAAATGAACAAGCTCCTGAGAACGCCAAGTAAAGACACCATGGAATTCTTAGTCATTTAAATATACTCATATATTTCCGTGAACAAACACAAAGGTTGATGAACAAACAACTCATAAATCACCGTTTATATACGCTTAAACTTGAATTTGATGATTCGGTGCCGGATCAACCAGTGAAAACAACAAGTTATGATGTGAGGGCATGCTCAGTCATTTAAATTGTAGGGGTTTACTTGTTATGTGTAGTAGGAGTTTTTAATAAAAGTAGTATTTGTGGTAGGGGTCATTAGGGTTTTGCATAGTAGGGGTTGTCTGGTAAATGTACTTTGCATGACAAGTGGGAGGGAAAACGTATAAGAGCACCAAGGTGTTTAAAAATGAACAACTCATAAACCACCGTTTATATACACCTAAATTTGAATTTTATGATTCGGGGTCGGATCAACCAATGAGAACAACAAGTAATAATGGGAGAGCATGCCGAGTCATTTAAATTGTATGGGTTTATTTGTTATCTGTAGCAGGAGTCCTTAAAAAAGTAGTATTCGTAGTAGGGGTCACTAGGGATTTGCATAGTAGAGGTTATCTGGGTAAATGTACTTTGCATGACAAGTTGGAGGGAAAACCTATAAAAGCACCAAGGTGTTTGGAAATGAACAAGCTCCTGAGAACGCCAAGTAAAGACGCCATGGCCTGCTTAGTATTTTAAATATACTTATATATTTCCGTGAACAAATACACAGGTTGATGAAAAATAACTCATAAACCACCTATTATATACGCCAAAATTTGAATTTTATGATTCGGTGTCGGATAAACCAATGAGAACAACAAGTAATGATGGGAGAGCATTGTTAGTCATTTAAATTGTATGGGTTTATTTGTTACGTGTAGATGGATTTCTTAAAAAAAGTAGTATTCGTAGTAGGGGCCATTAGGGTTTTGCATAGTAGGGGTTGTCTGGGTAAATGTACTTTTCATGACAAGTAGGAAGGAAAACGTATAAGAGCACCAACGTGTTTGGAAATGAACAAGCCCCTGAGAACGCCAACTAAAGACGCCATGGCATGCTTAGTATTTTAAATATACTTAAATATTATCGTGAACAAACACACAAGTTGATGAACAAACACCTTAGAAACTATCGTGTATATACGCTTAAACTTGAATTTGATGATTCGGTGTCGGATCAACCAATGAGAACAAAAAGTAATGATGGAAGGGTATGCTCAGTCATTTAAATTGTAGGGGTTTATTTGTTATGTGTAGCAGTGGTTCTTAAAAAAAGTAATATTCATAGTAGGGGTCATCAGGGTTTTGCATAGTAGGGGTTGTCCGGGTAAATGTACTTTGCATGTTAAGTGGGAGGGAAACGTATCAGAGGACCAAGGTGTTTGGAAATGAACAAACTCGTGAGAACGCCAAGTGAAGACGCCATGGCTTGCTTAGTCATTTAAATATACTTATATATTTTCATGAACAAACACACAGGTTGGTGAACAGACAACTTATAAACCACCGTTTATATACGCCTAAATTTGAATTCTATGATTCGGTGTCCGATCAACCAATGAGAACAACAAGTAATGATGGGAGAGCATGCTTGGTCATTTAAATTGCAGGGGTTTATTTGTTATGTTTAGTAGGAGTTCTTAATAAAAGTAGTATGCGTAGTAGGGGTCATCAGGGTTTTGCATAGTAGGGGTTGTCTGGGTAAATGTACTTTGCATGAAAATTGGGAGGGAAAACGTATAAAAACACCAAGGTGTTTGGAAATGAACAAACTCGTGAGAACGCCAAGTAAAGACGCCATGGCATGCTTAGTCACTTAAATATACTTATATATTTCCGTGAACAAATACACAGGTTGATGAACAAAGAACTCATAAACCACTCTTTATATACGCTTAAAATTGAATTTTCTAATTCGGTGTTGGATGAACCATTGAGAACAACAAGTAATGATGTGTGGGCATGCTCAATCATTAAATTGTAGGAGTTTATTTGTTACGTGTAGCAGGATTTCTTAAAAAAAGTAGTATTCGTAGTAGGGGTTATTAGGGTTTCGCATAGTTGGGGTTTTCTAGGTAAATGTACTTTTCATGACAAGGCGGAAGGAAAACGTATAAGAGCACCAACGTGTTTGGAAATGAACAAGCTCCTCAGAACGCCAAGTGAAGACGCCATGGCATGCTTAGTCATTTAAATATACTTATATATTTCCGTGACCAAACACAAAGGTTGGTGAACAGACAACTTATAAACTACCGTTTTTATACGCCTAAATTTGAATTCTATAATTCGGTGTCCGATCAACCAATGAGAACAACAAGTAATGATGGGAGAGCATACTTGGTCATTTAAATTGTTGGGGTTTATTTGTTATGTGTAGTAGGAGTTCTTAATAAAAGTAGTATGCGTAGTAGGGGTCATCAGGGTTTTGCATAGTAGGGGTTGTCTGGGTAAATGTACTTTGCATGAAAATTGGGAGGGAAAACGTATAACAGCACCAAGGTGTTTGAAAATGAACAAACTCGTGAGAACCCCAAGTAAAGACGCCATGGCATGCTTAGTCACTTAAATATACTTATATATTTCCGTGAACAAATACACAGGTTGATGAACAAACAACTCATAAACCACCCTTTATATATGCCTATACTTGAATTTTCTAATTCGGTGTTGGATGAACCATTGAGAACAACAAGTAATTATGTGAGGGCATGCTCAGTCATTTTAATTGTAGGGGTTTATTTGTTATGTGTAGGAGGAGTTCTTAAAAAAAGTAGTATTCGTGGTAGGGGTCATTAGGTTTTTGCATAGTAGGGGTTGTCTTGGTATATGTACTTTGCATGACAATTGGGAGGGAAAACGTATAACAGCACCAACATGTTTGGAAACGAAAAAGCTCCTGAGAACGCCAAGTGAAGACGACATGGCTTGCTTAGTCATTTAAATATACTTATATATTTCCGTGAACAAACACACAGGTTGGTGAACAGACAACTTATAAACCACCGTTTATATACGCCTAAATTTGAATTCTATGATTCGGTGTCCGATCAACCAATGAGAACAACAAGTAATGATGGGAGAGCATTCTTAGTCATTTAAATTGCAGGGGTTTATTTGTTATGTGTAGTAGGAGTTCTTAATAAAAGTAGTGTGCGTAGTAGGGGTCATCAGGGTTTTGCATAGTAGGGGTTGTTTGGGTAAATGTACTTTGCATGAAAATTGGGAGGGAAAACGTATAACAGCACCAAGGTGTTTGAAAATGAACAAACTCGTGAGAACCCCAAGTAAAGACGCCATGACATGCTTAGTCACTTAAATATACTTATATATTTCCGTGAACAAATACACAGGTTGATGAACAAACAACTCATAAACCACCCTTTATATACGCTTACACTTGAATTTTCTAATTCGGTGTTGGATGAACCATTGAGAACAACAAGTAATTATGTGAGGGCATGCTCAGTCATTTTAATTGTAGGGGTTTATTTGTTATGTGTAGGAGGAGTTCTTAAAAAAAGTAGTATTCGTGGTAGGAGTCATTAGGTTTTTGCATAGTAGGGTTGTCTTGGTATATGTACTTTGCATGACAATTGGGAGGGAAAACGTATAACAGCACCAACATGTTTGGAAATGAAAAAGCTCCTGAGAACGCCAAGTGAAGACGACATGGCTTGCTTAGTCATTTAAATATACTTATATATTTCCGTGAACAAGCACACAGGTTGGTGAACAGACAACTTATAAACCACCGTTTATATACGCCTAAATTTGAATTCTATGATTCGGTGTCCGATCAACCAATGAGAACAACAAGTAATGATGGGAGAGCATGCTTAGTCATTTAAATTGCAAGGGTTTATTTGTTATGTGTAGTAGGAGTTCTTAATAAAAGTAGTGTGCGTAGTAGGGGTCATCAGGGTTTTGCATAGTAGGGGTTGTTTGGGTAAATGTACTTTGCATGAAAATTGGGAGGGAAAACGTATAACAGCACCAAGGTGTTTGAAAATGAACAAACTCGTGAGAACCCCAAGTAAAGACGCCATGGCATGCTTAGTCACTTAAATATACTTATATATTTCCGTGAACAAATACACAGGTTGATGAACAAACAACTCATAAACCACCCTTTATATACGCTTAAACTTGAATTTTCTAATTCGGTGTTGGATGAACCATTGAGAACAACAAGTAATTATGTGAGGGTATGCTCAGTCATTTTAATTGTAGGGGTTTATTTGTTATGTGTAGGAGGAGTTCTTAAAAAAAGTAGTATTCGTGGTAGGGGTCATTAGGTTTTTGCATAGTAGGGGTTGTCTTTGTATATGTACTTTGCATGACAATTGGGAGGGAAAACGTATAACAACACCAACGTGTTTGGAAATGAACAAGCTCCTGAGAACGCCAAGTGAAGACGCCATGACTTGCTTAGTCATTTAAATATACTTATATATTTCCGTGAACAAACACACAGGTTGGTGAACAGACAACTTATAAACCACCGTTTATATACGCCTAAATTTGAATTCTATGATTCAGTGTCCGATCAACCAATGAGAACAACAAGTAATGATGGGAGAGCATGCTTAGTCATTTAAATTCTAGGGGTTTATTTGTTATGTGTAGTATGAGTTCTTAATAAAAGTAGCATGCGTAGTAGGGGTCATCAGGGTTTTGCATAGTAGGGGTTGTCTGGGTAAATGTACTTTGCATGAAAATTGGGAGGGAAAACGTATAACAGCACCAAGGTGTTTGAAAATGAACAAACTCGTGCGAACCCCAAGTAAAGACGCCATGGCATGCTTAGTCACTTAAATATACTTATATATTTCCGTGAACAAATACACAGGTTTATGAACAAACAACTCATAAACCACCCTTTATATACGCTTAAACTTGAATTTATAATTCGGTGTTGGATGAACCATTGAGAACAACAAGTAATTATGTGAGGGTATGCTTAGTCATTTTAATTGTAGGGGTTTATTTGTTATGTGTAGGAGGAGTTCTTAAAAAAAGTAGTATTCGTGGTAGGGGTCATTAGGTTTTTGCATAGTAGGGGTTGTCTTGGTAAATGTACTTTGCATGACAAGTTGGAAGGAAAACGTATAACAGCACCAACGTGTTTGGAAATGAACAAGCTCCTGGGAACGCCAAGTGAAGACGCCATGACTTTCTTAGTCATTTAAATATACTTATATATTTCCCTGAACAAACACACCGGTTGGTGAACAGAAAACTTATAAACCACCGTTTATATACGCCTAAATTTGAATTCTATGATTCGGTGTCCGATCAACCAATGAGAACAACAAGTAATGATGGGAGAGCATGCTTAGTCATTTAAATTCTAGGGGTTTATTTGTTATGTGTAGTATGAGTTCTTAATAAAAGTAGTATGCGTAGTAGGGGTCATCAGGGTTTTGCATAGTAGGGGTTGTCTGGGTAAATATACTTTGCATGAAAATTGGGAGGGAAAACGTATTACAGCACCAAGGTGTTTGAAAATGAACAAACTCGTGCGAACCCCAAGTAAAGACGCCATGGCATGCTTAGTCACTTAAATATACTTATATATTTCCGTGAACAAATACACAGGTTGATGAACAAACAACTCATAAACCACCCTTTATATACGCTTAAACTTGAATTTTATAATTCGGTGTTGGATGAATCATTGAGAACAACAAGTAATTATGCGAGGGTATGCTTAGTCATTTTAATTGTAGGGGTTTATTTGTTATGTGTAGGAGGAGTTCTTAAAAAAAGTAGTATTCATGGTAGGGGTCATTAGGGTTTTGCATAGTACGGGTTGTCTGGGTAAATGTACTTTGCATGGGAGGTTGGAGGGAAAACGTAGAAAAGCACCAAGGTGTTTGGAAATGAACAATCTCCTGAGAACGCCAAGTAAAGACGCCATGGCATGCTTAGTATTTTAAATATACTTATATATTTCCATGAACAAATACACAGGTTGATGAACAAATAACTCATAAACCACCGTTTATATACGCCTAAATTTAAATTTTATGATTCGGTGTCGGATCAACCAATGAGAACAACAAGTAATGATGGGAGAACATTGTTAGTCATTTAAATTGTAGGTGTTTATTTGTTATGTGTAGTAGGGGTCATCAGGATTTTGCATAGTAGGGGTTGTCTGGGTAAATGTACTTTGCATGACAATTGGGAGGGAAAACGTATAAGAGCACCAAGGTTTTTGGAAATGAACAAACTCGTGAGAACGCCAAGTAAAGACGCCATGGCATGCTTAGTCATTTAAATAAACTCATATATTTCCGTGAACAAACACACAGGTTGATGAACAAACAACTCATAAACCACCGTTTATATACGCTTAAACTTGAATTTGATGATTCGGTGTCGGATCAACCAATGAAAACAACAAGTAATGATGTGTGGGCATGCTCAGTCATTTAAATTGTAGGAGTTTATTTGTTATGTGTAGCAGGATTTCTTAAAAAAAGTAGTACTCGTAGTAGGGGTTATTAGGGTTTTGCATAGTAGAGGTTGTCTGGGTAAATGTACTTTTCATGACAAGTCGGAAGGAAAATGTATAAGAGCACCAACGTGTTTGGAAATGAACAAGCTCCTGAGAACGCCAAGTAAAGACGCCATGGCATGCTTACTATTTTAAATATACTTAAATATTATCGTGAACAAACACACAGGTTGATGAACAAACAACTTAGAAACCACTGTTTATATACGCTTAAACTTGAATTTGATGATTCGGTGTCGGATCAACCAATGAGAACAACAAGTAATGATGTAAGGGTATACTCAGTCATTTAAATTGTGGGGGTTTATTTGTTATGTGTAGCAGGGGTTCTTAAAAAAAGTTGTATTCATAGAAGGGGTCATCATGGTTTTGCATAGTAGGGGTTGTCCGGGTAAATGTACTTTGCATGATAAGTGGGAGGGAAACGTATAAGAGGACCAAGGTATTTGGAAATGAACAAACTCGTGAGAATGCCAAGTGAAGACGCCATGTCATGCTTACTCATTTAACTATACTTATATATTTCCGTGAACAAACACACAGGTTGATGAACAAACAACTTATAAACCACCGTTTATATACGCCTAAATTTGAATTTTATGATTCGGTGTCCGATCAACCAATGAGAACAACAAGTAATGATGGGAGTGCATGCTTAGTCATTTAAATTGTAGGCGTTTATTTGTTATGTGTAGTAGGAGTTCTTAATAAAAGTAGTATTCGTAGTAGGGGTCATCAGGGTTTTGCATAGTAGGGGTTGTCTGGGTAAATGTACATTGCATGAAAATTGGAAGGGAAAACGTATAACAGCACCAAGTTGTTTGGAAATGAACAAACTCGTGAGAACGCCAAGTAAAGACGCCATGGCATGCTTAGTCACTTAAATATACTTATATATTTCCATGAACAAATACAAAGGTTGATGAACAAACAACTCATAAACCACCCTTTATATACGCTTAAACTTCAATTTGCTAATTCGGTGTTTGATAAACCATTGAGAACAACAAGTAATTATGTGAGGGTATGCTAAGTCATTTTAATTGTAGGGGTTTATTCATTTACTCTAATTTCATAATTTCTCATTATATCATTATTTTTATAATTGTAGTACTTCATACTTCTCATTTGTACCATTACTTTTGGTTATTAATTTCTTATAATTTGATAATTACACGATAACATGAATTTAATTATTCTCAATTAGTCTTATATATTCTCTAATATATATGAACATTATATATCTCGCTCAGACATATAATTTTATTGGTCAATTTACTTAATATTTTCTCTTTACTTATTCAAGTACTTACTCTTGATTTAATAATTACTCAATAATCTATATAGATAACACATAACAAATTTTTCTCTTGGTAATTCTCTTAATTTACTCCTACTCAACTCCACTTGGAGAAAACTCATCCCCGAGTTTGGAATTGACATACTCTACCATCTAAAACAAACAATCATATACTCATTCAAGCATCTAGTATACTCATACTAAATTCATAATAACACTTATTGGTCCATTGTTCTCCTCGAAATCTTCCCATAACCACCCAAATTGAGTTGGCCCTTTATTGCTCCCGACACCTACTTTTGTTTGATCGCGAGTTCCAGCTGGAGCTTGAGTTGGACTCCTTCCAATAATCAGAGGATATAAGGAAGGAGCTATTGAATACTGGTCGTACCACCAAGATGAATGAGAATGATTTCCGAGAATTCTTCAAACCTAACACTTGACCTCCTTTCGTGAGCGGCCACTGAATACCGCTTAGAGGTCATCTGCCTTACACTTCCATCACGAACATTTTGACGAGCACCATCACGATCTGAACCCCTGCAAACATCACGGACTCTGTTATCTCGAGCTGAGCTCTTCCCACCACAACTTTTTCCACCACTGCCCGTTCCGGCCGGTCTACCTATGACCTTCTCCGATGTGCTTTGTTGAGGCCAAATTTCTCCCCCTGAAAATGAGGAGTGGGTATGGCACCTATAGCACTTTGCTTCATTTATCAGTGGCTCAACAAGATGGTTCGAGATAAGAGTTGCAAAATTGGCTTCAAATCGTCATCAAGGGTCGCTACTCTTTGACACACATTACTCTGACGATTGTTCTTTGTTAGGTTGATTGAAGAAGCTGTAAAAATAATTTGAATGTGTGGAGCTCTTTTGACTTCGTCTGAATGATTGACCACATGAGGTTCAATCGTCTCTTTCTTTGGAGCCATTTGAATTTTGGAAAGGAAATTTGCGAGAAAGAAAGAGAAGGATTGAAGAAAGATGGGAGCGATAAGTTTGAGAAGCAGATTTCAGCAAAGGGTTTAGGGTTTTCATATATGTAGGACGAAAGATGATTAGTACGAATGAAATCAACGGTTGAGATTTGAAGATGTTGATCTAGTGGTGTAACACAGACATACAGTTGAGTTGCTTGCCCATGATGAGGTTGTCCAATCAAATCAAAAGAAAATGGGGCGGGAGAGGACGTTAAGGTGTCCACATTAAGTGCGTACACTGAGAGCTTAGTAGAAGCAGACTGGGTCCTAGTAAAAATGACCCACCTTATCTGATTCATGGTATAAGGAAACGACAAGTGTCAATATCTGAGGAGATACATTAGCAGAAGAGATACATTAACTTGTAGGACCGTGACTATTTGAGAGTATCTAGTATCTGATAACAAATGACACAGTATCTGAAGAATTATTATTATTATTTTTTTTAAATTACTACTAAAACGTTATGTAGCTTATCCCCTGATTCTATGAATTACCAGAACATTGCGGAAATGAGATAAGTTTTTGCGAAACCTTATTTGATGATATGAACTCAGGGAATTACAACTGATCAAAAAATCAGATGTTGTCATGTTGTATGCCCTTACAACTGATCAAAAAATCAAAAAATCGGATGTTGAAGTTAAATTTTTTTGTTAATCTGATCGGGGCAATATTTTGCTTCATGACTTTTATAGTTAGATTGACAACATTTCCTTTTGTTAACCTCAGTAGGTGATAATTTGATTATTGGTTCAGATTGAGCTTTTTCATTTTGACATTTTTCTTTAGAGGTTTGGTATAATGGTTTGATTGGTTTGGTGACTTTGACCCATTTGTTCTTCATCTTTGGCTCATTTGACTTTAGCGCTAAAGATTTTTCTGTTTTGGAATCTTCAGATTTAGATTCCGAGGAAACGATCCTTTCTTCAGTTTCTGTGTCTTGAGGTATTTCATCTTTTTGGGTCTCTGATGATTTTTGTTCAGGTTCTACGTCTTGGATATTCACGATCTTTTCTTCAGATTCTGTACAATACGTGTCTGAGGACGATTCAGATTCTTTAACGACGTAATTTTCTTTAGGATTTCGGACATATGATATGGAAGTGTAATCCTTTGGTGGTACGAACATGGGATTTCTATTATTCGGGTTCAACTTATATATACCTCAGGGAGAACCGCAGCGGTCTTGTAATTTCCTCCAAGGATTGCCTGAACCTGAGCTGGAATTTTTTCTTCTAGAACCTGTTTGTATAGATTGGATGACTTAGACCAAGAGTCACAAATATTTTGGAGAGTTTAACTCTTCTTTATCAGCTCTACGTTTTGTTTTCTTAAGGTCTTGTTTATCACTTGAAGCTCAGCTTGCTTGATTTTTGAATCCTTTAGTTGAGAAGATTCTTGCATGAGTTTTTCTAGGTCTTTGGTTAGATTCTTTAATGTAATTTTTGACTCAGCATGTCGGTTGTGAGCACATACTTGGTTTCGAGTAAGCACTTGAAATAGTAATGACTTTACTTCCACAGACGCTTTACTAAACTTTCTTACCCATTATAAAGTTTCGGCGTCCCATTTCTTTGAAGAAGATGTTTCTACCGTATCAGATTCTTGTGAATCATTTAATGATTGTTGTATCTCCGATTCTTCAGTTTTGGCCATTAGACATTTGATGATTTTGTGATTTTCTGGCTCAACTTCATATTCTTCTCTTGAGATACCAGAGACTTCCTTACCATTGAATATTTCTTCGTCACTAGACTCTAAGGCACTTACCCAGGTTTCAACTGTTACTTTGAAGGCTTTTGCATCTTTCTCAGCCTTTGCAATCTGTGCTTTCAGATTCTGGTATTTCTTTTCGGAATCTTCATATTTTTTCTTATAATTTGACGATGAGTTTGAGCTTGAACTTTCAGGTGCTATGATTTCCCTAACTCTATAGTCGGCTTTAATATGACAAGTTCTTCCACATTTGTAGCAAATTATTTCTCCATTTTCATTTTGGCCTACTGACCTGTTTCTGTTTAGAAATCTTTTAAATCTTGTTGCAAGTAATGCTAGGGGTGAGCATTGGGCGGTTTGGGGCGGTTTTTAACTAAAACCAAACCCCGACCCGAAAGTTCGGGTTTTAAGAACTACACCCCATTCGGTTTCGGGGTTTTCGGTTCGGTTTCGGGGTTTTCCGGTTTTTTTAATTTCCTTTAAATTTACCAATTTGTTACCTTAAAAATTCATATTATGATTCAAACTCTTAAACCTTAAC
The DNA here is from genome assembly GCA_963853835.1 of Calendula officinalis. Taxonomy (NCBI): domain Eukaryota; kingdom Viridiplantae; phylum Streptophyta; class Magnoliopsida; order Asterales; family Asteraceae; genus Calendula; species Calendula officinalis. The sequence continues at coordinate 23,927,883 of OY970826.1, read as the reverse complement.
TCATTTTATTATAACTAAAAAACAACTAGTAAGTTTAATATAATGTAATATCATAAATGTTGAATTCCATCTAGTTTTGACATCAAGACATGGTTTCCTTTTACATTCCATATGTTTTTTCTCGACACTCTCTTTGAATTTTTCAAACCTAGAGGGTGATGATCTGATGTACTTTACTGCATTTATAATCCTTATGATGGATTCAAATTGCTCTTCTAAACCCTCTTTAACAACATGATTAATGATATGAACACAACATCTTAAATGTAAATACTTGCAATCTAAGATGACATTAGGTCCTTTAAGCATAGTCTCCAAAAATTAAATTTCCCCGTCATTAGATGAAGCATTGTCAACCGTGACTATGAAAAACCGATCAAATCTTCTAAAAACATAAGAATATTTTATAAAACTTGAAGTATGTATAATGGCGGGGCGGGGCGGATTTTTCGGTTTGGTTTTTCATATTCCCCCGAACCCCGCTCCAAACATTCGGGTTTTCTAAAAATCAAAACCGTTGATATCCGTTTTTCAAATGGTTCGGTTTTTCGGTTCGGTTTTTCGGTTCGGTTTTTTCAGGTTTTTCGGTTTCGGTTCGGTTTTTCGGTTTTTATGCTCACCCCTAAGTAATGCCATACTTTCAGATAGTACTTTTATGTCATCACTTTCATATCCAGTTGAGTTCGATTCTGGCTCTTCTAGATTTATATCCTCAGCATCTTCGGATGTTTCGTCATCAACATCATTTGGATCAGCACTACATTCTACTTTAACCTTTTGAGCTCTTCGAGATGAGAAGCTTGAGATTAGTGCAGCGGAAGAGGGAGCCTCATTCAGATCATCATACATCTTACTTTCATTTTTAAAGTTCATTAGCGTGCTGTACAGACTGCTCATGTTCATATATCTCATCTGACCCGAGGTTCTCAGTATAGTAGACATGACAGCCTTTAATAACTTTGAAAGCATCATATTTGCGATTCAACATGGCTCTCTTGTTGGGTTTAACTTCATCCGTTCCTTCATACAAAGTTATTATCTCTTTAGCTGTTTTGCATTGTTTTACAGTAATAAGAATGTGATTTGGGAGGGACGTTTGAAGAAGAAATCGGATTTCAGCATCTAAACCAGCTAGCTTTTTATTCACTTCTGTCCATTGATCTTTGGGTTTGGGTTCTTCAACGTCAGACATATCTTCTTCATCTTTATCATCACCTTCTTTCATCTTTTTCTTTGAAATGGTTGTGCTTGGAACGAACATTTTTGGAATGTATGGACCATCGATAAAACTATCTGGTCTCATATCATTTTGATGTTCAACGAATCCCAGAAAACGGATTTTCCACATACCAAAATCATCATTGGTAAACACAGGGGCATTTGTCTTTGAACCAAGGTTCATTTGTGATAGCTTTTCACCAATTTTTGATCAGTAAGTAAGCAAATCAACAATTATGAATTATTTTTCCTTCTCTGATACCAATTGTTAGTCCCGTGATAAGTGAATTACTGCACTTATACGCTTTCACTGACCAAATAAAAATTAAGACAACACTTTTTAAACTTTTCTTTACTAATTAATAATGATACAATAAAGATGCAAGTAGTTTGTGGAATAGCTAAGAACAAATCCTAACTAAATTACTTGCAGGAAATAAACAATAAAAGATACTATCTAAGACATGTTCAGATCAACAAATGATCAGGCAGAAGACCAGACACCTTCGTTACAAAGATTCAATTCTCAAATCAAGTAACTAAGGATTAACTGGTGGTTTACACTCTGCTTAAAGAAATAAAGGTCTGGAGTAATTTTAGCAGCGTGTAACCTTGTTGGGCACACACTGAATTTGATTGCTAAGTCCTCAATTTACAGCATTGGGAAACGTGGTGCCAAATGAATGATCGATCGAATCCACGTGTGAGAATTCCGTTGGTGTAGATGATATTTCATGCGACGAGCACTACTAACGGAATTCTGACAGTACTTTCTATCGTCTTGTGATCGCCGATATATTCTAGAAGATTTGCAAGATATTCCTTTTATCAGCGATGCACTAACTTGTGCTTTACTTGTGTCTTTATGTGACACTGAAACTTTAGGCCTTTGTGCGCTTCAGGTAGCCATGAGTCTTCGGATACTCATGCTTCTTTAGATGGCATTCAGCTTAAGTGACCTAGACTAAGAGTTTTGCTTAGAGAGGTATATGTTCAATAGTTCAACGTTATTGTCAAGTGTGCGCTGAACCTGCTACAACTATCTGATTTGTTAACCAGTATCTGATTCCGCACGGGGAACTGCTCATTGTTTCAGAAAGTGATCAGATGGTGTAGATGGGTAACTGTAATCCGAACTGATCAGATTTAGTTACCCACAATCTGAGGAAGTGATCCTCAGATTGTCCTTTAACTATTTTCCTTTTTTCTTCATTAAATTCCTTCAGTGGAGGATGCTTTTCAGCGACCCAACATATTCTCTATTTTTATCGAATTTTAACAAGTCTCTCATTACTCACATATATAATGGTTTCTACTTGATTCGACTTGTTAGTGTCCCTCTTGACTTTGGGATAATAATTCTTTATCAATATGAATGAATCATTCTCTTTCACTATTTTCTCATGAATCTCTCTTTCAGTGATTTTATTATTTAGACATAAATAATTTACTCGTAAATTTTAACTTGGCCATATCTCATTATGTCATGTTAATGTTTATTATAGGTTTTCACCCTCGTACTAAGCATAAGGAAATCTACTCAATACTAATTTATTAAGGACATAGGTACACGTATATAGTCGTATATATCTCGCTCATTTATGTTCTCAATCTCTATTATGGTCTATTATTTAATGTCACTCACGACATGTTAAATCAACTAACTAACTCGTAATTAAGGTACTAGAGGCACAAGGTCTTCGTGATGCGCTGATTCTCAATTTGAATTTGGACTCGTTTATAAAACATATTTGAAAACTCACTTTTGAAAACTCGTGCTTCGACTTGAGTCTGGAATTCACCTCTTGTGAACCCAATTCTCTCAAACCAGGCTCTCTAATACCAACTTGTAGCATCCCAAAACTCAGGGAAAATAAAATAAATTTAACTAATAATATAAAGTATTTTCCCAAGTACAAGTAATTAAAACTGGTCCCGCCTCATTGATTAATATAACGAATTGTCTCATGCTTTTAAATGCTGAATAAACAAATGAATGATTTTAAAAACGTGTTTGACTCAAAACAACATTTAAATCCAAATCCTAATCGATATCTCGTCAAAACTCATCAACCATAGACCATCTTTTTGGGTTTCCTAGTACCTATAAAATGGAGGAGAGTGTTTGGGGTCAGTCACATGCTGAGTGGATAAAATCAAAATAAACATACACATACAAAAATCCATGCCACATACATGTACCCTAATGACTCTACTCAATTCTCGTTATTAGGCCTTCATTTAATCTCATTAGGTTCGTCGTGGGTTGTGACGATGCTCAACGCACGCCCACCGCCATGCGCTCGTCATAGCACCCTCTTCTAACACCCGTCCTCTAGGTGTCCCACAGTACCACGCTGACAGTCGTGTAGTGTACTTGGCTACTCAGGGAAGAGTTACGAACGGTAATTAAATCTCATAGTTATTAGGTTAGTTTTATTAACGTGTTGACTGATACAACATGTACTCATATAAAACAAACCTGCTCATACTCGACACGTATCATCTCAATAGATATGTAACCAATTAGCATATCTCAAATGAATATAACTCATAAACAATTCAGGTACACAGATCAACACATAATAATATGGTACTCAACTAGGTTACTCATCATCCATAACTCAATTCAAGATAAAATTAAAATAAAAACACTTAGCACACCATTAAATACACAAGCTCGTCTCAAAGCAATCGCAATTCTTGACATATATCACATAATCATGAAGCGAATGTAAATGCAAGTTTATAGTGAGATCACCCACCTCAATCAACGTAAGGTCCTTGAAGTATCCTCGTCACGTAGAAGTCTCAACACAGTTCCTAGAAGGTCCTACACCACATAATAAGGCTAGGTTTAAATCTCAGCTCGAGACTCAACTCATAGCAATCTGCCCGATCCCGACACCCCCCACGGAAGCTGTTAAAACTCCCAGACCGTGTGTTAGATTATTCCCAAATTTTAACCGCTGATAGAAAACTCAGATGACTACAATTTACTGTCTCACGACCCCTTCCCAGAATCAGATTCTAAGTTTCTCAAATACGGGTTACAAAACAGAATAGCTGACCCGAAAAAGCTGTTGCGACACTTTACGGAGCCAACTCTTCCCACATTAAGCAAGGTACACTTCACGACTGTCAGTGTGGTACTGCCAGGCACCTAGGCAGGGTGTTGGAATGGGGTGTCGTGACGAGGCGCAAAAAGAAGAGGCGGGGGTTGAGATCGTCACAATACCACGAGAATTGCGTAGAGTCTTTAGGGATCATTATGTGGTTGACCCCAAACACTCCCCCCCCCCCCCAAGATTTGCAGGTAATAGAGAAAGTGCATTGGATGAGCTGTTACTTGATTAGCTTTTCTGGATTCGGATTCCAAACATTTATTTTGAGTCAAATGATTTTAAAACAATTATTTTATTTACCGTATAAAACCATGAGACGGTTCAGTTTTTAAAATTATTAAAGAATAGGACCTTTCGTGTACTTGTACTTTGGGAAAATCTTACTTTTCATTATATTAAAAAAATGTAAATATTCCCTCATTTTTGGAATGTTACACCTGTCTTTAGCGATGATGATTTTGGAATCTGGCAGATACGTTTTCTGGGTGTTTTCTGTCACACCCCGCCAAAAATGAGTTTTACTTCATTTAAAATGTTTTGCGGAAGAACGGAGGTGTAACGTTCATGACAACATACCAAACATTATGTAAACAAACAACCACGCAAATAATAAATGAAAATAGTTTTACTTTCTAAAAATAGAAAGTGTCCAAAAATAGTAGTTTTCTAAAATAGAAAAATAGTTTAAAAAGGAAATGATTGTTCGTAAACTTAATTTTTATTCATGGCTCACGACAATCCACTTGCTCATATCTTCCAGTCTTAGTGTGCTCCTAAATCACTTGAAAAACATAAGATAAAAGGGTTAACAAATAAGTATAAGTGAATCCACAGGGTTATTGTGTTTGCTACCCAAAATGATTCTTAAGAAAATAATTTATTGACTGAAAAGGTATAAGTTCAATACTGTTATGATATGAGAAATAAGTATGAAAATGTAATGTAGTTGTAGAAAATCTGCAAATACTAGTTTTGGAAATGAAAATGTGTTGAATAAGTTTGTTATGTATGACATCGCATGACTGTTATCCCCAACACGTAGCTAGTCTATTGAATTAATATACCAACCCTTATGTCCACAATCAACACTTCAACTCCAGTATGTTATCGTTCTTTTATGGATATAAACTCTCGAAAGATGTATTGGATAACCAAGTAATGATCAAATAATGTTAGGAGCATGAGGGCCAGCGAATAGTACTATCTGCATATTCATGGTTTAGATCCACTAGTTAATGATTGATAGTAACCTTAGTTTAGTATAATAGTTGTTTGTCATGACAACGCGATAATGCAAATGTATAGATGTTGTACAGTCATAGAAATAGTAGCATAGTTTATGTTTTCCACCCGATAGTTTATAAAACAGTAAAAGTAGTAAAAGGGGATTTGGACTCCTTCACAGACTCCTCACTTCCTAAACGTATTAACGTTTCTAATTAGACTAAGCTAGCGCAAACGATCTAATTATATAATTGTATATGATATATGATTTGCATTACGTTTTATGTTTTGTGACATCGAGTGAAGTTGGGTTAGTGGGCCTTAATGGGCCGAAATGAATAGCTTAATGGGCTTCAAATGAAATGGGATTGGGTTAGGCTTAATGGGCCTAGATTGGCTTAATGGGCAGGATGTCACACCCCGCCAAAAATTAATTTTACTTCATTTAAAATGTCTTACGGAAGAACGGAGGTGTAACGTTCATGATTACGTAGCAAAAATTAAGTAAACAAACAACCACGTAAATAACATAATGAAAATGGTTTATCTTCTAAAAATGGAAAATTCCAAAAGTCGTAGTTACTAAAAATAGTAAGTTTTGAAAATGAAGTCATTGTTAACTTAAATGTTCATTCATGGCTCACGACAATCCAGTGCTCATATCCTCCAGTCTCACTGAGCTCCTAAATCACCTGGAAAACATAAGTAAAAGGGGTCAACAAATAATGTTGAGTGAATCCACAGGGTTAATGTTTATTGTAAAAGTAAAGTGTTTGCTACCCAAATTGTTTGTTATGAAAATAGATTTATGACTGAAAAAGTATAAGGTTCAACACTCATATGATATGAGAAGTAAGTATGAAAAGTGAAGTGTAAATGTAGAAGAACTACAATTACTAGTTTTGTTTATGAAAATGTGTTGAACAAGTTGTTATGTTTGACATCGCATGACCTATCCCCAATAGGTAGTCTATTGAGTTAATATACCAACCCCTAAGTCCACAATCAACACTTCAACTCCAGTATGTTATCGTTCGTTTATGGATATACACTCCCGAAAGATGTCTGGGATAACCCAAGTAATGATCAAATAATGTTGGGAGGATGAGTGTCAACCAATAGTACCATCTGCATATACACGGTCTAGATCCACTAGTTAATGATTGCTGGCACCTTACTCCGGTATAATAATTGTTTGTCATGCCAATGCGATAATGAAAATGTATAGATGTTGAGGTACAGTCTTAGTAAAATAGTATCATTTGTTTATGTTTTCCACCCCACAGTTTATAAAACAGTAAAAGTAGTAAAGGGGTCTGTGGACTCACCTGGGCAAAGCTTAGCTCTTGATAAATCTTCTCTTTAATGACTCCTAGCGCCTAAACGCAATAACGTTTCTAATTAGACTAAGCTAACACAGGCGATCTAATAATAAATGATATATGATATATGATTAACATTATGTTTTATGTTTTGTGACATCGAAATGAAATGAAATAAAATGAGTTCTGAAATGAAATGAAATGGGCTTGGGTAATGCTTAATGGGCCTAGATGGGCTTAATTGTCTTAATGGGCCTAATGGGCCACTAGGTGGGCCACTTGGGCCTCATGTTGGGCTTAGGCCCGATTAGATTGGGCCATGGATTGGGCTTGGGCCCAATTGGGTTCCGTTTGGGTAAGTCATGGGCCAAAGGTTTGGGCTTTGGTCCAAATGGGCTTGGTTACTAATGGGCCGACTAAGGTTGGCCCAATAGGCTAAGATAGATCAAATGGTCCAAGTACGGGCCTTGGCGCGATTAGGAATTCGGGTTTTAGTCACAGTTTTTGGTCAAGATTCCGGCCTTGACCCGGTTTGACTTATGGGTCAAAATTAGTCAAATCTAGAAGTCAATATTGGTCAAAATAGTCAACAAAAGTCAACAAAAGTTAACTAGGGTTAGGGTTTCGGTTTCTACGGTTTGTGTTTAGGTGTGGGTCGGCCGAATAGGCCAAGACCCTACGGTTTTGGTCTAGATTCGGTCTAGGGTTCGAGTTCAGGGTTAGGTTTGGCTAGATTTATGTATTTTGGTCATAACTAGGTCAGATCTAGGGTTAGGCACTAGAATTGTTCTAGATCTAGGGTTTGGTCACAAATCTACGGTTTAAGACAATAGATCAAATGAATAACGAAACAATCAACGATCAAATGAACAAGGATTAATCCGTAGACATGCATGCAAGCATGCACGTCGAACATGGGGACCATGGCTTCACCTAGACCATATGACCTTTGGCAATGGTCTCGAGTTTGTGTTGATACCGAAGCAATAGAAAAACAACAAAAAAGGATTCGGGTTTTCATATCTTGCGATTGAAAATCAAAGAAAAGGAGAAAAGGGTGTTGGGGAATTGCTTGGGACTAACGAGGGCTTGAGATCGGACGAACTAGGGTTCGGTCCTTGGGAGCCTTGGCCGAAATTTGTAAAGCAAAATAGGGTTGGGATTGCTTGGTATTTATAGGGAGATATCTAGGGTTTCAAGTAGGTGTTTGAGTACAACTCAAACTAGTTTGAATTAGGATAACAATAATGATCATGGATGAGATTACAAGTTTAGATTGAAACAAGATGGTGATATACTTGGAATTTGATAAGGATAATTATACCCTCATTGGGGCTGGACGAAAGAGGAGAGGGTAGGGTTTCGGCCACAATGTGGTCGGGACAACAATTGATGCGTCGGTTTTGGAATAAAATTCGTTACAAGTCACATTTGGTTATTATTTTGATTTATTGTTTTAAATAATACATAAGTATTATTTTTAGAAATGTTTTTATGAAATGAAGTCACCACAAGTAATATAAAATGTTATGTTAACTAAAATAGTTAAACACCGATGTATGGTGAAAATGTTAAATGTTTGGTGAACTAGTTATGTGTTTGGATGCCAAAAGTAGAAATGAAACGAAATGAGGAAGTTTCTAAAAATATAAACTTTCTAAATACAAAAATGATATGAAATGAGGAAAGTTTATAAAAATATAAACTTTCTAAAAGTAGAAATGATAGGAAATGAGGAAAGTATCTAAAATTATAAACTTTCTAAAATTAGAAATGATACGAAATGAGAAAGTTCCTAAAAATAGAAACTTTCTAAATATAGAAAGTAAGAAATGAAAATTAGTAACATACCAAAAATGTCGAGTTGTCACATTCTCCCCTGGTTGAAGAAATTTCGTCCCGAAATTTAAAACAAAGACAACAGGAGAGACAACGAGACACAGATGTGGATGTTAGGTAGTACTCATATCGAGGCGAGTACCGAGAAAGTTTTGCAATGATTGCTAAAACTGAGAAGTGAAACGAGTGACGCGATTAGATATGATAGATATTGGCACTCCATGTCGAGATACAACTTCCTTCAAGTAGATTCTTCTTAGCTTTTCCATTTGGTCTTCTTTAAATACGATAAAGTGTGATGATTTGGTCAAACGATTGACAATTACGCGAACTGTATCATGACCACTAGACGTTCGAGGTAACTTGGGTATGGAATCCATTGAGATTTGTTCCCATTTCTATCCAGGGATCTCTGTCGTTGTTGAAGACCAGCCGGTTTTTGATTTTTAGCTTTCACTTGTGAGCACGTTAGACATTTGTTGTCGTAGACTGCAATCTCTTTCTCCATGTTAGGCCACCAATAAAGTTCCTTTATATCTCAGTACATCTTGCCAGCACCGGGATGAATTGAATAGTTGGACTTGTGAGCTTCGTTTAGGATGATATGGCGAACATTTCAATGATTAGGGACCCATATACGATCCATAAAGTATAGGGTTCCATCCACCTTTGCTTCTAGTTGCTTCTCCATAAAACGTACGGCTTCCTTCTTCATGTTCTCTATCTCTAAGGCTTCAATTTGGAATTTATAAATTTGGGAGGATAGATTAGAAAGAATGGAAATTGGCAGGGCTCGAACACGACGAGGTTTGGGTTGCTCTTTCTGACTTAAGGCATCAGCTAAGACATTAGCTTTACCAGGATGATACTTGATCTCGCAGTCATAATCATTCATCAACTCTACCCATCTGCGTTGTCTCATGTTGAGCTCTTTCTGATTGAATATGTGTTGCAGAGTCTTGTGGTCGGTGAATATTATGCACTTGGTACCGTAGAGGTAATGTCTCCAAATCTTCAATGCGAACACCACGACACCTAACTCGAGATCATGCGTTGTGTAGTTCTTCCCGTGAATCTTCAAATGTCAAAAGGCGTAGGTGATCACCTTGGTGTGAAGCATCACAGAATACTACGAAATTGTCGGTTCCTTCGGGAAGAGATATAATTTGCGCGGAAAATATTATGGATCTTAGGGTTTGGAAGTGTAACATCCCAAAAATCAGGGGAAATTTAAAAATTTTTAAATAATAAAATAAAACAATTTCCCCAAGAGTACAAGTAACTCAAAGGTCCCAACTCATGAATAAAAATATAAAACCGTCTCGTGGTTATGATGCGGAAATAATAAAAGATTTTAAAACAAAACATGTTTGATTCGAAATAAAGGTTTTAATCCAAATCCATAAATATAAAAATAGAAACGCAGGTCATCAACCATTGACCTTCTCTTTGCCCTTGCTAGTACCTGAAAAATGGAGGGGAGTGATTGGGGTCAGCCACCGCTGAGTGAATAATATCAAAATAAACAAGTAATTACAAACAACTCAAGCCACATAAGTGATCCCTAGAGACTCTACTCAATTCTCAATTGCTCAAGTTTATTTTTCTCAGATTTTAAATTTATATAGCGCTTGTGTAAATCGAGTCGAGAGATCAACCTCACCTCTCCTTACACTAAAACGCCACTCAGGCTACCACACAGAATTGCCACTCATGCCACCACACAGATTTGTTATTTATTTTTATGTTTTCAACTCATAACATAAACCACTCAGATATTCCTATCACACAGCTCATCAGATACTCGGCACGTCTGTCTTAGATCAGTGATAAATAAAAACAGCCACACAGATACTCAGATAACAGATCAATCACACAGAAAGTAAAATAGATCAAAATAGTTAACCACATAAGTCATGCACGTATCGCTATAACTGAATACACGGTGAGAATACTCACGCTCAATCAACAAGACAATTCACAACACATAGCACAAAATCATGAATCGAAAGTAAGTACAAGTTTATAGTGAGATTACCCACCTCGAATAACCGTAAGCTCCTAAATATCCTCGGTACTGAAGAGCGTCTCTAACAAGTCCTAAAGGGTCCTACAAAGTACAAGAAAGCTCGGGTTAGGATTAGACTCAAAGGTTGTTTCAGCAGAAACTACACAGCACTCAGCACTTTCGCGGGAACGGCTATAACTCTCAAACCGCTTACTAGATATAATTCAATTTTTTACAGTAGTTAAATGACTCAGAGGACTACAATTTGACAGAAGACCTCGGAAGCCAAAACCAAACAGAAAAGGCTCAAAACAGGCTCACAAGACAGAATAGCTGAACCGAAAACTAATCTGCGATGGTTTACTAAAACAACTATAATTTTTATACCGTAAATCAGATTAACGAGTCGTCAGCGGCATTGGAAAGAGGACTCAGAAAACTAGAGACCATTACGGGCCAAAAATCCAAAAACGTATTTTAAGTGTGTTAAAGAGAGCCTCAAACAGGGCGAGCAGATTCTGTCCATATTTTGGTTTGATATTTAAAACTCTTTTAAAATCCCCGACATCAATCCGCTTACTCCCGAGATAACCGGCAGCCCCGTAACTCACTTATAGTTTCAGGAACATGTTTTCAATGAATTTAATCTTATATATTAAAAATATATCTTGTGGTAGGAAACCAAGAACCCTACGGGTTCGGTTTCCGATTTTCGGTTATCAACGTTTAGGGAAACAACAACGGTTCTTACCCAACCCGGGACACCCACGAACTCAGAGAATCTCCCGACAATTCATAAATTCAGAATTAACAACCCGACACTCCAACCTCACGAACGAAGGAAAAATGATTATTAGACCAATAGATCAGCCAAAAACAACTACAATAACTCCCACCCTCTAACCCTAACAGTTTCGGTCTCCATACCAATGGTAACACTCGAACCTACACTGAAACATGGTTAATATCCCGAGCAGAAGGTAGTTATTAAACGTCCAAAACAGAAACAACAGATTAAAACAAGGTAACAAGGAGTGGGAGGCTACCGAATGGGTTATGAGTCCGGCTAGAAATACTCGGTGATGGCTTGGACGGAAACACACTAAAGCTCGGATGGAAAGGAGCTTATCTTAACACTCTTGCTCATGGTCTATCCATGTCTGATTCCCCATCACGTCCAAGAACAATTGTTAATAAAAATCGGCCAAGAAAAGGAGAGGTTAAACTAGAACTTACCCCGAATTCTTACTAGATCGAGAGCCCGGATAACACTGCTTGGTTTCTTTCTTCCACTTGTTCAATGAACAAGAAGAAATGGCAGAGATGGTGTAGATGATGCTGCTGCGGCCAAGGGGTGTTTTAGGTTGGAAATTCAGTTTATGGTAAACAATTATGAGTGGTATCATGCTCTAAAAATTGCAAAGCTTGGTTAACAAGCAAAAGGCGTCAAAAGACCCCATGTGGCCGACTTAGGGGTGGTCCAAAGGAAAAGAAATGGGCCAATCTCTAGGTTGCATGTGGGCCTTCAAAAAAAACGAGCAAGGGAGGATAACAAGTTGGGCCCCATCACATACTCATTAAACTCGGATGAAACTCAAAAGTGGAACAAGGTATGGTTGACACGGTCTTCATGGTTCCGCACAAGGAAAACAATTAAGAAGAAATTGGTTCGAGATGGAAACGAAGTAGTATAGGATAGGCCTTGGCCTATCGGCCGGCCTAAAAAATTATTAAACGTCTAATATTATTAACTCGGGATTAAATGTTACGTCACATTTAATTGACTCATAGATATATTTTCAAGATTTTAATAACACCCTAGTTATTAAATAATTAATCCTCATGATTAATTAAACACAAATTAAATGACACCCTTGTCATTAAAAGAATAATGCGTATTTATTTTACCTCGAATTAAATACACCTACAGGCACATAACTCATGTAAATCTCAAATAAATAAGCAACAAATAATTTATTTAACAAAACGTCGATATACAATACTTTTTAGGGCGTTACAACTCAACTCCACTTAAAAAGCCTTCGTCCCCGAAGTCATGGCTCGGAAGAAGCTCAGGCTCGACATCGACACATATCCTCGAATGGGCAGACACGAAAAATGTCATGAATAAAAGAAAACTCCTCAAGGCGACTTACGCGATCAGAATAACTCTAGTTCTTGCAATTGCTCGTACAATCTTCCGTCTCTGACGGCGCAAAATGATTAGGCTCAGAAAGAATAAAATCAAAATGATCTCTAGGGGTCTCGGGTTAGTGATGAAAAGAAATGTCAATAAAAGCACAAAATAGCCCACAATACTCTGCTGAAGGCGTCTTCTTGTTCTCATAGTCGGACACAGTTGCCGCACCCAGCGATTAACGTTGTGTTGAATCTCCGATTCAACTCCACTTGGAGAATTGTTATGGGTTGGTTGGTGGCGCAAATGATCTCGGCGTAGTGCTCGGTCATTCAACTCATGCTCAAAATCATACTCGGCCCTCTCACGATGATAAAAATAAGTTTTCATGGGAAAAACTTTCCTGCACAGTTCCAACAGTTATCACTTCTACATTTTATCAACATAAAAATAAATATATTTTATTATTGTCAATCTCTACCAATAATGGCACCTCAAGGTCCCTACCCTATGGGACATTAGTTTGTTTTAAAACAAAATGAACAATTTAGCGGTTCACGCCGCTTTCATACAATACACAACAAGTACATAATTCACATAAATGTATTTTATCACACGTAAACCTTGTTAGAATTCGTGACTTAATCACCGATGATTAAACTGTCAGAATCATAACCTTAATCATTGGTGATTAAAGTGTTAGATTTGTAATAGCTTAATCATCGATGATTAAACTGTCAGAATCGTAACCTTAATCATTGGTGATTAAAGTGTTAGATTTGTAATAGCTTAATCATTGATGATTGAACTGTCAGATTCGTGGCAACTTAATCATTGGTGATTAAACTGCCAGACTCGTGACAGCTTAATCATAAGTGATTAAATTGTCAGAATTTAGTGCCCACCGACACACATGTACGGGTATCATGGCCGATGATGCACGAGCCTATCGGGTCACACGCCGGGGGAATTCCTTTCCGATAACACTTAAATTAAGAGAGATAAATAAAGATGTTGGGAGAAATAAAAATGGCTTTTATTTCATTGGACCATTTAATGGTCCAATGCATGTGAAGGAAATCCACTACTTTTCTCCACATGCTTGCTTTAATTCTATTGGACCACTCTTTGGTCCAATGCATGTAGAGCTTTGACACCCACCTCCACATGCTCTCTTATGTATATAAGAGAGATGTGGGAGGTTGATTAGGGGTTAATGCAATTCGTTTTTCTCTCTAAAAATACAAGTGTTTGGTTACCGAAAATCTAAGAAGATTTCTTGAGCTTTTTCGGTGTCGGGTTAGCAACTTGGAAGGAATCGCTCACTCGGTGTGGATCAACGGTAGAGGGGAACGACTTTGTGACCTTCATCGATTTAAGAGTTCATCACTATTCTTGCGGGTGTCTTCGAGGGTATGATGTTCTCTTTCTCTTCTTTGTTGCACGATTTGGGTTTAGAGATTCGGTCATTGGTGGATCTTGGTGGTTAAATTAAATTTTAAATTTACGTTTCCGCTGCGTTTTAGAACCCACCAAAATCAAACAGTGGTATCAGAGCCAACAGTGGTATCATGCACATTTTCGGGCTGGAACGACTTCGTGACCTTCATCCATTTAAGAGTTCATCACTATTCTCGCGGGTGTCTTCGAGGGTATGATGTTCTCTTTCTCTTCTTTGTTGCACGATTTGGGTTTAGAGATTCGGTCATTGGTGGATCTTGGTGGTTAAATTAAATTTTAAATTTATGTTTCCGCTGCGTTTTAGAACCCACCAAAATCCAACAGTGGTATCAGAGCCAACTCTAACCGAATCGTGCACATTTTCGGGCTTGAAAAACGATTTGAGGATCGGTTTTGCCATTTTTTAGTTTTCGGGTTTTAGCCTTGCTAAACCCATAATATTTTGACTCACACACTTATATGCTTGTCATGATTTTGGCATGAAATGCATGCATGCATAAATTTGTGTTGATGTATGTAATTTATTACATGCAAAGATTCTTAGTGCCTTGAGTGTTTGATTTCGAATCTTTGTCAAAATATTTTTATGAGTGGTTGTTGGCACACCATTTTAGCTTTCATGTTTGTAGTAGCTAGTAGATTGGTAACCATTATGCCCTTGACCTTTTGCCGTGTGTTTGGTTGTTATTCATTTGGTGACTTTGTCACAATGGTTTGTAATTAATAATTTATTAATTTTGGTATGTAATATTTATTAATTATGGCTTGCATGCCATTGATTTTCATTTGTAATTGTACTAGTTAGTAGGATTTCGTGGCTTGTTAGCCATTTCTATATTTTCTATGTACTTGTAAAACGAAGATCAAAAGACAACCAAATGGAATCATGAAGTGATGTCTAGGCAACCTTGGATTCGATGAAGTCTAATGGAGACGGCGGATTTAGTGGGAGCTCACATGGAAGGTCATTATTTGTCCATAGTTGACCATGTTTTTCCCGGGTTGGCTCACGGGAAAAACGCATAGGCTTTGGGCATGGTTACCAATTTTGTTGTATGCGTGTGATGTTTATTTATTTGCTTGGTTGTTAGATTTTCGCAAGGTTAAATAAATAAATAGATTAATTAAAAATGGTTTAATTAAATCACTCGCAATAGATTAATTAAAAGGTGAAAAAAGGTTTTGTCACGAAGGTAATTAATCAAAATTTTAAAAGGGATTAATTAAAAGGTGAAAAATGTTTTTGTCACAAAAGTAATTAATCAAAGTTTAAAAGAAACAAAAACCCGTTTTTAGAGAATATCATTTTTATTATCCTAATGATGACGCCACCCAAATCTTGCTAGACAAAGTTGGTTGTCGTGCATTAGCCGAGCCGATTTTGAATAGACAGTGTGGAAGGTGAGTGTGATTCATTTTGTATGATTGGTCGTCGTGCATTAGCCAAACCATTATAGTAAAAATGTTTCACCGCGTATCATGTTGGATGATTTATTTGATTTCTCACAAAATGTAAGTCTTGCACTATCCATTGGAGTGTCACCACTTAAGTCTTGTGGAGCAAGGTCGGTTGTCGAGCGAAACCGAGTCGTGCCTTGTGAAGCAAGATAAGGGTGTGTATAAGTTCCTTAATTAAGTTGGTTGTCGAGCGAAACCGAGCCAATTTAGTTATGGGCTTATCGTGAATCTAGATGGTCGATTTACAAACTTCAAACTAGGTTTTAAATGATTGTCGAGCGAAACCGAGTCATTTAAAATTTGGTTTGAGGTTAGTGCATGTAGGGATCAAACATGCCAATTGACACAATGGTTGTCAAGTGATCCCGCAAGAAGCTAAGAGTTGTAAGTCACAATTGGTACAAAATAAATGCAATTGGTACAATTGGTACAATATGATTATTGGTACAATTGGTACAATATGGCATTAGTACAATATGGTGATCACAATGGTACAATGGATACCACCGGAAATAGCTTTGCATTATGATCCGCGGCATACCCGTCATAATGTATTGTGAAATACGGATTCTTAGCCCTTGTTAAATATGAAAGTTTTGGGTAATATATTTACAAGGACCCATCAAACTAACTAAAACTACTTTGCTATTTTAATAGATGGCATCTTCGAACCCCACCACCACCACCAATGTTTCTTTAAGAGTTTTCCTTGAAAAGGAGAAACTCAATGGTGCAAATTTCCTTGATTGGGAGAGACAATTAAAACTTGTTCTCCGCCATGAAGGAAAGATGCACGTGATTGAAGGACCTCTTCCCGATGAACCAGGGGATGATGCAATTCAAGCAGCACACGATGCTCATGAACTTCTCATGAAAGAAAATGAGGACATTTCATGTCTTATGTTGAGCACTATGACTCCTGATTTGCAATAGCAAATTGATCATTTGTACGCTTATGAGCTTATTTTACAGTTGCGGGACATGTTCCAACAGCAAGCAAAGCTAGAGCGGTACGAGTGCCTCAAGAATGTGCTTGATTGTAAACTCCTCGAAGGCGGGGATGTGAGCGCTCACGTGTTGCGGATGAAAGCAAACGTGGAACGCTTGGAGAAGTTAGGCTTCTCCATTGGGAAGGAATTGGCCGTGGATTTTATCCTTAGGTCTCTTCCTACATCATATGAACAGTTTGTTATGAACTATCATATGCATGGTATGGACAAGTCCATAATGGAGCTTCATGGTATGTTGAAGACCACCGAGTCTACCATGACCAAAAGAAAGCCCAACCCAACACATCCCGTCCTTGCAATTCGAGAAGGAAAGGTCTCCAAGAAGAAGAAGTCCACCCCTACCCCTCAAGGTAAGGGTAAAGGCAAGGTTGGTGCGCCCAAGCCTAAGCCTACTTCGGTCAAGATGGCAAAAGGAAAAGTTCCTCAAGCCATGACACCGGAAGATGCGGACTACTTCTATTGCGGGAAAAAGGGGCATTTCCGCCGTAGTTGCCCAACATACCTTGAGGAACTCAACAAGCTAAAAGCTAAAGGAGTTGGAGGTACCTCAAAGCAAGGTATGTACATGATTGAACTCTATCAAACTTCTACTTCGCAAAACTGGGTCTTAGACACCGGTTGTGGCACTCATATTTGTAACAAATTTCAGGTGCTATTGGAAAGTGAGAAGTTGATGAGAGGGGAACATGATCTTGTCATGGGAAACAAGCATGTTGTCCCGGTTGAAGCTCAAGGAAACGTGAAGTTGTCCTTTGAATCCGGTTCCTTTATTTTGTTGAAAAATGTACGTTATTCGCCTCATGTGGCAAGAAACATTATTTCTTTTCATGCTTTGTATGACGATGGTTCTGCATTTACCTTTAATGACAATGGTTCTATTTCTTGTTTCAAAGATAGTACTTGTTATTTTAATGCTTTACCATATCATGGCATTTATGAGGTGATAGCACATGTTAGCAACAAAAGATCAATCATGCAAGTTGGTTCTACATCCAAAGATACTTTGGATAAATTATCCTTATGGCATAGTCGTCTTGGCCACATAAACAAGACTCGCATTTCCAAGCTCCAAGCAATTGGGTACTTGGAATCATTTGAAAATGGTTCAAATGATGTATGTGAATCTTGCTTATTAGGCAAGATGACTAAAGCTCCCTTCACCGGTGTTAGTGAGAGGGCTAAGGGTTTATTAGACATTATACACACTGACGTGTGTGGTCCATTTAAACATAAGTCAGAAACCATAAGTCAGAAACCTTTATAGATGATTATAGTAGGTTTGGATATGTTTACTTGATTAAACATAAGTCAGAAACCTTAATCATTGGTGATTAAAGTGTTAGATTTGTAATAGCTTAATCATCGATGATTAAACTGTCAGAATCGTAACCTTAATCATTGGTGATTAAAGTGTTAGATTTGTAATAGCTTAATCATTGATGATTGAACTGTCAGATTCGTGGCAACTTAATCATTGGTGATTAAACTGCCGGACTCGTGACAGCTTAATCATAAGTGATTAAATTGTTAGAATTTAGTGCCCACCGACACACATGTACGGGTATCATGGCCGATGATGCACGAGCCTATCGGGTCACACGCCGGGGGAATTCCTTTCCGATAACACTTAAATTAAGAGAGATAAATAAAAATGTTGGGAGAAATATAAATGGCTTTTATTTCATTGGACCATTTAATGGTCCAATGCATGTGAAGGAAAGCCACTACTTTTCTCCACATGCTTGCTTTAATTCTATTGGACCACTCTTTGGTCCAATGCATGTAGAGCTTTACCACCCACCTCCACATGCTCTCTTATCTATATAAGAGAGATGTGGGAGGTTGATTAGGGGTTAATGCAATTCGTTTTTCTCTCTAAAAGTACAAGTATTTGGTTACCAAAAATCTAAGAAGATTTCTTGAGCTTTTTCGGTGTCGGGTTAGCAACTTGGAAGGAATCGCTCACTCGGTGTGGATCAACGGTAGAGGGGAACGACTTTGTGACCTTCATCGATTTAAGAGTTCATCACTATTCTTGCGGGTGTCTTCGAGGGTATGATGTTCTCTTTCTCTTCTTTGTTGCACGATTTGGGTTTAGAGATTCGGTCATTGGTGGATCTTGGTGGTTAAATTAAATTTTAAATTTACGTTTCCGCTGCGTTTTAGAACCCACCAAAATCCAACAAACCTTAGATAGTAGGCAACTCATGCTTCTTACTCAATTTTAAATATACTCAGAATGCACTCGTCTTAAATTCCCACAGCTTGCTTTTAATTCAACGCAAGCTATATTATTAATTTAACTCAAATCTTGTTTAATGACTTTCTCACCAGTCACGCAATATACTCATTTTTCTCGTTCCTGCAATTTCTCGCATGATCAAATTTAATTCTTCATACCACTTGAACGGATAATTTCTCTTTTAAGCCGTGTTATTGATTCTCTTGTTAACTCATATTTAATAATTTCTCAATGACTCTTTTTAATATTACTCACTTAACTCATTTTAAGGATACTTATAAATTCTCATAATAATTTTATCATTTATCTCGTTAATTATTTTCTTGATTTGTTTTTATTTAAATTGTCTCCTGATTAATTTGACTAATTGTCCACTTATAAATCTCATTTTATTTTTGAAGTTCGAACACCTCAAATAAATGATTTCTCTTTACTCAATTAATTAACTCGTTATTTCTCATGTACTTAATTAATCAATTATTTTCGCGTTCTCCATAAAAATTTCCTCAATACTTTATATTTTTAGCTCCTCCTCGGTTTAGAAATTCATGAAAATTTTATTGTCTAATAGACTTATATATTTTTCTCAATTGCTCATCTCAATAACTATTAACAGTTTAGTAATTATTCAATACCGCACAATATTTGGTGATTTTCAATTTGATAATTTAACTCGATACTTCTCCTTAGTTTTTAATTTAATATTTGTTCATAAATAACATTTTATCATATGGTTCATTCTAATAATTTATCTGTTTAACTTGATTTATTAGCTCGGTAATTTCTCAGTAATAATAAAATTTTCCACATAAATTATTATGGCGATCTTCTCATGACCGACTCATTAACCAATATTCTTATTATTCTAAGTTTAAAATTTCTCGATTTATGAATTTCTTACAACTTGATAATTATACCATTACATGAAATTAATTGTTCTTCATTATTCTTATAATTACTCTAATCACATGCACATATATCTATCACTCAACACAATAATTTGGCTCCACAATGTTCTCAACTGGAATTTTATAATTTTCTCATAATAGTGTTTTCCTCAATTAACTCGATTTGAATAATTCATAATAAATTCTCCTATTTTAATAACCTCTTATCATCTCATTATTTTCTCATATGAATAGTTTCTCGATTTAAAAGTTACTCGTATAAACTCTCCAGCCAATAATATGAATATATATGCTCATAACAATAATAATTATAAATAACACACAACAAAAAAAATTCTCTTGGTAAATCTCTTAATTTACTCCTACTCAACTCCACTTGGAGAAAAATCGTCCCCGAGTTTGGAATTGTCACTCAAAATCACATAGAACTCGTTACGAACACTCGATAGTTCGGTTTATTGATTCGCATTGGGTTTTCTCAATTATAACTCTTCTCTATCATTGTCTCATTAACAATTCGTCATTTGATGATTTATCATAAGTCAAGCTCGTTAAATTTATTAGCACCACAAATCTTTATTTCGCGTTACACATTCACGATTATTTCTTGTTCGAATCTGAGTTTTAAGTTCTCATTTTAGCTTACTCATAGCGTGTTTGGTATTGGTATAACCATGTAACAATTTGTCGTTAAATAGAATTCTCATTTTATTCGTAGTGAACAAATCTCGTAAATTTTCTTTTGTCAATTAACTCATTAATTAACTTGTCTTGGGTTTCTCATCTCATCCAATCAGTGATATTTTAGCTTTACAACTTTTATTAACCCTATCAAAGTTTTATCTCTTACTCAATTAATTGCATAACTTCTTATTACTCCATTAACAATTCCAGTCATTTGATGTCATTTACTAATAAAACCTAATTCTCTATTTTTTTTTTACTGAAAACTTTGAATAACCAGTTATATTTATTCGGCACAACTATTTATTAGATCAAACATTTTGACTCAAATTAGTAGTTACTTATAACTTTAAATATAATTTCCCATTTAATTCGTTTAAATAAACGCTCATTCATCTCTTGATTTATTAATTTCTCATAATTCATAATTTCTCGCTCAAAACGAATTACTTATTCTCCATTTCCAAACATTTAATTTACTTCTACATTACCCAGATAACAATTTATCATTAATGAATCGTACTCAATTTGGTGTAATAAACCTTCACTTGATTTGTTTGGATAACTCCTTATCACTTAACATTTTTCTTATTTTCTCATTTATTTTGCTTTAACGATTGTTCAATCGTTCTCGATAACTCAATTAAATCATTTAATGAATTCAACCCAATTTGGTTTATTAGTCTCTCTCTTGACATGTTTTGATAACTATTTATCAATTCGTGTTTGATGATTCTCTTATTCAATTGATTGCACTTTTTATCATGAATCTCTTGTAGTGATTTTAGTTTCTACTTATATAAAATAATTGAGGGTTTTAATGATACATAGATGCTTGACGAATGGTCTCCTTGAATCCTTTTCGAAACATAGGCATGGGTCATGTGCGTATAATAATAGGGGCCCTCTATTATTATCCACACCTACCCATCTCATGGTTTCGAGCCAGTTTAAAAAATTCCACGATCTCCCATCCTCATACCATCCACATAACAAGTAGTTCACATCAACAAGTATAGTATATATATCTATGTATAGTCGCACAATTCACGCTCATCTCAAATTAATTCTCTTTTATTCTCTTAGTAATCAATGTCACTCGCGACGTTTTAAATAAACTAAATAACTCATAAATCAATACTAGAGGCATAAGGTCATCGTGATGCACTGTTTCTCGATTTGGATTTGGACTCATTTTAAAAACACTTTTGAAAAACTTATTTTGAAAACTCGTGCTTCGACTTGAGTTTGGTATCCACCCCTTGTGAACCCAATTTTCTCAAGCCAGAGCTCTGATACCAACTTGTAAATCCCAAAAATCAGGGGAAATTTAAAATTTTTTAAATAATAAAAGAAAACAATTTCCCCAAGAGTACAAGCAACTCAAAGGTCCCAACTCATGAATAAAAATATAAAACCGTCTCGTGGTTTAAATGCGGAATAATAAAAGATTTTAAAACAAAACATGTTTGATTCGAAATAAAGGTTTTAATCCAAATCCATAAATATAAAAATAGAAACGCAGCTCATCAACCATTGACCTTCTCTTTGCCCTTGCTAGTACCTGAAAAATGGAGGGGAGTGATTGGGGCCAGCCACCGCTGAGTGAATAATATCAAAATAAACAAGTAATTACAAACAACTCAAGCCACATAAGTGATCCCTAGAGACTCTACTCAATTCTCAATTACTCAAGTTTATTTTTCTCAGATTTTAAATTTATATAGCGCGCTTGTGTAAATCGAGTCGAGAGATCAACCTCGCCTCTCCTTACACTAAAATGCCACTCAGGCTACCACACAGAATTGCCACTCAGGCCACCACACAGATTTGTTATTTATTTTTATGTTTTCAGCTCATAACATAAACCACTCAGATAGCCCTATCACACAGTAGCACCTAATGACTCTGTACCGGCTAAGATACTCGGCACGTCTGTCTCAGATCAGTGATAAATAAAAACAGCCACACAGATACTCAGATAACAGATCAATCACACAAAAAGTAAAATAGATCAAAACAGTTAACCACATAAGTCATGCACGTATCGCTATAACTGAATACACGGTGAGAATGCTCATGCTCAATCAACAAGACAATTCACAACACATAGCACAAAATCATGAATCGAAAGTAAGTACAAGTTTATAGTGGGATTACCCACCTCGAATAACCGTAACCTCCTAAATATCCTCTGTACTGAAGAGCGTCTCTAACAGGTCCTGAAGGGTCCTACAAAGTACAAGAAAGCTTGAATTAGGATTAGACTCAAAGGTTGTTTCAGCAGAAACTCATAGCACTCAGCACTTTCGCGGGAACGGCTATAACTCTCAAACCGCTCACTAGATATTATTCAAATTTTTACAGTAGTTAAATGACTCAGAGGACTACAATTTAATAGAAGACCTCGGAAGCCAAAACCAAACAGAAAATGCTCAAAACAGGCTCACAAGACAGAATAGCTGAACCGAAAACTAATCTGCGATGGTTTACTAAAACAACTATAATTTTTAAACCGTAAATCAGATTAACGAGTCGTCAGCGGCATTGGAAAGAGGACTCAGAAAACTAGAGACCATTACGGCCAAAAAATCCAAAAACGTATTTTAAGTGTGTTAAAGAAAGCCTCAAACAGGGCGAGCAGATTCTGTCCATATTTTGGTTTGATATTTAAAACTCTTTTAAAATCCCCGACATCAATCCGCTTACTCCCGAGATAACCGGCAGCCCCGTAACTCACTTATAGTTTCAGGAACATGTTTTCAATGAATTTAATCTTATATATTAAAAATATATCTTGTGGTAGGAAACCAAGAAGCCTACGGGTTCGGTTTCCGATTTTCGGTTTTCAACGTTTAGGGAAACAACAACGGTTCTTACCCAACCCGGGACACCCACGAACTCAGAGAATCTCTTGACAATTCATAAATTCAGAATTAACAACCCGACACTCCAACCTCACGAACGAAGGAAAAATGATCATTAGACCAATAGATCAGCCAAAAACAACTACAATAACTCCCACCCTCTAACCCTAACAGTTTCGGTCTCCATACCAATGGTAACACTCGAACCTACACTGAAACATGGTTAATATCCCGAGCAGAAGGTAGTTATTAAACGTCCAAAACAGAAACAACAGACTAAAACAAGGTAACAAGGAGTGGGAGGCTACCGAATGGGTTATGAGTCCGGCTAGAAATACTCGGTGATGGCTTGGACGGAAACACACCAAAGCTCGGATGGAAAGGAGCTTATTATGAGTGGTATCATGCTCTAAAAATTGCAAAGCTTGGTTAACAAGCAAAAGGCGTCAAAAGACCCCATGTGGCCGACTTAGGGGTGGTCCAAAGGAAAAGAAATGGGCCAATCTCTAGGTTGCATGTGGGCCTTCAAAAAAAAACGAGCAAGGGAGGATAACAAGTTGGGCCCCATCGCATACTCATTAAACTCGGATGAAACTCAAAAGTGGAACAAGGTATGGTTGACACTGTCTTCATGGTTCCGCACAAGGAAAACAATTAAGAAGAAATTGGTTCGAGATGGAAACGAAGTAGTATAGGATAGGCCTTGGCCTATCGGCCGGCCTCAAAAATTATTAAACGTCTAATATTATTAACTCGGGATTAAATGTTACGTCACATTTAATTGACTCATATATATATTTTCAAGATTTTAATAACACCCTAGTTATTAAATAATTAATCCTCATGATTAATTAAACACAATTAAATGACACCCTTGTCATTAAAAGAATAATGCGTATTTATTTTACCTCGAATTAAATACACCTACAGGCACATAACTCGTGTAAATCTCAAATAAATAAGCAACAAATAATTTATTTAACAAAACGTCGATAATATAATTACAATACTTTTTAGGGCGTTACAGGAAGGCCAATTCTTGTTTTTCGCCCAGACAAATTTCTCATCTTTTTGCGTCAACGCCTATAAATCTTTAGCTATCTTCGCGAAATTCTTGATGAATCTTCTATAATAGCCAGTAAGACCAAGAAATTGTCTAATTTCTGTTGGGGTCTTTCGAGTTTCCCATTTCTTACTAGCCTCGAGCATTGTAGGATCAATGTGGATTCCTTCCTTGTTGATGACATGCCCTAGAATTTGTACTTCACGCAACCAGAATTCACACTTGGACATCTTGGCATACAACTTCTCTTTCTCCAACCACTCAAGAATGATTCTTAAGTGCTCTCCATTTTCTTCACTTGCTCGTGAATTGATGAGAATATCATCTATGAAGAAGAAGACGAATTTGTCGAGATATTGCTTGCACACTCTGTTCATGAGATCCATAAATACAGCAGGCGCATTGGTTAAACCAAACGGGATTACCAAGAATTCGTAATGACCATAGCGAGTTCTGAATGTTGTCTTGGGTATATCTTCATCACGAACCTTCGACTGGTGATAGCTTGAATGAAGATCGATCTTGGAGTAGAAACTCGATCCTTGGAGTAGGTCGAATAGATCATCAATACGGGGAAAAGGATAACGAGTTTTAATGGTTGTTTTATTCAATTCTCGATAGTCAATACACATCCTCATTGAACCATCTTTCTTTTAACAAAAATGGACCGGAGTTCCCAGGATGAGAAACTCGGTCGAATGAAACCAAGATCAAGATGTTCTTGTAATAGAGGATAAAGTATTTGCATTTCAGACGGTGCAAGACGCTAAGGAGAATGTGCGATAGGAGTGAATTTTTGGAATCAAAACGATGCGGAATTCAACTTGTCTCTGAGGTGGCAGTCCAGGCAATTTTGCCAGGAAAAAAATAGGAAAATCACGAACGATGGGAATTTCCTCAATCTTACGATCGTTGGACTGCTTGCGAACGATATGAGCAAGAAAGGCTTGGCATCCTTTACGAAGATATTTTGTGTTTTCATAGCATTTACGAAGAAATGCTTGGCATCCTTTACTAATTTTTAAAATAGTTAAGAACATAAAATATTTGTGTAACGAAAAGTTGAATTAGACGTGCGGCGACGACTTGTCGTCTTCTTCTGATTCATCTTTTGCTTCAAAGTATTCTTCAGGCTCTGACTCTTCTTCTGGTTCTGATTCTGATATCTGTTCTAGTTCTGGCACTGGTTCTTGTCATCGAAGGGTTCTTGAAGCTAAATTAAGACGCGACTTCGCAGGCGTAGACACAAATAAAATACCGCCCTCAAACTTACGAAATAAAATTCGACGTTGGCCAATCGGAGGACCATTTGGGACAACCGGTATATGACGTCTTCTTGGTCGCCGATGCCATTGAACAACTGCAGACGAAGGAATACTTCTAGGCGTGGTAGTAGGCGTATTATAGTAGACGTACTTATAGTAGTAGTAGAGACGTATAGAAAATAAAATTTTAGAAATAATAGGTTTGTACTAGAATATTACTTTTATTAAACACATTCCTAATAGATAATAGTTTTGAAAAGTATGGCACATCCCACTGACACCAGTTAAAAGAAGAATACTAATTTTTATTTTTACTTTTAAAACTAACTTTTTAAAATTGCTAAACATAAAGAAATTTTAGTAATAGAAATCAATTATAGGCGAATGTCGATGACTAAACATCTTCTTCTGGGTCAGAGTCTTCCTCAGGCTCTGACTATTCTTCCGGTTCTGCCTCTGGTTATGATTCTTATATTACTTATTGTTCTGGCACTGGTACTTTACGTTGTGGAGTTCTTGGAGCTAGATCACATCACGGTTTCGTAGGAGAATATAGGAAGATCATACCACCTTTAGGACGTCTTCTTGGGCGACGATGCCATGGGACAATAAGAGGTTGTACCACTGGCACTCGGACAACTGGCGCTCGGGCAACTGGCACTCGGGCAACTGGCAGTCGGGCAACTGCATAGCAGTACCTCGATCACTATCGTACAAGGAGTCAGACGAAATATCAATAACACTTGTGACGACATTCTACTCAGCACGACCTATAAAATCATTAGATTATAAAAATTTGGGCACTCTGAAGCATCACGCTGAAACGCTATTCTAAAGGCAATACTAACTAGGGCAATTGTTCTAATCTATGAAAAATGAAACTCCAGCATATGAGACTCAGCGAGCCATGAATATTTTTATTTTGTAAAAGTTTTTGTTTTGTCCAAAAATATTTTGTAGTTATAGACTAGGATTGCTAATTCACTATAAATTAAGCTCTGATACCAATCTGTCACTCCCCGCCAAAAATGAGTTTTACTTCATTTAGAATGTTTTGCGGAAGAACGGAGGTGTAACCTTCATTACAACATAGCAAATAGTAAGAAAACAAACAACCACGCAATTAACAAATGAAAACAGTTTTATTTTCTAAAAATAGAAAGTTTCCAAAAAATTTAGTTTCCGTAAATAGAAATAGTTTGGAAATGAAATGATTGTTCGTAAACTTAATGTTTTGTTCATGGCTCACGACAATCCACTTGCTCATATCCTCTAGTCTCACTGTGCTCCTAAAACACCTGAAAAACATAGAATAAAAGGGTCAACGAATAATGTTGAGTGAATCCACAGGGTTATTGTTTATGGTAAAAGTATTGTGTTTGCTACCCGAAATGATTATTAAGAAAATAGTTTTATGAATGAAAAAGTATAAGTTCAACATTGTTATGATATGAGAAATAAGTAGGAAAATGTAATGTAATTGTAGAATATTTACAAATACTAGTTTTGGAAATGAAAATGTGTTGAATAAGTTTGTTATGTATGACATCGCATGACTGTTATCCCCAACAGGTAGCTAGTCTATTAAGTTAATAAACCAACCCCTAAGTCCACAATAAACACTTCAACTCCAGTATGTTATCGTTCTTTTATGGATATACACTCCCGAAAGATGTCTTGGATAAGCAAGTAATAATCAAATAATGTTGGGAGGATGAGTGTCAGCCAATAGTGTCACACCCTGCCAAAAATGAGTTTTACTTCATTTAAAATATTTTGCGGAAGAACGGAGGTGTGACGTTCATGACAAGATAGCAAAAATTAAGTAAAGAAACAACCACGCAATAACGAATTAAAAATAGTTTCACATTCTAAAAATAGAAAGTTTCCAAAAATCGCAAGTTTCCTAAAATAGAAATTGTTTGGAAATGAAATGATTGTTCGTAAACTTAATGTTTTATTCATGGCTCATGACAATCCACTGCTCATATCCTCCAGTCTCACTGTGCACCTAATCACCTGAAAAATATAAATATAAAAGGGTCAACAAATAATGTTGAGTGAATCCATAGGGGTAATGTTTATTGTAAAAGTATTGTGTTTGCTACCCGAAATGATTATTAAGTATAGTTTTTATGACTGAAAAAGTATAAGTTCAACACTCATATGATATGAGAAATGAATATGAAAATGAAGTGTAATTGTAGAAGATATACAATTACTAGGTTTGTTTATAAAAATCTTTTGAACAAGTTGTGATGTTTGACATCGCATGACTGTTATCCCAACAATTAGCTAGTCTATTGAGTTAATATATCAACCCCTAAGTCCACAATCAACACTTCAACTCCAATAGGTTATCGTTCTTATATGGATATACACTCCCGAAAGATGTCTTGGATAACCAAGTAGTGATCAAATAATGTTGGGAGGATGAGTGTCAGCCAATAGTACTATCTGCATATCCATGGTCTAGATCCACTAGGTAATGATTGCTAGTAACCTTAGTCTAGTATAAAAATTGTTTGTCATGCCAACGCGATAATGAAAATGTATAAATGTTGTACAGTCATTGTAAAGTAGTAGCATAGTTTATGTTTTCCACCCCGATAGTTTATAGAACAGTAAAAAGAGTAAAAGGGGATGTTGACTCACTTGGGCAAAGCTTAGCAACTGATAGGACAGAGGACTCCTTCACATACTCCTAGCTTCCTAAACGATATAACATTCTAATTTGACTAAGCTAACGCAGGCCATCTATTTATGATATATGATATGTGATTAATGTTATGTTTCATGTTTAGTGACATCGAATGAACTAAGGTCATTGGGCCTTAATGGGCCGATATGAAATGAAACGAAATGAAATGGGCTTCAAAATGAAATGAAATGAAATGGGCTTTGAAATGAAATGAAATGAAATGGGCTTTGAAATGAAATGAAATGAAATGGGCTTTGAAATGAAATGAAATGAAATGGCCTTTGAAATGAAATGGGCTTGGGTTAGTCTTAATGGGCCTAAATGGGCCTAATGGGCTTAATGGGCCACTAGGTGGGCCACTTGGGCCTCATATTGGGCTTAGGTCCGATTAGGTTGGGTCATGGATTGGGCTTGGGCCCAATTGGGTTCGGTTTGGGTAAGTATTGGGCCAAAGGTTTGGGCTTTGGTCCAAATGGGCTTGGATACTAATGGGCCGACTAAAATTTGGCCCAATGGGCTTGGATAGATCGAAAGGGCCAAGTACGGGCCTTGGTCCGATTAAGAATTCGGGTTTGGGTCACGGTTTTGGGTCAAGAATCTGGCCTTGACCCGGTTTGACTTGTGGGTCAGAATTAGTCAATTCTAGCGGTCAACATTGAGCAAAATAGTCAACGAAAGTCAACAAAAGTCAACTAGATATAGGGTTTCGGTTTCTAGGGTTTGTGTTTGGGTGGGGGTCGGCCGAATGGCCTAGACCCTACGGGTTTGGTCTACGAACTCGGTAGGGTTTGGGGTTCGCTTTGGAACGAACTTGATCACGAACTCGGTAGGGTTTGGGGTTCGCTTGGCCGAAATTTGTAAAAGAAACTAGGGTTGATGTGGCGTGGTATTTATAAGGTAGATATTTAGGGTTTCAAAAGGAGTTTGTGTAGGATTGGGTTTCGTTCGAATCAAGATTGAGATAACTTCAAGGACTAGATAACGATAAACAAAAACAAAGGATAACACAACACCTTATGGTGGTTCGGCCGAGCAAGGGGGCACGAGCAAGGGGAAGGCCAGACACATAGGTGGTCGGTCAAGGTTTGGTGTCGGGTTAGAAGCTTAGCTCAATTCGAGTTACTTTTATTAAATTAAGTTCGTTTACTTCATAACCGATATAAAGTTACTATTCTAAGAAATGTTTTAGCTCAAATGTGTCACCATAAGTAAAATAATATGTTGTGGTGACTAAAATATTCAAAAACTAATGTTTGGTGCAAAAATAGATGTTTTGTTGTGTGTTTGGATGCCAAAAATAGAAATGTAAAAATATAGAAACTATCTGCATATCCATGGTCTAGATCCACTAGTTAATGATTGTTGGTAACCTTAGTCCAGTATAATAATTGTTTGTCATGCCAACGAGATAATGAAAATCTATAGTTATTGTACTATCATAGAAATAGTAGCATAGTTTATGTTTTCCATCCCGATAGTTTATAAAACAGCAAAAGTAGTAAAATGGGTTGTGGACTCACCTGCGCAAAGCTTAGCACTTGATAAATTAGAGGACTCCTTCACAGACTCTTAGCTTCCTAAACATATTAACATTTCTAATTAGACTAAGCTAACGCAGGCGATCTAATTATATAATTGTATATGATATATGATTTGCATTATGTTTTATGACATCGAGTGATCTTGGGTTATTGGGCCTTAATGGGCCGAAATTAATAGGATATTGGGCTTCCAATGAAATGGGCTTGGTTTAGGCTTAATGGGCCTAGATTGTCTTAATGGGTCGGCACTTGGGCCAAGGCCCGCCAAGATGGGCTAATTAGGCTTAGCAAAGACATATGGGCCGAATGGGCCACAGATTAGGCATAGCTCCGAGTAGGTTGCGCCATGGATTGGGTTTGGGCCCAATAGGGTCCGGTTTCGGTAATAGATGGGCTACGGGTTTGGGCTTTGGCACAAATGGGTTTGGTTACTAATGGGTCGTCTAAGGTTTGGCCCGATGGGTTTGGTTAGAACGAATGTGCCAAGTACGGGCCTTGGCCCTATTAAATTCTCGGGTTTGGGTCAATCGGTTGGGTCAAGCACAAGCTTTGACCCGGTTTCACTTGTGGGTCAACCTACGGTCAAATCTAGTCAACGAAAGTCAACTAGGGTTAATCGTAGTATTCGGCTAGGGTTAGGGTTCCGAATTAGGGTTAGGGTTCCGAATTAGAGTTTTGCTTAGTGATCTTGGGTTCGAATCTATGGGTGGTCAAACGGTTTGTCACCGGCAACCGGCGCCGGTGAGTCGAGTCTATGGTTCAAGTCACAACTATAAGCCTAAAGTTTAAGGCTTTCTAGGGTTTAACAAATCATAATTGGTCTAGGGTATATGGAAGATCAAAACAACAATTTAACAAGGTTTAAAAATCGATTAACGAATCAACTAAACAAAGCCATAACGAACTAGGAACAAACCGAGGACATGCATGCATGCATGCACGTTGACTTGGGGATCAAGGGTTGTCGAGACCATTTGACCTTCGGCCATTGTCTCGGGTTCGAAGTAGGCAACCGAAACAAGAAGAAAACGAGAGGGGATCGGAAATACCTTGGCTTACGAAAGAATGGGATCAAGAACGAATCCAAAAGGGTTCGTGTTTGCTTGGGATCAGACGAACTTGGGATTGCTTGGGGTTGCTCGGCCGAAAGAGAGGAATCAATAGGGTTTAGGGTTTGCCAAATGAGCTGTATTTATTGTGTGAGGGAAACTAGAGTTTGAGTCAAAATGGAATCAATTAAATTTAGATGGATAAGGATAAAAGCATTAGTTCAAAATCAAGGGATAAGGCCAACACCCCAAGGGGTGTTTCGGCCGAGTTTATTCGAGTGGGGGGTTTATGGACTAGTTCAAATCGTGTCACGTTTATATAATTAAATTTGTTTATTGTGTAACCAATATAAAGTTACTATTCTTAGAAATGTTTTAGCTCAAATGTGTCACCATAAGTAAAGTAATATGTTGTGTTGACTAAAATAGTCAAACACAGATATATGTTGTAAAAATAGATGCTTTTTTTGTGTCTTTAGATGCCAGAAATAGAAATGTTTAAAAATACAAACTTTCTAAATAAGAAAAGTTTAGAAATGAAATGAGATTAAAAACCGGAAATATCGACTTGTCACATTTTCGAACATTAAAATGACATGGGACCAAACATTCTCATAAATTGTCCACACATTCCAAAAATGTTTGTTCCGAATACATCTTTCTCTAAGAAAAAGAAAAAAGAAAGAGAAGAAGAAGATCTAGAAGATCAAGATCTATCAGATGTTGAAGAAATCAAACCCAAGGACCAGTGGACGGAGATGTATAAGAAGTTAGCGGGGTTAGATGCTGAAATCAAGTTCCTTCTTCAAACGTCTCTCCTAAACCACATTCTTATCACAGTCAGAGAATGTAGAACTGCAAAAGAAGTATGGGATATCCTAACAACACCCTATGAGGGAGTCGATGAAGTCAAAGCTAGCATTAACGCAATGTTAAATCGAAAATATGAAGCTTTCAATGTTATTACGGGTGAATCTCTTAAAATGTCCTACAGAAGGTTCACCAATACTGATAAACGAATTAAGTGAGTTTTGAATTAACTAGGAAATTCAGGAACTAATGTACAAGTTAATGGAAATCCTCCCAAAATATTGGCCTGTCATGTCCATGTTGGATTTATATGCACAGATAAGTACACGTGTCATCGTGTCCAATGTACTAAGGCACTAAAGGGTCACACCACTACACACCCAATAATGGATAACCGAATAAAGTAAGTTGTGTCGAATAATTAAGTAGTTAAGTTAACTATAATGAAGAGAATAAATGATAATAAATTAATTATTATTTATGAGGAAGGTTGAATATTAAGTTAAATATTTAATGGACCGTTAATTAATTGTTTACTAATTAACTAGCAAAAGTCCAAGGGTTCAAAGTGTCAATAGAAAGTTTAATTATGAGGTTAATCATAATTAAACTCCAAGGACCTAAACGTAACATATAACCTTATAAATAAGAGGCATGTGTTAAGGGTTTGAGGCTAATCACATTACACACTCAAAACCCTAATCCTCCCCTCTCCTCTCCCTCGTCGACGGCCGAACAATCCCAAGGGGTTTCGGGTTCGAGTTCGACCGAACAAACACACACACACAAGCCTTTTGTGATACTTTGTTGGTACAACGCGGTCTTGCAGCGTGTCCAGGTGGTGCAGTAGAGGTGGATCATTCTTTAGCAATCTAAAGGTAAAATTCTTCATCTTATTCTTCTTGTGATCTCATTGACTAGTAGAGATCCAGTAATGTGGGATTCAAGTTCCGCCATGTGAATCCTACAAGGTTTTCCTACAGTCCACAGTGTTAAGAACATCCTATGAGGGAGTCAATGAAGTGAAAGCTAGCATTAACGCAATGTTAAAAAAAATGTATGATGATCTGAATGAGGCTCCCACATCCACTGCTCTCATTGCAAGCTCTTCAAAATCCACTCGAAGGGCTCCAAAAGCAAAAGTAAAAAGTGTTGTTGATCCAAATGATGCTGATGACAAACTTTTTGAAAATGCTGAGGATGAGGATCTATAGGAACAAAATCGAAACTCAAGTGGTTATGAAAGCGATGATATAAAGGACTTGTTGGAAAGTATGGGGTTTCTCTCATCAAGATATAAACGAATCTAAAGTCGAAACAGATCAGGAGGTCAAAATAAGAAAGGAGAAATGGTTTGCTTCGAGTGTGGAAGAAGGAGTCGTATCAAAGCTGACTGCAGGGTAAAAAAAACTCGGGTCCGGAAAGATCAAGCTCAAACTCTTCATCAAAGTACAAGAAGAAATATGAAGATACTGAGAAAAAGTACCAAAATCAGAAAGCTCAGATTGCTATAGTTGAGAAGGACGCAAAATCATTAAAAGCAATCACTGAAACATGGTTAAGTGACTCAGAGTCAAGTGACGAAGAAGCTATTTATAATAAGAATAGAGCTACAAGAATATTTGCTGCCATAGAAGAAGAATCTGAATCTAAGTTAAATAACAATAAAGACTGCAAATGTGTGATGGCAAAGTCTGAAGAATCTGAAAAATAGCAGTCATCTGAAGCTCATCAAAAATCTGAAACTCCAGAATCTTCCTCTTCAAGGTACGAAAATTTAGTAAAGCTTCCTCTGAAGAAAAATTAACCCTATTTCAGTTGCTTAATCGCAACTTATTGTGGGCTCATAGTAGACACATCGAGTAAGAAATTACCTTAACCAAAGTGACCGAAGACTTAGAAAAGTTTAAGCAAGAATCGTCCCAATTAAAAGATTCAGAACTTAAGATAGCAGAGCTTCAGACTGTCAAAAAGAATCTACAGAAACAAAATATAAAGTTGATCAAGAAGAGTGAAACTCTTCAGAAAATTCGTGACTCCTGGTCTACGTCATCTGAACTCGCAAAGCAAGTCTTAGAAGAACTAGTTCCAGCTCAAGTTCAGACAATCCTAGGAGGAAATTACAAAACAATTGCAGTTCTCCATGAAGTGTTTAGGTTAAATCCAAACCATAGAAATCCGATGTTCAGACCACCCAATGATTACACTCCTGCCGTCGTATCCTAACCTGAAAGTTCGACAACTGATAAATCCGAAACACCAAAACCCAGTGATCCCAAGGTGAAAAACAAAGCAATCAAAGTCGCTGAACTATCAAAACCTTGAACCAAAACACCAAAGAAAAATCCAAGAATCCAAAATGTCAGTCTGGCCAAAAAATCAAATACTCTCCCGCTCAAGTTAGTAAAAGAAGATGTTATCACTATGGGGGAAAGAAACATGAAGCCAAAGATTGTGCTAACCACTCTTATGAAAGAGTAATGGCTTCAGGAACTAAGAAAACTATGTCAAAGAAGGAGGCTGAAATGGCTGACACCAAGAAAGTTTCGGTACCCATCTCTCAATGGGTGCCCAAAAGTCTCAAAATGGTTTAGGGCTTGTGCAGGGTAGACGACATGACGACATCTGATTTATGATCATTTGTAAGCCCCTGCGTTTGAAATAAAAAATAAGGAAAAATAAATTTACATCTTCTCCATCGTCTCAACTCATTTCAAGCTAACCACTGTTGCTATAATTTTCATCATCTCTACTGTATTTTAGAAGAATGAAGGTTGTCTCTCGATATCTGGTAAGATTTTGTTGAATTTATTTTTCTTTCAACTGAACAGCCTCATGCAAGTCTGTTTCTTATATGTGATTAATTTTTCTTGTATTTCGATGTCATAAATGCCTCAAATGTTTTTCAAAGGTATGAACCCGATCACTTGAAAAATTCAGATGTCACATGAGCATTCAACCCGGTCTCAATGTCTCATTATGATCAGTTACAAGTCATTTTATCAGTTTAAGCAAACAAATAAATACAACTTAATTAATCAGTCAACCTAGTCTATATTAATTTTAGCGTAAATATGGACCAGATTCTGTGAAGGAAATAGTGATATCTGTTTATTGTTACTATCATATTTTATTATCTGATGTTAGTGTATCTATTGCACTTAACTCTGAAGTTTATGCATTGATGAGCATCTGGACCTCTAAGTTCGCTGCCTCACTGATATGTAATTTCATTGCCTTACAAATTCCTCAAACCGGTACCTCTAACGAGGATCATACGAAGCCTGGAAACGTGGATTCGCATGCACTTCGTCCTTTCTCGCCCCATTTACTTTTGATTTGATTGGACAACCTCATCGTGGTGGAGAAACTCAAATGTATATATTTTGTTTCTATAGAGTCTCTTTGACAGTCAATGTTTTCATATAGTGTCACTTGTCGTTTGGTGTTAGCCACGTATCTAATGAGATGGATTGATTCCAATGGACCTACTCTGCATCTGCAACACTGTCAGTGTACCTACTTAATGCAGACACCTTAACGTCCTTTCCCGCCTCATTTACCTTTGATTTGATTGGACAACCTCATCGTGGTGGAGCAACTCAACTGTCTCTTCATTTTACACCATACGATCTACACTTTCAAATGTCATCCGTTGATTTGGTTCGCTCTATGTAAACCCTAACCTTTATTTGCTTAAATCCGTTTACAAAATTTGCTCTCATTTTTTTTTGCTCTCACTCTTTCTTTTCAATTCTTCATTACTTCTTACCTTCTAAAAATATTCAATGGCTCCAAAGAAAGTGAAAATTGAAACTTATGTTGTTTTTCTTTCGGACAAAGTAACGAAAGCAAAACACATCCAAGATGATTTTGTTGTGTCCACAATCAAATTAACGAAGAACAATGCTCGGAGTAATCTGAACCCAAATGTCACCAAACTTGATGATGATTTCAAACCTTTCCTAAAATTCTTCAGAGAACATCCTTTAAAGAATCGCTCTTCACAAAGACATTCCCCTTTCTAAATTTCTTCTTGTCGAATTCTGGTTTTCTTGTACACATTCTACGGACAATGAAGGCGATGATTTCATTACGGGAACACTTTTTGGAGGAACATGATCTATTTCATTCAATCTCGAATTATTCCGAAGTGTCACCCACATGAGTTACTATGGAGATAATGCTTCCAATTATGAATCTCCGCCTTCTCCATCTGAAGCTAAAGAGTTAGTGCTAAAATTCCTTTCAAACTCAGGCAATGCTTCAGCGAATATATCAAGGAAGGAAATGGCCTCTGTATGGTCAGCTTTGTTCAAGACTATCCCATAATATCTGACATAAAAAATAGGGTGTATGGATTAGGGGTCTCTCCATGAAATAATATTGGGTGACTCTTTTATACACAATCGAAGGCTTGATTTTGAAAAGTTATTTTTGAGAAGTTGGTATCAAAGGTGAAATCCCTTAAGCGAGATGCCATTGTACTTTTTCCAAGATTCCTCTCAACGATCTTTGAACACTTTCTTGGAAAAGACACATATATGATGGTGAGCGCGGTAGATGAATACTCTTTCCGTCAAGTGGGTGACTCAAATTTCTCAAAAGTGCTCAATATGGAAGTCAAGCCATTTCCCCCAGGTATGTTGAACTTTGCTTCCTTAATCCCTTAAACCGGTACCTCTAACGAGAATCATACGAAGCCTGGAAACGTGGCTTCACACGCACTTCCTCCCGGTCCTTCGGATACCGGCTCTTTCCCCAAAGACACAATGGATCTGAAAAACCCCTCAGATCTTTCCCAAGTCTCCTCACCCAAACGATCTCCAATTCGCACTAAGCTAAAATCACCAACTGGAGTAATCCTCAAAACAAGATATTCCATGACCAAACGGGTCAAGTTAGAAAATAAAAAATGTGTTATGCCAAAGGCAGATTAACCTCAACCAAACGCATCAGATATTGCGGTTGTATCTGATGAGAAAAAAGGGATCATCACAACATCCTATCACAGTCTCTCAACAGACTAATGATATAGTTCAGAGCACATCCCAACTCTTCCGGAGTCTAGTATGCATACACAAACCCATTCACTTGCACTAAAGTCTGTTCCGGATACTAATCCATCTTTGAAGGCCTCTGATGATATTTTAATAAAAATTCCACCTGAAACCATGCCTGAATCTCACGAGGAAGCAGAGAGCTCAGTTGGTTCCCAAATTGATGAAAACTTTAATTAATTTGTGGTTAATATCATCACCTCTCGCCCTGCTGAATTTACGAAAAAAAGGGGAAGATCAGTTTGCCAGGCTATCTGATGCCTCTGACATTGATGAAGTAGAAATTCGATCTCCCACCCCACTGCATGAGAATTATGTCACTGACACATCTTCCAATCATCATGGTTTGAATGAAGATGGTACATTCAAAATGGACCAACCAGAGCAAGAACCTAACACAGAAGTTGCTAAAGAGAACCTGATCATCGCTGACTCTGGTCACATTGACCAAGTGCCTTCATCAGAGGGATCAAGGATCCGGGATGAAGATAAAAAAATAGGCTATCTTTCATAATGAACAACTTATTAATGGCATCCATAGTAAGATAGTACAAGTCCAACATCAAGAAAACTTTTTTCAGCAGCAAATTGGCAGTTCATTCTCTCAGATGGAACATCGCGTGGAAACTCTTTCCACATTACCAGACGCCTTTGTTGGTAGCTTAGAGGCTCTGGGAGATTTAAATAAAGATGTCGCTGCGGCTCAACAGTCTAATGAGGAACAAAATCTGACCATAATGACTTACATGAAGGTTTCGAAAGAATATTAAAAGATTATGATGGCATATGCCAGGATGCATTGGCGAAATATCAAGATATTGTTTATGATGCCATAAGCAATCAATATCGATGCATTGATGCCTGAACTGCATCTCATGGTGAACTTTGTCTAACACAACACACTCTCATTGACCAAGTTAGCAGCCTGACCTCTTCAGTGGCTGATATGAAATCTGACCTAGCAAAGACCACAAACGAAACCCAAACTGAAATGGCTTCAGGCTTTGCTCAGATACACGAACATCTACAAGCTTTTCTAGGGCCTCTACAAAATTTGGCCTTCTTCATTCAGCCAATTCAACAACCAGCATCTGCATCCCAAATTGTGGAAACTGTGGAGGTGATTGCTCAACCTCCCCTTGTTCCTTAGGTGGAGAGAGGTGTGCAGGTGGATCTGATCTTTGATATAGCTCATATAGATTCTCAACAAATACTTCAAATAATCACATATCAGCTTATAGAGTATCCTCGAGGTGGAATGCTAAGACTTACTTATACACCTCTAGAGGATTCAGTTGTTGAAAAAGTAGTTGAATTTCAACCAATTCAACAAATATCAGTTGAAGAATACTTAAGGGAGGTTGATGCAAGAAGGGGAAATGTGTTCGAAGATATGGAAGTTGTTGAGGAGATAAAAATCAATGAAAGACCAGTTACTCCAAATCTGTAGGTCATGTTTGTTGAATAAGAAGATACACTTGAAAAACAAATTATTCCAGTTTAGCAAACCAAAGAATCTGAAACCGAAGTTGTTGCCCTCCTATCAAACCTAGACCAGCCCCAAGACATGTTGTGGCATTTGGAAATAATCGAGAACCTACTCCATTTGGTATGTT
Source organism: Calendula officinalis (assembly GCA_963853835.1). Taxonomy (NCBI): domain Eukaryota; kingdom Viridiplantae; phylum Streptophyta; class Magnoliopsida; order Asterales; family Asteraceae; genus Calendula; species Calendula officinalis. Next base: position 23,889,275 of record OY970826.1, on the reverse strand, counting down.
CACTATCAGAAGAGTATCTTCAGTGGCTCCTAGAGATAAAGGTAAACATTTCAAACCCTAATCTCCTTCAAAAATAAAAGTAAAAGGAATTCAAACCCTCATCTCGTGCAGAAGGTTGGACCTTTCAAGAATACCTAGATGCGGTAGCTGAAAATAGAAGATTAGAAGGTGTTGGCAATAGTGGTGATATGATTGTTTCAACTCCTAAGCCCCCAGTAAGAGCCCCAAGATCGTTTGAATTCTAAATCTAGAAGAGTGCCTGAAGAGATTTCCAAAGAAGATAAATTTAAGACTTCAGGTGAAAATGCTTAGAAAATGTCAAGAAGAGTGATCGCCCAACAGCTAGCTGAAAAGAAGAAGGACGTTCTTGAATGGTTGAAGGTGAAGGAAACTTCTAAAACTCAAAACCTTTCATTCTAAATCAAAAGGCACTCGTGTTGACGTCATCAGAGACCCTATGAGGTTCGATAAGCTTGGTCTGCTTAGCATAGATGAATGCAGAGAAATTTTAGAAAATAACAAGTTCATTAAAGTTGACACCTCACAAATTGTGTGCAAAGAGATCGCCAGGCTTGTTGAAGAGTACAACAATGTGAAAGAAAATTGCACCAAAAAGTGGGAACCCTCAGCCAAGGAATTCAGATGCTTATTGATCGGGGTGAGCTTCCAAATTGTGAAGGTGTGAATACATCACTACCTCCTGGAGTTGATCCAGTTGAAGGAAGATGCATTCAGCTACCCGAAGAAGGGTTCTGTTTCAGATATGCTTATAGAGGAATGAGGTTCCAAAGGATTGGAGAGCTGAGAAGTGCCAATTTCAATCATCTGAAGTCCATTAGATTCACTCCACTTGTTTAGGAGGTTAAACAATTGATGTTGGAGATTCTGAGAGAGAAGGAAGGGGACGTAAAAAGTTTGTTTATCCCCCACACCCCAAAGAATGAAGAATGATGTATATTAGTTTGCTTTGTGTATGTTTTTGTCGATCTTGTAATTGAAATTTTCCCTGTTATTGTTTAATTCAATGGATGAATTATATCATTTACAATGATATCATTTTGACATACGAGTATTGCTTATTTCTGTATATATCATTAAGAGAATTCAAAAGAAAATATATGAGTCCCCGAAGTAAAGTATGATCTCAAAAACATCTAGATCATCATTTTGTTGTAATATTTACTAAGTAACGATGAACTGATCAACAATAGAAGTAACGATCAGTTCCCCGTGCGGAATCATAGACTGCTCTACTGATCAAATAGATGTAGTAGGTTCAGCATACACTTGACAGTAACATGGAGTCTTGAAGACAAATACATCTCTAAGGAAAACTCATAGTGAATTTCACTGAAGCTGTCCACTACCTGAGGAACCCTGAGCATCTGAAGACTCATGGTAATCTGAAGCATATCTCAAGGTCTGGAGATTCAGTGACATAGAAAGACACGAGTATAACACAAGATTGTATGACGCCGACAAAGGGAATCCTATGCAAATCTTCAAGAAGATATCGGCAATCATAAGACGACCGAAAGTACTGTCAGAATTCCGTTAGTAGTGCTCGTCGCATAAAATATTCTCTGCACCAACGGAATTCATACACGTAGACAAGTACGTACATCCTTAGTTGTCACGCTTTACGAACACTATAAATATAAGACTTGATGGACGAATTTGGTTTGCATCCTAAAAGTTCTCACCTTGCTAAAAGCTTCCTCAGCTAAAACCTTTCGAGCAAAGTGTGAATACCCTGTGATACCTTCTGTTACTTGTTTTAACAATTGAATCTTAGTAACAAAGGTGTCTGATCTTGTGCTTGATCATTTGTTGATCAATACTTGTCTTAGACAGTATTTTTCATTGTCTATCGTTCACAAGTAGTTTAGGTAGGATTCGTGTTTTAGCTATTCCACAACTACTTGTACCTTTGTTATCATTATTCATTAATAAAGAAGAGTTTATTTTAGTTGAGTGTTATCAATTTGAATTTGGTTTATAGAACTGTATAAGTGTGAGTTATCACTTATCGTGGGACTAGCATTATTGAATACAACCATCTTCTTCAGCTCAATTTAATAATCTCGTGTATATAAATCTCTTCATTTAATTAGTTTTGTATAATTGCTCCTTCATTATCGATTTCTTGATTTCTCATGAGTTCAATAAATTTTTATCTAATTGGATTAATAATCTTTTATTTAATTCATTTTCTCTATATTCTCATTAATCTCCTCTTAGTGATTTTATCGTCTATCTCATTACTAATTTACTCATTAGTTTAAATCTAACGGTATCTCGTTATCTCATAGCGGTTTTTGTTAAATTCCCAGTCGTACACTCAACATATTACCTTTTCACGTTTAATAACGTAATATATATATATATATATATATATATATAGGCGGATTATTTGCAGAACCCATTTTTTGCGTATAACCGAGCTGAGCCATCTAAGAATATTAGAATTTAGTAAAAAAAATATGCAAAACAATAACATTTAACCCAGATCAAACATCTACTTTAAGAAAAACATCAAAAATACTGGAAAACATATATGTTCAAATAATGCAAAAATAACACTTAGGTATACATACATGAAAACATACATGCACAATAACATATATGTTGTCGTGCATGAATAACACACATGCAAACCAATATTTGGGGCTCCTTCGGTAAATCACTTCATGTATCTTCCACTTTTATTTTGAAAATCAGTGGTTTAGATTGAGTTCTGCGGGTTCTGTATTCTAAAATGGGTTCTGAATATATATATATATATATATATATATATATATATATATGTATATATATATATATATATATATATATATATATATATATATATATATATGTATGTATGTATATATGTACATAGTCGCACAATTCATGCTTATCTCGTTCTCAATTTCTATTATGCTCTATTATTTAATGTCACTCGTGATGTTTTAAATCAACTAACTAACTCATAATTAAAGTATTAGAGGCACAAGGTCTTCGTGATGCGCTGCTTCTCAATCGCTTCGACTTGAGTCTGGAATCCACCTCTTGTGAGGCCAATCTCTGAAGACAAGATTGTATGTCCCCGAAAAAGGGAATCCTATGCAAATCTTCTAGAAGATATCGGCGATCATAAAACGACATAAAGTACCGTCAAAATTTCATTAGTAGTTCTCATCGCATGAAATATTCTCTGCACCAACGGAATTCATACACGTAGACAAATTCTTACATCCCTTAGCTGTCACGCTTTACAAACACTATAAATAGAAAACTTAGTGGACGAATTTGGTGTGCACCCAACAAGTTATCACATAAAACCTTTCGAGCAAAGTGTGAACACCATGTGATACCTTCTGTTACTTGTCTCAACAATTGAATCTTAGTCACAAAGGTGTCTAATCTTGTGCTTGATCAAATGTTGATCAATACTTGTCTTAGACAGTATTTGTCATTGTCTATCTCACACAAGTAGTTTAGTTAGGAGTCGTGTTCTAAGCTATTCCACAACTACTTGTATCTTTGTTATCATGATTGATTAATAAAGAAGAGTTTATTTTAGTGGAATGTTATCAATTTTAATTTGGTCAGTAGTCAGTATAATTGTAAAAGTGCAAGTTATCACTTATCACGGGACTAATAATTGGTATTAGAGCACGACAATTAATCTATAATTATTGATCTGCTCACTTACTGATCAAAATGAGTATAAAGCTATCAAAAATGAACCTTGGTTCAAAAACAAATGATCCTGTTGTAACGCTCGGAAATTTAAAAGGAATTAGATATTACTTTTTACTTAATCAATATTATGTGATAATTAAGTTTATGATTTTACTAACGAATGTGTAACATCTCGTGATTAATTGATTAGTTATAATTATTAAATGTGTGATGGTTCGTAGTTATTTGATAGGTGTTAATTATTATATTTCTCTAATCATTCTAAATCATGCGCTTTGCCATATGATTTTTCTGAATTTAGAGGGTGTCGAGTTGGGGCCGGCCGAGGGCCAAGGCCAAAAATCCGACAATTAATTGAGACAATAATCAGTTGGGGTGAAAAGGGGGTCGAACCCATTTTGTTTCCTTTGTTAATTTCGGATGAGGGAGTGTAGGCCCGAGCTAGAGGCCCAAGGCAATGCCCACAAATAACTTCAATCCACAACCCCATCGGCTCCAATTCCTCTCCGCCACTAAAGAGCATCTCCAGTCGTATTCCATCTAGCCAAGAGCATTCCAAGAGAGTCTTCTTGTCGAATTTTGCTGAGCCAAGTGAAGACCATCATTGTGATCGTTGGTAGGGTTATTTATTTTCTTTCTTCATCTCTTGTGTTCCTCGTTGTTTTGGAAAAAGCTTGTCTAACCGTATTCTGTTGGGGTGGCATGATCGATATGGACCAGTTGATAACGAGGATTAATCAGTAGGATAGAAGCCGACATTGTGAGTCCCCAAGTAATCATGTTTCCGTAGGATTCTTTTGTCTTCTATCCCGTTTACATAAATTCTGTGTTTTCCTAATCCCAAAGTATTAAATTGTTTATTTCTTTGTGTGTTCGAGACGAGCAGAAAATATTGATCCGGAGCAGAAGGATTTTTGGTGATCGAGTGGCGGTGGTGTTGTTGTTCTAGCCAAATCGGATTGTGGCTTTGTTTAGGTAGTCTTTTTCCCGAGTTCCGCTGTTTTACTTCTTTTCTCGGTTGTCTCTTTAAATCGTTATCATCAAGTTAATTGTAGGGCTGCAGGTTTGAGAATTTGACACCGAGCCCGAATTGGGTTCGGTTTGATTAATAAGTTGTTGATGCTGTATTGTCTAGTTTAATTAGTCGTTCACTGTTTTCGTAAAGTCTATATTTAATCTCGGGAAATAATTGTTGTTAATCAGATTTGGTATGGTGAACCGCGAAGCTGAGGCCGAGCCTCGGATTGTCACTGTGGGCTGGGTCTCAAGTCGTTTTATTATGAAAATCAGGAAATTTTAACCGAAGGGGAAACCAAACCCGTAGGGTTCTTGGTTTCCCAATCGGGAAACTTTTTACCATCAAGTTGTAGAAATCATTTATAAATTGAGAAAACTGAGATATTAATATGTCGGGTTTTCATTTTTCGGAAGCTCGGGTTTTTCGATAACAGGTCGGGTTGGGTAAATCAAGTTTTCATGATGATACTTTTCTAGCAGCTTTCCGCCCTCCACTTCGCGGTTGTTGCTGATCTGAATAAAATAGCTTTTGGATTTTTGGACACCGCTGGACTCTAGATTTCTGAGTCCTCTTTCCATTGCCGCTGACGACTCATTAATCTAATTTACGGTTTAAAAGATATCACTTTTTTTGTAAATTGTCGTGAAAGAGTTTTCGCTGCAGCTATTCTGTCTTGTGAGTCTGTTTTGGGACCTTTCTTTTTGGATTCAGCGTCCGAGGTATTCTGATGAATTGTAGTCCTCTGAGTGTTTTAGTCACTGTACAAATTTGGGTCAACTCGAGTGACTAGTTTGAGAGTTATGGCCATTACCGTAAGAGTGCTGGGTGCTGTCAAATCTGCTGACATTGCCTTTGAGTCAAATTCTAATCCAAGTTCCATTATCATTTGTAGGGTCTTCTAAAACCTGAGTAGAGACTCCCATTCATGCCGAGGAATTTCTAGGATCTTACGTTTATCAGAGGTGGGTAATCTCCTTATAAGCTTGTAGTTAACTTCGGTTCATGATTATATGCTATATGTCGTGAATTGTTGTTGATTGAGCTGAGCTTTAATTTTGTGATTGATTTGAGTACTTGAGATTGATTATGTGTTTATATGCGTATGAGATGTGCTATGTGTTTTGACCTGTTATTTTATATGAGTACATGTTGTCGAGTCAACACATAATAAAACTAACTAACTATATTTGAGATTAATAAGGGCCAACTCTTCCGAGAGTAAGCCAAGTACACTTCACGACTGTTAGTGTGGTACTGCGGGGCACCTAGAGAGGGTGTTGGAAGGGGTGTCGTGACAAGGACCAAACATTCTCATAAGTCGTCCACACATTCCAAAAATGTTTTTTCCGAGTACATCTTTCTCTAAGAAAAGAAGAAAGTAGGAGAAGAAGAAGATCAAGAAGATGAAGATCCATCAGATGTTGAAAAATCAAACCCAAGGACCAGTGGACGGAAACGTATAAGAAGTTAGCGGGGGTTAAATGCAGAAATCAGGTTCCTTCTTCAAACATCTCTCCCAAACAACATTCTTATCACAGTGAAAGAATGTAGAACTGCAAAAGAAGTATGGGATATCCTAACAACATCCTATGAGGGAACCGATGAAGTCAAAGCTAGCATGAACACAATGTTAAATCGAAAATATGAAGCTTTCAAAGTTATCACGGGTTAATCTCTTAGAATGTCCTACAGAAGGTTCACCATTCTGATAAACGAATTAAGAGCGTTTTGAATTAACAAGGAAGTTCGGGAACTAATGTACAAGTTTCTGGAAATCCTCCTAAAAGATTGGCATGTCATGTCCACAGTGTTAAGAACTTCTGGTCAGATGAAAGATATGAACATGAGTAGTGTTTACAGTACTTTAATGAACTTTGAAAATGAAAACAAAATGTATGATGATCTGGATGAGGCTCCCACTTCCATTGCTCTCATTGCAAGCTCTTCAAAATCCTCTCGAAGGGCTCTGAGGGAAAAAGGAAAAAGTGTTGCTGATCCAAATGATGCTGATGATGAACTTTTTAAAAATGTTGAGGATGAGGATCTATAGGAACAAAATCCAAAGTCAAGTGGTTATGAAAGCGATGATATAAAGGAATTGTCGGAAAGTATGGCGTTGCTCGCATCAAGATATAAAAGAATCTTAAATCGTAACAAATCAAGAGGTCAAAATGATAAAGGAGAAATGGATTGCTTCAAGTGTGGAAGCATGAGTCACATCAAAGCTGAATGCAGGGTAAAAAAAAACTCGGGTCCTGAAAGATCAAGCTCAAGCTCTTCAATAAACTACAAGAAGAAATATGAAGACACTGAGAAAAAGTACCAAAATCTGAAAGATCAGATTGCTAAAGTTGAGAAGGTCACAAAACAAGTAAAAGCAATCGCTGACACATGGTTAAGTGACTCAGAGTCAAGTGACGAAAAAGCTATTTGTAATAAGAATAGAGCTACAGGACTATTTGATGCCATAGAAGAAGAATCTGAATCTAAGTAAGATAACAATAAGGACTGCAAATGTCTGCTGGACAAGTCTGAAGAATCTTAAAAACAACAGTCATCTGAAGCTCATCAGAAATCTAAAACTCCAGAATCTTCCTCTTCAAGGAAATGGGATGCTAAAACTCTGAAAAAGGTACGAAAATTTAATAAAGCTTCCACTGAAGAAAAATTATCCCTATTTCAGTTGCTTACTTACAACTTCGTGTGGGCTCATATTAGACACATTGAGTAAGAAATTACCTTAACCAAAGTGACCGAAGAGTTAGAAATGTTTAAGCAAAAATCTTCCCAATTAAAAGATTTGAAACTTAAGATAGCAGAGCTTCAGACTGTGAAAAAGACTCTACAGAAACTAAATATAAAGTTGATCAAGAGTGAAACTCTTCAGAAAATTTGTGACTCCTGGTTTAAGTCATCTGAACTCACAAAGCAAGTTTTAGAAGAACTAGTTCCGGCTCAAGTTCAGACAATCCTAGGAGGAAATTACAAAACAGCTGCAGTTCTCCCTGAAGTGTTTAGGTTAAATCAAAACCGTAGAAATCCGATGTTCGGACCACCCAAAGATTACACTCCTAAATTTAAAGCTTCTAGCTCCAAAGAAAATTGTTCTGTTAAAGAATCTGAACCATCTTCGGATAATCAAATGATTGAAACTCCTACCGTCGTATCCAAATCTGAAAGCTCGACAGCTGAGAAATCCGAAACACTAAAACCCAGTGATCCCAGGGTGAAAAACAAAGCATTCAAAGTCACTGAATCTATCAAAACCTTGAACCAAAACACCGAAGAAAAATCCAAGAATGGCTGACAAGATTCATTAATATTGTCCTAACCACTCTTATGAAAGAGTGATGGCTTCAGCAACTGAGAAAACCATGTCAAAGAAGGAGGCTGAAATGGCTGACACCAAAAAAGTTTCGGTAACCATCTCTCAATGGTTGCCCAAAAGTCTCTAAATGTTTTAGGGCATGTGCAGGGCAGACAACATGACGACATCTTATTTATGCTCATTTGTAAGCCCCTGCATTTGAAATCAAAAATAAGAAAAAATAAATTTACTTCTGCTCCATCGTGTCAACTCATTTCAAGCTAACCACTGTTGCTGTAATTTTCATCCTCTTTACTGTATTTTAGAAGATTGAAGGTTGTCTCTCGGTATCTGGTAAGATTTTGTAGAATTTGTTTTTCTTTCCATGATCATCCTCATGCGAGTCTGTTTCTTAAATGTGATTAATTTTCTTACATTTCGATGTCATAAATGCCTCAAATGTTTTTCAAAGGTATAAACCCGATCACTTGAAAAATTGAGATGTCACCATAGTATTCATCCTGGTCTCAGTGTCTCATTATGATCATTTTCATGGCATTTTATCATTTTAAGGAAACAAATAAATACAACTTAATTAATCAGTCAACCTAGTCTATATTAATTTTAGGGTAAATAAGGATCAGATTATGTGAAGGAAATAGTGATATCTGATTATTGTTACTTTCATATCATATTATTTGATGTGTAGTGTATTTATTGCACTTAACTCTGAAGTTTATGCGTTGATGAGCATCTGGACCACCAAGTTCATAGCCTCACTGAAATGTAATTTTATTGCCTTACAAATCCCTCAAACCGGGTACCTCTAACGAGGATCATACGAAGCCTGGAAACGTGGCTCCGCATGCACTTCGTCCAGGTCCTTCGGATACCGGCTCTTTCCCCAAAGAGGCAATGGATCTGAAAAACCCCTCAGATCCTTCCCTGGTCTCCCCACCAAATCGATCTCTAATTCGCACTAACATAAAATCACCAACTGGAGTTCTCCACAAAACAGGATATTCCAGGACTAAACAGGCCAAGCTAGAAAATAAAAAATGTCTCATGCCCAAGGCGGATCAACGTCAACCAAATGCATCAGATACTGAGGTAGTATCTAATGAGAAAAAGGGACCACCGCAACATCCTATCACAATCTCTCAACAGACTGATGCTATAGTTTAGAGCACATCCCAAGCTCCTCCGGAGTCTAGTATGAACATATAAACCCATTAACTTACACTAAAGTCTGTTCCGGTTACTAATCCATCTTTGAAGGCATCTGATGATATTTTAATAAATATTCCACCTGAAACCATGCTTGAATCTCTCGACGAAGCAGAGAGCTCAGTTGTTTCCCAAATTGATGAAAACTTTAATTACTCTGTGTAGGACCCAACCACCCATATATTGTTAATAAATTTGGTAAAGACAAGTTCATATACGTCATACGATTATTCTTATTAAGCACAAATGTATAAAATGTGTTCTTGGTTGCGGAATAACCAAGAACACTCCACAAAGTGTTACATTTAGAATTGGGTTACCGGTGATCCACACAAGTGATCAACCGGGATCCAAAAGGATGCTTAACAACTAAAGACTAAACCTCTATTTATAATGTATAGAGGTTTTACAATTAACCCTATTCTATATGTAACTCCCAATTCTAATAAGTGCATCCCTTGATTAAAGGGATTTGATTCATTACTCAAATAAGGAATGCACCATTCACGGACTGGTCGGTCCGTGTACTCAGTATGAGACTGAGCTATACCGACCAACTCGGTCTGAGACTGAACTATACCGACCAACTCGCTATGTGGAGCTCGGTCCGTGAACTCGGTATCACCTCATACTGACCAACTCAGTATGACCAGATACCGACCAACTCGGTATGAGACAAGTTTCACTAAGATTATTTATATAAGTTAAACTTATATATTCCTTTGTTCATCAGATTCACAAAGTAATAGGTTTGACCGGGTTTTCTACCCTAACAATCTCCCCCTATCTGACGATAACAAATGAATATGTTTAACCTAATAAATAATAACGATCTTGTCTTGTATGGTCTTCTTTTTGAGATCTTTTCATATTCTTTATTCACTAAGTACTTCAAGAAAATATATGTGACATTAACTTTTCTCCCCCACAATCATTGACTCCTCCTTAAAATGTCCGGTATATTTGAGTTGAAATGAAACATATCCCAAGAATCATTCAACTAGTAGATTTCCTCAGTTTGAAACGATTCAAATGATTGTAAAATATTATGTGACATGTACCCCCTTGAATAACTTAGTATGAACACTTTAGCTTCAAGAACTTTAGCTTCATATTAAGAGAAAATATATATCGCATTGAGTTTTTCTCCCCCTGAATCATATACTTTCACATTAAACCGTTCGGTATATTTTATCTTTGACTTGAAACCACACAAAAGAATCAATCAACTTATGGATTTCCTCAGTTTAAGATGATTTTATATGATTATAAAGAGAAAAACATGTGAAACATACTCACTTGTAAAATTCAGCTTTCAGAATTTCGTTTCTCTAATTTTGTAGCAACTTCAATAAATCATATCTCCATGTAGAATCTTCTGATCATTATGAATTTTTTACACAACATACCTATACCTGTCTTCAACATCATATCCACAAATCATAAGAATCCAACGGTTGAAACGATCACAGCAGTCTCATACTGACCACTCAGTATGAGACAATCAGTATCAGAAAACCAGCAAATTTGAAAATATGTATCTCTCAGTATATGTTACTGATAAGCCTGAAATTTTGATACCGAGTACATGTACGTGTTATGGATATAATATCCAAAATTCATGAAGATTCAACGGTTACAAAAGATATAATAGCCGTTTTATCACAGTTGCGCAGAATTAAAAACATACCATAAATATTCGTCAATAATCTTCAAAAATATATATCTTTTAATTAACGATTCCTTTTGAAGATCTGAACGGTGAAACCATTAAACACATTATGGTGAACCTTCTGTTAAAATTTCACGCTCATTCGATGTTTGAAGAAGGAGAGCCAATTTTTCTTCCATGGCTGCCCAGCAGGTAAGGAATAAAAAACAAAATATATGACCTGATGCGCCTACCATATCGCTCTACGCGAATCTTCAAATACAAAACTGAACGGTCAGATTGTGTGTCTGTGTGTTGAGAACCTCCTGTTCAAATTTCACACATATTCGACTGTTAACGAAGGAGATCCGGCATTTCTTCTACCCATGCGCAGAAAATGACGAAAATTCTGCATAGTTCTTCTATATGAAAAGACTTGATCTTCAACAATATATAGGGTTAAAAGATCATCAAAGTTGTAGATAACTTTGAACCGCTCTGATACCAATTGTAGGATCCAACCACCCATATATTGTTAATAAAATTGGTAAAGACAAGATCATATACGTCATACGATTATTCTTATTAAGCACAAATGTATAAAATGTGTTCTTGGTTGCGGAATAACCCAGAACACTCCACAAAGTGTTACATTTAGAATTGGGTTACCTGTGATCCACACAAGTGATCAACCGGGATCCGAAAGGATACTTAACAACTAAAGACTAAACCTCTATTTATAATGTATAGAGGTTTTACAATTAACCCTATTCTATATGTAACTCCCAATTCTAATAAGTGCATCCCTTGATTAAAGGGATTTGATTCATTACTCAAATAAGAAATGCACCGTTCACGGAATGGTCGGTCCGTGTACTCAGTATGAGACCGAGCTATACCGACCAACTCGGTATGAGACTGAACTATACCGACCAACTCGCTATGTGGAGCTCGGTCCGTGAACTCGGTATCACCTCATACTGACCAACTCAGTATGACCAGATACCGACCAACTCGGTATGAGACGAGTTTCACTAAGATTATTTATATAAGTTAAACTTATATATTTCTTTGTTCATCAGATTCACAAAGTAATAGGTTTGACCGGGTTTTCTACCCTAACAATCTCCCCCTATCTGATGATAACAAATGAATATGTTTAACCTAATAAATAATAACGATCTTGTCTTGTATGGTCTTCTTTTTGAGATCTTTTCATATTCTTTATTCACTAAGTACTTGAAGAAAATATATGTCACATTAACTTTTTTTTACGTCATACGATTATTCTTATTAATCGTTGGTTAATTGATTGGTTAATTATAACTCTAAGACAAATATTGTATAAGAACAAGATATGAGTCAAATGTATAATTCCACTAAGTGTGGCTTGTTGCGGAATAACAAGACCACTGATCAATTACAAAAGATATGAAAGTGTAAAGTGAATTTGTAAGTTCTCCTTTGCAAGATGATCTCTATTTATAATGATATAGAGATCTTACATAATGGGCAAAGGAGTAACCGAAGGACTAAGGTAGGAAAATGACTAAGATCAAGGGATTTGATCTTAGTCCGTTACATATGGTAACTCAGTCCTTCTACTCAGTCCTTGTCCTCAGTATCACTATCTGATACTGAGTACTGATACTGAGTTCCAATACTGATCACTCAGTATCAGACCTAAACTTAGCTATATTATTCTACATATTAATCAAAGCTAGTCTAGGTTGTTTTGTTATCTTAAGATCCAAAGGGGCAAGGCTTTTTGCCTTAACAATCTCCCCCTATCTAATGATAACAAAACAATTACAAAGAGTTACTAAACAAAGTAAGCTACAGGCTGCAAAGTCTTCTTCTTTAGTCTTTGTTGATCGACTCAAACTCGTAGAAGACTTCTTTCTTCACATGGATGAACTCTTCTCTTTTCTTCAGTTCATCTTGCCTGTTGTTTAGTACAGCAACTATCTTCTTTCTAAACCAAGCATCTTCTCTCTTGGTTATCATCCATTTAAGACCCACCAAATGGCTGATAGGATCTGTTGCCAAATCTGCTTCAGTAATGAAGCACTCCCTGTCATCTGAGTCAGTGTACATATATCCCGATGTTGGATATATGGTACTCTTTTGATCCTGAAACATAAGATTAGAGGGAACAGTATATGTGGGAATTATTCTGAAAGTATTAAGGCACTCAGGTTTGTTGTTCTTCATAGCTTCAGTCATCACACTGAGTGCCCTGTATTCTGCTGCATAAAGAATGCCTTTTTCATAGCATATAGCAGATACAGCCCAGATTTCATCCATCATCACTTGGGCTTCAGAGGATTTTGAGGGCATCTCCTTTATCAGTCTAGCAATCTTTATCCAAAAATCATAAGGATCCAACGGTTGAAACGATCACAGCAGTCTCATACTGACCACTCAGTATGAGACAATCAGTATCAGAAAACCAGCAAATTTGAAAATATGTATCTCTCAGTATATGTTACTAATCAGTCTGAAATTTTGATACCGAGTACATGTATGTGTTATGGGTATAATATCCAAAATTCATGAAGATGCAACATATACAAAAGAAATAATAGCCGTTTTATCACAGTTGCGCAGAATTAAAAACATACCATAAATATTCGTCAATAATCTTCAAAAATATATATCTTTTAATTAACGATTCCTTTTGAAGATCTGAACGGTGAAACCATTAAACACATTATGGTGAACCTTCAGTTAAAATTTCACGCTCATTCGATGTTTGAAGACGGAGAGCCAATTTTTCTTCCATGGCTGCCCAGCAGGTAAGGAATAAAAAACAAAATATATGACATGATGCGCCTACCATATCGCTCTACGCGAATCTTCAAATACAAAACTGAACGGTCAGATTGTGTGTCTGTGTCTTGAGAACCTCCTGTTCAAATTTCACACATATTCGACTGTTAACGAAGGAGATCCGGCATTTCTTCTACCCATGCGCAGAAAATGACGAAAATTCTGCATAGTTCTTCTATATGAAAAGACTTGATCTTCAACAATATATAGGGTTAAAAGATCATCAAAGTTGTAGATAACTTTGAACCGCTCTGATACCAATTGTAGGACCCAACCATCCATATATTGTTAATAAAATTGGTAAAGACAAGATCATATACGTCATACGATTATTCTTATTAAGCACAAATGTATAAAATGTGTTCTTGGTTGCGGAATAACCAAGAACACTCCACAAAGTGTTACATTTAGAATTAGGTTACCAGTGATCCACACAAGTGATCAACCGGGATCCAAAAGGATGCTTAACAACTAAAGACTAAACCTCTATTTATAATGTATAGAGGTTTTACAATTAACCCTATTCTATATGTAACTCCCAATTCTAATAAGTGCATCCCTTGATTAAAGGGATTTGATTCATTACTCAAATAAGGAATGCACCATTCACGGACTGGTCGGTCCGTGTACTCAGTATGAGACTGAGCTATACCGACCAACTCGGTATGAGACTGAACTATACCGACCAACTCGCTATGTGGAGCTCGGTCCGTGAACTCGGTATCACCTCATACTGACCAACTCAGTATGACCAGATACCGACCAACTCGGTATGAGACGAGTTTCACTAAGATTATTTATATAAGTTAAACTTATATATTCCTTTGTTCATCAGATTCACAAAGTAATAGGTTTGACCGGGTTTTCTACCCTAACACTCTGTCGCTATTATCATCACCTCTCGCCCTGCTGAATTTACGAATAAGGGGGAGGATCAGTTTGTCAGGCTATCTGATGCCTCTCACGATGATGAAGTAGAAATTCGATCTCCCACCCCTCTGCATGAGAATTATCTCATAGACACATCTTCCAATCTTCATTGTTTGAATGAAGATGATACAATGAAAGTGGAACAACCAGAGCAAGAACCTAAAACAGAAGTTGCTAAAGAGAACCTGATCATCGCTGACTCTGGTCACATTGACCGAGTGCCTTCATCAAAGGGATCAAGGATCCGGGATGAAGAGAAAAAATCAGGCTATCTTTCATATTGAACAAGGTACTAAAGGCATCCATAGTTAAATGGTACAAGTCCGACATGAACAAAACTTTTTTCAGCACCAAACTGTCAGTTCTTTCTCTCCGAGGGAACATCGTGTGGAAACTCTTTCCACATTACCAGACGCCTTTGTCGGTAGCTTAGAGGCTCTGGGAGATTTAAATAAAGATGTCCCTGCGGCTCAACAGTCTATTGAGGAACAAAATCTGACCATTATGACTTACATGAAGGTTCTGAATGAATATCAAAAGAATACGATGGCATGCCATGATGCATTGGCAAAATATCAACACATTGTTTCTTATGTCATAAGCAAACAATATCGATGCATTGATGCCTTAAATGCATCTCATGCTGAACTCTGCCTAACACAACACACTCTCATCAATCAAGTTAGCAGCCGACCTCTTCAGTGGCTAATATGAAATCTGAGCTAGCAAAGACCACCAACGAAATTCGAGCTGTGGTGGCTTCAGGCTTTGCTCAAATAAACGAACATCTACAATATTTTCTAGAGGCTCTACAAAATTTGGCCTTCTTCATCAGCGAGTTCAACAACCTGCACCTGCACCCCAGATTGTCGAAAATGTGGAGGTGATTCCTCAGCCTCCCCAGTTCCTCAAGGGAGAGAGGTGTGCAGGTGGATCTGTTCTTTGATACATGACTTATAGATGCTCAACAAATACTTCAAATAATCACATATCAGCGTATTGAGAATCCTCAAGGTAGAATCCTGAGACTTACTTATACACTAAGAAGGGAAAATGTGTTCGAATATATGTAGGTTGCTGAGGAGATGGAATCGATGAAAGACCTGATACTCCAAATCTGCAGGTCATGTCTGTTGAAAAAGAAGCGACACCAGATACACAAATCATTCCAGTTTAGCAAACCAAAGAATCTGAAACCGGAGATGTTGTCCTTCCTATCAGACCTAGACCAGCCCCAAGAAAAGTTGTGGCATTTGGAGATAATCGAGAACCTGCTTCATCTGGTATGTTCACTATCAGAAGAGTATCTTAAGTGGCTCGTGGAGATAATGGCAAAGGTATCAAACCCTCATCTCCTTCAAAAATAAAAGTAAAAGGAATTCAAACCTCATCTCGTGCAGAAGGTTAGACCTTTCATTAATACCTAGATGCGGTAGCTGAAAACAGAAGATTAGAATGTGTTGGCAGTAGTGGTTATATGACTGTTTCAGTTCCTAAGCCCCCAGTCAGAGCCCCAAGATTTGTTGAATTCTAAACCTAGAAGAGTGGCTGAAGAGATTTCCAAAGAAGATAAATTTAAGGCTTCGGGTGAAAAGGCTCTATAAATGTCAAGAAGAGTGATCGCCCAACAACTAGCTGGAAAGAAGAAGGAGGTTCTTGAATGGTTGAAGGAGAAGTAAACAAGGATAAGAGAAGAACCAATTCTAAAGCTCAAAACCTTTCATTCAAAATCAAAAGGCACCCGTGTTGAGGTCATTTGAGACCCTAAAGAGAAGGTGGATTTTCTGAGGTTCGATAAGCTTGGTCTGCTTAGCATAGATGAATGTAGAGAAATTTTAGCAAATAACAAGTTCATTAAAGCTGAACCCTGACAAATTTTGTACAAAGAGATTGCCAGGCTTGTTGAAGAGTACAAGAATGTAAAAAAAATTGCACCAAAAAGAGGGAACCCTCAGCTAAGGAATTCAATTGCTTATTGATCGGGGTGAGCTTCCAAATTGTGAAGATGAGAATACATCACTACCTCCTGGAGTTGATCCAGTTGAAGGAAGATTCATTCAGCTACTCGAAGAAAGGTTCTTTTTAAGAGATGCTTATGGAGGAATGAGATTCCAAAGGATTGGAGAGCTGAGAAGTGCCAATTTCAATCAGCTGAAGTCCATCAGATTCACTCCACTTGTTCTGGAGGTTAAACAATTGATGTTGGAAATTCTGAGAGAGAATGAAGGGGACGTAAAAATTTTAGATTTATCTCCCACACTCCAAAGAATGACGAATGATGTGTATTAGTTTGCTTTGTTTATGTTTTCGTCGATCTTGTAATTGAAGTTTTCGGTGTAATTGTATAACTCATTGAATGAATTATATCAGTTACAATGATATCATTTTGACATACGAGTATTTCTTAATTGCTTATATCTTTAAAAGAACTGAAAATAAAATATATGAGTCACCGAAGTAAAGTATGATCTGAAAAACATCTAGATCATCATTTTGTTGTAATATTTTCTAAGTATGTCAAACACCCTATCTGAAGTGTGAAAAATACTCAACGTTACTTACAAAACCTTCACACATTCAGGGGGAGTTACTTAACTATTTGTCTACATCAAACAGGAAATAGTTAGAAGAAAATCTGATGATGCGTTCGGATCCTAGTTACTTGGCTACACTATCTGATCAATAATAGTAGTAACGATCAGTTCCCCGTGTGAAATCAAAGACTGATCAACTGACCGGATAGATGTAGTAGGTTCAGCGTACGCTTGCCAATAACATGGAGTCTTGAAGACAAATACTTCTCTAATCAAAACTCTTAGTGAAGGTCACTGAAGCTGTCCAGTTGCTAAAGAACCATGAGAACCTGAAGACTCATGGTAATCTGAAGCATATCTCAAGGTCTAAAGATTTAGTGACCCAGAAAGACACGAGTGTTACACAAGATTGTCTGACGCCGAAAAAGGGAATCCTATGCAAATCTTCTAGAAGATATCGACAATCATAAGAAGACAGAAAGTACTGTCAGAGTTCTATTAGTAGTGCTCGTCGCATAAAATATTCTCTGCATCAACGGAATTCATACACGTAAACAAATTTGTACATCCCTTAGTTGTGACGCTTTACAAACACTATAAATAGAAGACTTGATGGACGAATTTGGTGTACACCCAACAAGTTCTCAACTTGCTAAAAGCTTCCTCAGCTAAAACCTTTCGAGCAAAGTGTGAACACCATGTGATACCTTTTGTTACTTGTTTCAACAATTGAATCTTAGTAACAAAGATGTTTGATCTTGTGCTTGATAATTTGTTGATAAATACTTGTCTTGGACAGTATTTTTCATTGTCTATCTTTCACAAGTAGTTTAGTTAGGATTCATGTTTTAGCTATTTCGCAACTACTTGTATCTTTGTTATCATTAAAGAAGAGTTTATTTTAGTTGAGTGTTATCAATTTGAATTTGGTTTGTAGAACTGTATAAGTGCAAGTTATCACTTATCACGGGACTAACATTATTGAATACTGTAACACCTCAAATTTTAATACAAAACTTTTGGCCAAAATAATCGTTTAATATAGAGGAGAACTATCCCAAAATACGGATTTACAAAAACCTTTGGTATGAAAATCATAGTATAAAGTCGGTGTTACAAAATAGATCAAAACCAAAGATAAGTCTAAATCCGTTCTAGTGTTCTTCTACTCTAGGCCACGCATCTCTATCCATGCGTACCTAAATCTTCGTTCCCGAACCCGAGTACATAGCAAAAACAACAAGGAGTACGTGAGACAAAAACGTCTCGTGAGTTACATGGGTTTAGACCCGATGATAATAAAATGTCACGTTACATACAAACACACACACACACACACACACATATATATATATATATATATATATATATATATATATATATATATATATATATAAATCGTCTATCCAATCTAGTCACCCTATTATGACCCTATCAGTCGTGCTCTCTCAGCAAACATATCTAACTATTGGGTTGCCCCCGAACTAGCTAGAAGCACATACATATCTAGTTATCGGGTTGCCCCCGAACTAACTAGAAACAAGATACCGCAAGAGGGAATCGCCCAATCTACCGATACCTGCCCTACTCGTCGGAATACGTCCAGTTAGCAAGACTACTAACGTGGATGAGTCGATGGGAATCCACCCAACTGCCCCTCAATCCACACCTCATGACCGGGAGTCGCCCGTGTCATCTCGTCACCTAAATCTCACCATAACTCAACGGTTATGTAAACTAGCTCTCGGCTAACACTTTCATCATCAAACAAGTTAGTCCAATATTATCAATAATATCTATTACTACTCGACATACTATAAGTCTACACAAATAAGCAAATAGACCATAACGCAAATAAGAAAAGTAATTCCAAGGCTATATACTCAGTAAAATCCACACGTACTCACCTTAGCAATAAGATGCTCCAACCGTGATCTTCACACGAAAGCTCTTTGCTTACACAATCGATCAACCTTCCAAGACTTCACCGAAAGCCTAATATAACAATGACAAGTTGTTCAACATCACATATCACTAATAATGTATCCATTTATCTCTAGATACCATCAACTAACGCTTTCTCCCAATTATGGTGATTTACCAAACCTTAGGTTTAACCAACCCTTAAGATTCTTACAAATCTTAATCATACACTTGTTTCCTTTGTTAAAATACCATCTATGAAGTGTTCACATCACTTATTTCACCATAACCCAAAACCCCAAGAACTAGGGTTTCAAACCCATACATCAAATACATAGATATTGAGCTACAAAGATCAAAGAGTGAAGATATACCTTTAATCTTCAACTAGGAGTGAAATCTACCAAGGATTTTTGAAGAAATCATCCCAAACCAGCCTTAATGCTCGAAAATCGCCAATGGGAGAAAACTAGGGTTTGTGGACAGCATTAATGGCCAAAACCCGACTTTAACGTTGCTGTCGGCCATAGTTCACGGCGTGAAATAGTTCACGATCGTGAACTGTGACAACTCGTCATTTTGGGTATGTTACTATTTTTCATTTCTTACTTTCTATAATTAGAAAGTTTCTATTTTTAGAAACTTTCTCACTTCGTAACATTTCTAATTTTAGAAAGTTTCTATTTTTAGAAACTATCCTCGTTTCCTATTATTTCTAATTATAGAAAGTTTCTATTTTTAGAAACTTTCCTCATTTGATATCATTTCTATATTTAGGAAGTTTCTATGTTTAGAAACTTTCCTCATTTAGTTTCATTTCTACTTTTGGCATCCAAACACATGACTAGTTCACCGAACATTTAACATTTTCACCATACATCAGTGTTTGATTATTTTAGTCAACACAACATCTTATATTACTTGTGGTAACATTTATACTCCAAAACATTTCTAATAATGGTACTTAAGTAATATTTAATCAATACATCAAAATAATTAATTAAACGTGACTCGTAACGAATTTTATTCCAAACCGACACATCTATTGTTGTCCCGACCATCAAGTGGCCGAACCCCTTCACCCTTGGGTCATGATTTCGTCCAAACCCAACCAAGGTGGTGTGATTATCATCTCGTTTGAATATTTAAGTGTTATCTCTATCCCTCTTTGATTATTATCCTTATCCTTTATTTAAAAGAGTTTGTATCCTACTACAACTCCTCCTCTAAAACCCTAGATATCTCCCACTATAAATACAACCCCATAACTCCCTCTTTCCCTCTTGTTGATTTCTTCCAAAGAGCTTCCCCATAGTCCCGCGTTATTCCGAATCCAAGCAAACCCGAACCCCTTTCGGTTTGTTCATGATCTTCCTCGACCGATCGCAAGAAGGTATCACCAAAACCTTGTTCTTCTTTTCCTTTTTCTTGCTTGTTTTGTGATTCAAACCCGAGACCATGGCCCTAGGCCATATGGTCTCGGAGAAGCCCTTGATTCCTAAGATCGAGGTGCATGCTTGCATGCATGTCCACGAATTGGTCCTTTGTTCGTTTATCGTTAATTGTTTCGGTTGAAACGTTTATTATTCATTGTTTTAATCTTTCTAAAACCCTAGACTTGTGATCTTGTTAAACCCTAGATCTATGCCGTTAGAATGACCAAAACCCTAGACCTTTGATGAATGATTTGAACCCTAGTCGAAACCATCACCACAAAACCGTAGGGTGGCCTATTCGGCCAACCCAAACCGAAACCCTAACCCTAGTTAACTAATTGACCTTCGTTGACTAGATCTGACCATCATTGACCCGAACTTATGCTAAACATAACCCTAATTCATAAACCCTAACCCTAGCCAAAATATAGTTGACTTTGGTTGACTTTTGTTGACTAAATTGACCGTCGTTGACTACTAGTTTGACCCACAAGTTTTATCGGGTCAAGGCCGGATCTTGACCCAACCGATTGACCCAAACTTGAATACCTAATCGGACCAAGGCCCGTACTTGGCCCATTCGATCTATCTAAGCCCCATTGGGCCCAAACCTTACTTGGCCCATTAGTATCCAGGCCTATTTGGACCAAAGCCCAAACCTTTGGCCCACTTATACCAAAGTGAACCCACTTAGTTGTGAGATTGAATTAGCAGATGGCAAGTTATTATGTCTAGTGAGATTTTCCTAAGAGTTGTTAGTTTAATCTAGACAATCATATATTCGAGATTGACCTTGTGCCTATAGAGCTAGGTAGTTTTGATATCGTCATAGCGATTAATTGGTTGTCTAAAAACCATGCTGATATATTATGCCACAACAAACAAATTCGAATCCCATTAATAAAAACTGAAACACTAATAATTTAAGGTGAACAAAGAAACAAAAATATCAAAATCATAAATGCTATGAAAGCACACAATATCTTCGTAAAGGATGCCAAGCCTTTCTTGCTCATTTCGTTGACAAACAGTCCAAAGATCGTATGATTGAGGACATTCCATTCGTTCGTGATTTTCCTAACGTTTTCCTGGCAAATTGCCTGGACTGACGTACACCTCAGAGACAAGTTGAATTCCTCATCGTTTTAATTCCAAAAATTCACTCCTATCGTACATTCTCCATATCGTCTCGCACCGTCTGAAATGCAAGAACTTTCTTCTCTATTACAAGACTTTATGATCTTAGTTTCATTCGACCGAGTTTCTCATCCTGGGAGCTCTGGTCCCTTTTCGTTAAAAAGTAAGATGGTCCAATGAGGATATGCATTGACTATCGAGAATTGAATAAAGTAACCATTAAAGATCGTTATCCTCTTCCCCGCAATTGATGATCTATTCGATCAACTCCAAGGATTGAGTTTCTACTCCAAGGACGATCTCCGTTCAAGCTATCACCATTTGAAGATTCGTAATGAAGATATACCCAAGACAGCATTCAGAACTCGCTATGCTCGTTATAAATTCTTGGTTATGCTATGTGATTTGACCAATGCGACTATTGTGTTTAAGGATCTCTTTCATAGAGCGTGTAAGCGATATCTCGACAAATTCGTCTTCGTCTTCAGAGATCATATTCTAATCTATTCGCGAACAAGAGCAGAGCATGGAGAGCACTTATTAATTATTCTTGAGTTGTTGGAGAAAGAGAAGTTGTATGCCAAGTCGTCAAAGTGTGAATTCTGGTTGCGTGAAGTAAATACCTAGGGCATGTCATTAGCAAAGAAGAAATCGACATCGATTCTGCAAAGATCGAGGCTATTAAAAATTGGGAAGCTCCAAAGACCCCAACAGAAATTAGACAATTTCTTGGTCTTGCTGGCTATTATAGAAGATTCATCGAGAATTTCGCGAAGATAACTACAAATTTAACGGTGTTGACACAAAAAGATGAGAAGTTGTCTTGGGCGAAAAACAAGAATCGGCCTTCCAAACCCAACAATCCATAATATTTTCCGCACAAATTCTATCTCTTCCCGAAGGAACCGACAATTTCGTAGTTTTCTGTGATGCTTCGCACCAAGGTAATCGCCTAAGCCTCTCGACAATTGAAGATTCACGAGAAGAACTACACAACGCATGATCTCGAGTCAGGTGTCGTGGTGTTCGCATTGAAGATTTGGAGACATTACCTCTAAGGTACCAAGTGCATGGTATTCACCGACCACAAGACTCTGCAACATATATTCAATCAGAAAGAGCTCAACATGAGATAGTGCAGATGGGTAGAGTTGATGAATGATTACGACTGCGAGATCAAATATCATTCTGGTAAAGCTAATGTCTTAGCTGATGCCTTAAGTCGGAAAGAGCAACCCAAACCTCATCGTATTCGAGCCCTGCCAATTTCCATTCTTTCTAATCTATCCTCCCAAATTTATAAATTCCAAATTGAAGCGTTGAAGATAGAGAACATGAAGAAGGAAGCCGTACGCGTTTTGGAAAAGCAACTAGAAGCAAAGGTGGATGGAACCCTAAACTTTATGGATCGTATATGGGTCCCTAATCATGGAAGTGTTCGCGACGCCATCCTAAATAAAGCTCATAAGTCCAGCTATTCGATTTCATCCCGGTGCTGACAAGATGTGCAAAGATGTCAAAGAACTTTATTGGTGGCCTAATATGAAGAAAGAGATTGTAGTGTACGTCAGCAAATGTCTAAGGTGTTCAAAGATGAAAGATGAAAATCTGAAAACCGTCTAGTCTTCTACAACAACCAGAGATCCCTGAATGGAAATGGGAACAAATCTCAATGGATCTCATAACCAAGTTACCTCAAACATCTGGTAGTCATGTTACAATTCGCGTAATTTTTGATCCTCTAACCAAATCAGCTCACATTATCGCGATCAAGGAAACTGATCAAATGGAGAATCTGACAAGAATCTACTTGGAAGAAGTCGTATCTCGGCATGGAGTGCCAATATCGATCATATCTAATCACGTCATTCGTTTCACTTTTTGATTTTGGCAAGCGTTGCAAAACATTCTCGGTACTCGCCTCGATATGAGTACTGCCTATCATCCACATCTATTTCTCGTTGTCTCTCCTGTTCGTTCTTTGTTTTAAATTTCGGGATGAAATTTCTTCAACTAGGGGAGAATGTGACAACTCGACATTTTGGGTATGTTACTATTTTTCATTTCTTACTTTCTATATTTAGAAAGTTTCTATTTTTAGAAACTTTCTCACTTCGTAACATTTCTAATTTCAGAAAGTTTCTATTTTTAGAAACTATCCTCGTTTCCTATTATTTCTAATTATAGAAAGTTTCTATTTTTAGAAACTTTCCTCATTTCATATCATTTCTATATTTAGGATGTTTCTATGTTTAGAAACTTTCCTCATTTAGTTTCATTTCTACTTTTGGCATCCAAACACATGACTAGTTCACCGAACATTTAACATTTTCACCATACATTAGTGTTTGATTATTTTAGTCAACACAACATCTTATATTACTTGTGGTAACATTTATACTCCAAAACATTTCTAATAATGGTATTTAAGTAATATTTAATCAATACATCAAAATAATTAATTAAACGTGACTCGTAACGAATTTTATTCCAAACCGACACATCTATTGTTGTCCCGACCATCAAGTGGCCGAACCCGTTCACCCTTGGGTCATGATTTCGTCCAAACCCCACCAAGGTGGTGTGATTATCATCTCGTTTGAATATTTAAGTGTTATCTCTATCCCTCTTTGATTATTATCCTTATCCTTTATTTAAAAGAGTTTGTATCCTACTACAACTCCTCCTCTAAAACCCTAGATATCTCCCACTATAAATACAACCCCATAACTCCCTCTTTCCCTCTTGTTGATTTCTTCCAAAGAGCTTCCCCATAGTCCCGAGTTCGTCCGAATCCAAGCAAACCCGAACCCCTTTCGGTTTGTTCATGATCTTCCTCGACCGATCGCAAGAAGGTATCACCAAAACCTTGTTTTTCTTTTCCTTTTTCTTGCTTGTTTTGTGATTCGAACCCGAGACCATGGCCCTAGGCCATATGGTCTCGGAGCAGCCCTTGATTCCTAAGATCGAGGTGCATGCTTGCATGCATGTCCACGAATTGGTCCTTCGTTCGTTTATCGTTAATTGTTTCGGTTGATACGTTTATTATTCATTTTTTTAATCTTTCTAAAACCCTAGACTTGTGATCTTGTTAAACCTAGATCTATGCCGTTAGAATGACCAAAACCCTAGACCTTTGATGATTGATTTGAACCCTAGTCGAAACCATCACCACAAAACCGTAGGGTGGCCTATTCGGCCAACCCAAACCGAAACCCTAACCCTAGTTGACTAATTGACTTTTGTTGACTAGATCTGACCATTATTGACCCGAACATATGCTAAAATTAACCCTAATTCATAAACCCTAACCCTAGCCAAAATATAGTTGATTTTGGTTGACTTTTGTTGACTAAATTGACCGTCGTTGACTACTAGTTTGACCCACAAGTTTTATCGGGTCAAGGCTGGCTCTTGACCCAACCGATTGACCCAAACCCGAATACCTAATCGGGCCAAGGCCCGTACTTGGCCCATTCGATCTATCTAAGCCCCATCGGGACCACACCTTAGTTGGCCCATTAGTATCCAAGCCCATTTGGACCAAAGCCCAAACCTTTGGCCCACTTATACCAAACCGAACCCAATTGGGCCCAAGCCCAATCCATGGCCCAATCTAATCGGACCTAAGCCTAATAAGAGGCCCAAGTGGCCCAACCTAGTGGCCCATTAAGCCCATCTAGGCCCATTAAGCCATTAGGCGCAATAGGCCCAATCTAGGCCCATTAAGTCTAACCCAAGCCCATTTCATTTCATTTCATTTCGAAGTCCATTTCATTTCATTTCGAAGTCCATTTCATTTCATTTCATTTCATTTCATTCCATTTCGACCTATTATGGTCCAATAACCCAAATTCATTCGATGTCACAAAACATAAAACATAACATTAATTTCATATCATATATCATTATTATTAGACCGCCTGTGTTAGCTTAGTCTAATTTGAAGCGTTATTGCGTTTAGGCGCTAGGAGTCTTTGAAGAGATTCTTTGAGGTTTATCGAGAGCTAAGCTTTGCCCAGGTGACTCCACAGACCCCTTTACTCTTTTTACTGTTTTATAAACTTTGGGGTGGAAAACATAAACACAACTGCTACTATTTACTATGACTGTACAACATCTATACTTTTTCATTATCGCGTTGGCATGACAAACAATTATTATACCGGACTAAGGTTTGCCAGCAATCATTAACTAGTGGATCTAGACCATGGATATGCAGATAGTACTATTGGCTGACATTCATCCTCCCAACAAACAATTGATCATTACTTGGTTTATCCAAGACATCTCCAGGAGTGTATATCCATAAAATAACGATAACATAATGGAGTTGAAATGTTGATTGTGGACTTAGGGGTTGGTATATTAACTCAATAGACTAGCTACCTGTTGGGGATAACAGTTCATGCGATGTCAAACATAACAATTTGTTTAACACTTTTTCATAAACATAACTAGTAGTTATAGATTTTCTACAACAACACTAAACATTTCATACTTACTACTCATATCACATGAGTGTTGAACTTTATACATTTTCAGTCATAAACCATTTTCATGACAAATATTTTGGGTAGCAAACACTTTACTTTTACTATAGACAACAACCCTGTGGATTCACTCAACATTATTTGTTGACCCTTTTATTTATGTTTTCCAGGTGATTTAGGAGGTCAGTGAGACTGGAGGATATGAGCAGTGGATTTGTCGTGAGCCATGAATGAACATTTAAGTTTACGAATAACCACTTCATTTTCAAAACTTACTATTTTTAGTAACTGCTATTTTTGGAAACTTTCCATTTTTAGAAGGTAAACCATTCTCATTATGTTATTTACGTGGTTGTTCGTTTACTTAATTTTTGCTATGTAATCATGAACGTTACACCTCCGTTCTTCCTCAAAATAATTTAAATGAAGTAAAACTCATTTTTGGCGTGGTGTGACAGTATGGTATCAGAGCTTAAGTTATAGTGAATTAGCAAGCCTAGTCTATAACTACAAAGATTTTTGGGAAAACCAAAACTTTTACAAAACAAATGTTCATGGCACGCTAAGTCTCATATCCCGAAGTTTCATTGTTCTTAGATTAGAATAATGCCTTAGTTAGTATTGCCTTAGAGTAATATTTAGCATATCGTCTGAGTGCCTAATTTTATGTTCTATCAGTAATGCGACTTATTTATCTGAATGTCGTTATCAAGTGTTATCGATATTTTTGTCCGACTCCAAATATGATAGTGATCAGAGTACTGCTACGCCTAGGAGGATTCCTTCGTCTCAAGTTGTTTCATGGCATCGGCAACCAAGAAGACGTCATATCCCTATTATCCCAAATGGTCCTCTGCCGCCAGTTATTGGCCAACGTCAAATCTTGTTTTGTATGTTTGAGGGCAGTATTTTATTTGTGTCTACGCCTGCGAAGCCGCGTCGTAATTTAACTCCAAGAACCCCTCGACAACAAGAACCAATACCAGAACTAGAACAGATATCAGAATCAGAACCAAGAGAAGAGTCAGAGCCTGAAGAAGAATTTGAAACAGAAGATGAACTAGAAGAAGACGCTGAATCGTCGCCGCGCGTCTAAATTTGACTTTTCATTATTTAAATATTTTATTTTCTTAACTATTTTGAAATTTTGTTTTAATTAGTTTGGTTGAATGTGCCATTCTTTTCAAAACTTAACCATTAGGAAACGTTTTTAATAAAAGTATTATTTTATTTCTTTACAAAGACCATCTTATTTTGTTATTTGAAAATTTTTATTTTATACTATAATAAGTAACTTCCTTAATTTGCGATTTCTACTACTACTACTACTATTACGTCTACTACTACTACTACGACTATTGTATCTATATTCCCCTATTTCTTTTCATATATTTATACTATGTATACTCTATAAAAATTTCTTTCTTTAGAATTTTCTTTATCGTCTTGTTCCTCATACGGGTTCTCCCGAGTTCAAGCGAATTGAGATATATCTACGGTCTACATGATCTCGTTCATACTCACGTCACTGCCGCTCAGCCTGCGACTTTTGAAGATGATGTGAATCTAGCAACAAGACTGATAGATGATGCTTTTGGAAGTGGATCGTTTAAAGACCAATTGGTTGTGTCTAGCAAATCGTCTGAACCTTCTAGAAACGACAATGGGAAGCGTTACTACAACAACAATCAGCAAACTACAAAGGGAACAAGTATCAGAAAATCCAGAGCTATGCTGCATCCAACCAGAAGAACAACGATCAGTCGAACCCCTGACGAAAAACAGTGTGCTGGAAGCAATCCTAAGTGTAACAAGTGCAATTGACATCATGACGATCAGTGTAAGAAGTGTTATAGATGTGACCATTGGGGACACAATTTCAGAAAATGTACGTCTAATACTCCTCCCAAAATTCTCGTCTTTTACGAGTGTGGTGACCCAAATCACTACCGTAATCATTGTCCAAAGCTACAGAAGAACAACAATAACAACAACCACAACAATGATCGTCAGAATGGTTGTGGTCGAGCGTTCGTCATTGGTATTTGAGAAGCTCGCGAAGATCCCAATACTGTTACCAGTACGTTTATTATCAACAATTATTTTTGTTTCTATTTTATTCGATTCGAGAGCCGATTTAAGTTTTGTATCAACCGACTTTAAAAGATTCTTAGATATCGAATCATCGCCTTTAGAGGTTAGTTGTGAGATTGAATTAGCAGATGGCAAGTTATTATGTCTAGTGAGATTTTCCTAAGAGTTGTTAGCTTAATCTAGACAATCATATATTCGAGATTGACCTTGTGCCTATAGAGCTAGGTAGTTTTGATATCGTCATAGCGATTAATTGGTTGTCTAAAAACCATGCTGATATATTATGCCACAACAAACAAATTCGAATCCCATTAACAAAAATAGAAACACTAATAATTCAAGGTGAACAAAGAAACAAAAATATCAAAATCATAAATGCTATGAAAGCACACAATATCTTCGTAAAGGATGCCAAGCCTTTCTTGCTCATTTCGTTGACAAGCAGTCCAAAGATCGTAAGATTGAGGACATTCCTTTCGTTCGTGATTTTCCAAACGTTTTCCTGGCAAATTGCCTGGACTGACACCTCAGGGACAAGTTGAATTCCGCATCGTTTTAATTCCAAAAATTCATTCCTATCGTACGTTCTCCATATCGCCTCGCACCGTCTGAAATGCAAGAACTTTCTTCTCTATTACAAGAACTTTATGATCTTAGTTTCATTCGACCGAGTTTCTCATCCTGGGAGCTCTGGTCCCTTTTCGTTAAAAAGTAAGATGGTTCAATGAGGATGTGCATTGACTATCGAGAATTGAATAAAGTAACCATTAAAGATCGTTATCCTCTTCCCCGCAATTGATGATCTATTCGATCAACTCCAAGGATTGAGTTTCTACTCCAAGATCGATCTCCGTTCAAGCTACCACCAGTTGAAGATTCGTAATGAAGATATACCCAAGACAGCATTCAGAACTCGCTATGCTCGTTATAAATTCTTGGTTATGCTATGTGATTTGACCAATGCGACTACTGTGTTTAAGGATCTCTTTCATAGAGCGTGTAAGCGATATCTCGACAAATTCGTCTTCTTCTTCATAGATCATATTCTAATCTATTCACGAACAAGAGCAGAGCATGGAGAGCACTTATTAATTATTCTTGAGTTGTTGGAGAAGGAGAAGTTGTATGCCAAGTCGTCAAAGTGTGAATTCTGGTTGCGTGAAGTACAATACCTAGGGCATGTCATTAGCAAAGAAGAAATCAACATCGATTCTGCAAAGATCGAGGCTATTAAAAATTGGGAAGCTCCAAAGACCCCAACAGAAATTAGACAATTTCTTGGTCTTGCTGGCTTTTATAGAAGATTCATCGAGAATTTCGCGAAGATAGCTACAATTTAAGGGTGTTGACACAAAAAGACGAGAAGTTGTCTGGGGTGAAAAACAAGAATCGGCCTTCCAAACCCAACAATCCGTAATATTTTTCGCACAAATTCTATCTCTTCCTGAAGGAACTGACAATTTCGTAGTTTTCTGTGATGCTTCGCACCAAGGTAATCGCCTACGCCTCTCGACAATTGAAGATTCACGAGAAGAACTACACAACGCATGATCTCGAGTCAGGTGTCGTGGTGTTCGCATTGAAGATTTGGAAACATTACCTCTAAGGTACCAAGTGCATGATATTCACCGACCATAAGACTCTACAACATATATTCAATCAGAAAGAGCTCAACATGAGATAGTGCAGATGGGTAGAGTTGATGAATGATTACGACTGCGAGATCAAATATCATTTTGGTAAAGCTAACGTCTTAGCTGATGCCTTAAGTCGGAAAGAGCAACCCAAACCTCGTCGTATTCGAGCCCTGCCAATTTCCATTCTTGAAGCCTTGAAGATAGAGAACATGAAGAAGGAAGCCGTACGCATTTTTGAGAAGCAACTAGAAGCAAAGGTGGGTGGAACCCTAAACTTTATGGATCGTGTATGGGTCCCTAATCATGGAATTGTTCGCGACGCCATCCTAAATAACGCTCACAAGTCCAACTATTCGATTTCATCCTTGTGCTGACAAGAACTTTATTGGTGGCCTAATATGTAGAAAGAGATTGTAGTGTACGTCAGCAAATGTCTAACGTGTTCAAAAGATGAAAGATGAAAATCCAAAAACCGTCTAGTCTTCTACAACAACCAGAGATCCCAGAATGGAAATGAGAACAAATCTCAATGGATCTCATAACCAAGTTACCTCAAACATCTGGTAGTCATGTTACAATTCGCGTAATTTTTGATCCTCTAACCAAATCAGCTCACATTATCGCGATCATGGAAGATGATCAAATGGAGAATCTGACAAGAATCTACTTGGAAGAAGTCGTATCTCGGCATGGAGTGCCAATATCGATCATATCTAATCACGTCATTCGTTTCACTTTTCGTTATTGGCAAACGTTGCAAAACTTTCTCGGTACTCGCCTCGATATGAGTACTGCCTATCATCCACATCTATTTCTCGTTGTCTCTCCAGTTCGTTCTTTGTTTTAAATTTCGGGACGAAATTTCTTCAACTAGGGGAGAATGTTACAACTCGACATTTTGGGTATGTTACTATTTTTTATTTCTTACTTTCTATATTTAGAAAGTTTCTATTTTTAGAAACTTTCTCACTTCGTAACATTTCTAATTTTAGAAAGTTTCTATTTTTAGAAACTATCCTCGTTTCCTATTATTTCTAATTATACAAAGTTTCTATTTTTAGAAACTTTCCTCATTTCATATCATTTCTATATTTAGGATGTTTCTATGTTTTTGAACATCTGCATCAGTGTCAGTATCAGGATCTTCTTCCTTAACAGGAAAAAATTTTTGAGCCTCAGTCTCATCCTCAATATCCTGAGTAATCATCTCCTCGGTATCATGAACTGATCTTCTTGGTCTAGTGATTAGAGGAGCTGGATCAGATTCCTCACTTGATTCAGAAGACATAACCACTCTTGTCATTCTTCTGGTGATTGGCCTTCTAGGAACTCTAGAAGGTCCATCAGCTTGAGGAGATATTGGTTTTCTTTGAGGCTCTTCATCATCTGAGGATGATGATGAAGAGCTTTCTTTATTTGCCACATCAAGTGCAAAGTATAAGAAAGTTTGAGATGGCACTGGATGTTCTTCATCTTCATCATCTTCTAAAGGCCAGATAAAGGCCTGTATACTACAATTTACAAATTGCTCATTTCCTGAGCAGGAGGCTCAGTATCATCTTGCTGAGGTTGGTCAGTGGTAGTCTCCCCCTCAGCAGTTGGCTCAAATGGTTTTTCAAGTTGTTGCAAAGCTGACCTCCCTCTTTGTCTTCTTCTCTCATACTGAAAACAAAGTGGTTCAGTATGAGGAGTTTGCTGATGTTGTTGTTGCTGTGAAGGTTGATCTTCATTTAGTTTCCTTCTTTTCTCCCCTGAGCAGATGGCTCAGGCTGATCAACCACTTCTTCTTCTTTTTGTCTCTTCTCCCCCTTATTGTTATCATTTGATGGGGAAGGAAGAGGTTCAATATCACCTCCTATGTCCCCTTGTTATTCATCATGTGTTGGGGAGGGCATAGGCTCAGTAGAAACATCATGTTCACCCTCAGTATCATCGCCCCCTTCATCATCTTCATTATGTCCACCAGTTGGAGTTAGTGGAGGTGGTGGAGGGTGTTGTTGTTGCTGAAGTAGTGATACTGACTGTTTTAAGGAGTCAATTTCACTACTCATTTCATCCATCCTGGCCAGTATAGTGTTCTGAGTGTTCTGCATGGCCAGGATCTGATTCAAAATTGTTTGTAGAGCCCCTTGAACTTTCAAATATTTCCTATATATTTGAAAGTTCGTGTGAGACTTTGGTCAGTATTGAGTTGGTACGGGCCAATACTTAGTCTCTATTTGGGAAAGATATATATATATATATATATATATATATATATATATATATATATATATATATATATATATATATATATATATATATATATATATATATATATATGTATGTATAAGTTTTAGAGCATTATAGGAATTCATACCTGAGACTTTGTCAGACTCCCTTCGAGCATCTGCAGAGGTCGGTGCTGGATCATTTGTATGTTGATTTGAGGCACCAGCACCTTCTGGAGCTACTTCTTTTCTATCTTGAGGACCTTCCATTGGGTGTTGCTCAAACTGGATTTCCACATCAAGAGGAACATGAGGTTCCTCAATTGGTTGAGCAAAATGTTCTGGTTCAGGACCTGGAAGGTCAGCGGTAGCAGCAACTAGACTTTGTTCTTGAAGAGATGCAGTTAATGATGGAACATGAGTAGGATGCACCTCTTCTGATGATAAAGCACCCATTATCACTGGGGATAAGTTTCTTCTTCTTCTTCTTCTTCTTATGACAAGTGGTTGCAATTCTATGGACTCAGTATCAGAATCGGATGCAGTATGAGGAGCATCAAGCATCTGTTCAAGTTGAGGTATATGTGGTTGTGCTTGTTCTTGTTTTGGTTGAGCATCAACCATTTCAACGTCTTTATCATCATTACCTCCATCACCACTATCATCATCATTATCATCATCATCATCATTTTCTTATCCAGTATCAGAATCATCATCATTGTCTTAATCATTAATGTGTGCCTGCACAATAGCCCACATAGAGTGACTTAGTACAGGCTCTCATTCCCTTGGTCTATAGAAATATATCTTCTCATTTAGGGGAGGAAGATCTGCTCTTGGACTATTGAATTCATTATAGTCATGCGCAGGCATTGCATTCTGGAAGATGAGAGATAGAAATCTGCAGAAAGGGACATTGACCTCTCTGATTTGAGCCCTAACTAGAGAAGCTAGTTCATTAAAAATTAGTCTGGCATAGTCAATGTCTCGACCATAGTACATGGCATGTACTATCTGCATCCCAAATTCATTAATCTGGTCCAAAGCTCTAGTTTTATGGGTCATACACCGAATGAGTGTTGAAATTAAAATACCCCACATTGGACCAAATTCATTTCTCTTGATAATGCCCGTTGTACCTCCGGTCCAATGAAAGGCAATACTGAGTGAGCCTCAGTTCGATCAACAAAGGGCTCATACTGAGCGTGAGCGGGAAGCCTCAGTGTTTCCCGGATTATAGAAGTTGAAATGAAAGCCCTCCTATGATCTCGGATAACCCAACCGGAAATCATGTCCGGAGAGTCAAGTGTTGCAGAGTACCAGAACTCACATAGCATCTTCGGATATATTGCTCGAGGAGATAGAGTCAGTGCACGATTGATTGGACTGTGCTTCAAATATGTAATAATGTGAGTGAATTCAGGGCACGCCCAAGCTGGAGGAATATTGAAATTTGCAGTAATTTTTTTCCTCGCGAACTTAGGCAATTCGTCTTTCCGAAATTAAGTCGCCGGTCCAACCGCCGGTGCAACGAATTGATAATTGGCCATCTGTGATTATGATTAAGAATTGCTTGCAAGAAAAGTGTAAAATTGTTAATCGCAGAGTGTAATCGAAGAAGAAAGATTGAAATAACTGTTAGAAAGTTTTAAATGAAAAGAAAAACGGTTATTTATACTTAATTTATCGATAATTATGGTATTGGGAAGTAAAAACGGCTGAAATAACAGCCTTATCCTGTTCCAACGGTAACTTTCTTATTAAGAAAGGTTACCGTTGGGAGTATGAGGATTAAAATCAGTTTTACCACTCCAAGACTCAAATACCGAGTTAAAAAAAAATTAAATTAAAAAAAATATAAAAAATTATAAAAACATTTAATTTAATCTGAAAATTAATGAAAAATAAAAATTATTTAATTTTGATAAATCAGACGAGTGATACTGAGTGGGTCAGTAGTAGCACCAATACTGAGCAGTCAGTATCTGAAAAATTTAAGGTAAATTAAGGATTCAGCATACTCAATTGCCCTAATAGATACATAAACCTTTCCTCAGAGAGAGGTTTAGTAGATACATCGGCCAATTGGTCATCTGTTGGGACAAAATCTACCTCAACCTTACCCTTTTCCACATTATCTCGAATAAAATGGTGTCTGATATCAATGTGCTTTGTTCTTGAGTGATGGACTGGGTTCTCAGTGATAGCAATAACACTCTTGTTATCACAATGAATCGGCTTCTTCTGAAAATTAAACCCATAGTCCATGAGTTGATACTGCATCCATAAGAGTTGAGCACAAAAACATCCTGCAGCAACATATTCTGCTTCTGCTGTAGAAGTTGCTACTGACTTTTGCTTCTTGGAAGACCAACCAACTAGTCTACCACCGAGGAATTGAAATCCTCCACTTGTACTTTTTCTATCCAACCTGCAACCTGCAAAATCGGCATCTGTATACCCTTCAAGGTCAAAGTTTGAGTCTTTGGGATATCAAAGACCCATGTTAGGAGTACCTGAAAGATATCTAAAAATGCGCTTAACAGCTTTCATCTGTGATTTTTTAGGATCAGCCTGATACCGAGCACACAAGCAAGTTGCAAACATGATATCAGGCTTCCTAGCTGTTAAGTAAAGTTAAGAACCAATCATACCTCGGTATGTGGATTGACATACTGGTTTACCAGTTTCATCTTTACTTATTTTATCCTGAGTACCCATAGGAGTGTGCATGGAAGATAAATTTTCAAATTTGTATTTCTTTTGCATGTCATGCACATACTTACTTTGATTTATAAAAGTGCCATCAGGCTTTTGATCAACTTGTAAACCAACAAAGTAAGTAAGTTCACCCATCATACTCATCTGATACTGAGATGACATTATCTTAGCAAACCAGTCACACATTGACTTGTCAGTGGAGCCAAAGATAATATCATCTACATATATCTGAATAAGTAAGATGTCTGAACCTTTCCTTTTTGAAAATAATGTTTTGTCAATTTTACCTCTTATAAACTTATTTTCAATTAAGTACTCAGACAGGGTATCATA
The DNA here is from genome assembly GCA_963853835.1 of Calendula officinalis. Lineage (NCBI taxonomy): Eukaryota > Viridiplantae > Streptophyta > Magnoliopsida > Asterales > Asteraceae > Calendula > Calendula officinalis. The sequence continues at coordinate 23,854,105 of OY970826.1, read as the reverse complement.
CCAGGCTCTTGGAGCTTGTTTGAGCCCATATAAAGTTATATCAAGCTTGAAAACATAATTAGGAAATTTAGGATCAACAAAAATTGGTGGTTGTTTAACATAAACTTCCTGTATTAGTTTTCCATTGAGAAAAGCACTCTTGACATCCATCTGATAAACTTTGAAGTTCTTGAAAGCTGCATATGCAAGATACAGCCTAATAGCTTCAATTCTTGCAACTGGTGCAAACGTTTCATCATAGTCAATGCCTTCTTCTTGCCTGTAACCCTAAGCAACCAGTCTTGCTTTGTTTCGAATGACAACACCATCCTTGTCCATCTTGTTTCTGAACACCCACTTAGTACCAATAATAGTTTTACCAGCAGGAGGTGGTACTAAGTTCCAAACTTTGTTCCTCTCAAACTCTGTAAGCTCTTCTTGCATAGCTTCTACCCAGTCTTCATCTAGTAAAGCTTCATCAGCTTTCTTTGGTTCCATGGTAGATAAGAAGCTTGAAAAGAAGCAGAAGTTTGCAGTTGCTTGAGGTTCAAAGTCTAACTTTCTTCTTGTTTGAACACCTTGTTCAATTGGATCAATAATATTAGAGTGTGGATGGTCTCTGTGTTCCCTTAAATTGTTTCCTAATGGAGCATTTGAAGCAAGATCAACAATATCTTGTTGTACTGATGTGTTGTCTGTCTGATACCGAGCTGAATTCTGGTCAGTATTAGATAGTTCAGGTTATTGTTCTTCTTGATTTTGCAGATCTGAGTTGGATTCTTGAGAAGTACTGGAAGATTCAACTTCTTCATATGTGGAGTTGTTCAGATCAATTATTGGGAACTCAGTATTGGGGTTCTCAGATATGGGAACCTCAGTATTTGATGCATTTGAGTTATGTTGAGTTCTTACTTGATCAGTATCACTCATACCATGATCAACATAGTATGGGTGAGACTTGGGCTGTTCAACATTGGAGTTTTCTGGATTGCATAGAATATCTATGCCGCTAATGTCTTCCTTTCCTTATGTAGAATGAACATCCTGGTCTTCATCAAAAGTGACATGAATGGATTCTACAATCATCTTAGTTGAGATGACATACACTCTGAAGGCTTTGGAGTGTGGAGAGTAGCCCATGAACACACCTTCATTTGCTTTGGGAGCAAATTTGTTGAGATTTTGTTTAGTACTGAGTACAATACATTTGCTCCCAAATATGTGGAAGTATTCCACATTTGGAATCCTGCCAATGTATAACTCATAAGGAGTCTTTTGATGTCTCTGGACTATTGTAGCTTTGTTCTGAGTAAAATTTGCACAGTTTACAGCTTCTGCCCAGAAGCTCAGTGCCAGTCCAGCATGGCATAACAAAGTTCTTGCATCTTCAATTAGTGTTCTATTCTTTCTTTCTACAACACCATTTTGTTGTGGTGTGTAGGCTGCAGAGAAGTTTTGCACGATTGCTTTTTCTTCACAGAAATCTGCTAATACTGAGTTCTTAAACTCAGTACCATGGTCACTTCTTAATTGCTTGACCTTTTTACCTTTCTGAAGTTCTTCTCTTTCGATAAAGGCAATGATTTCTGTGGTTGCATCTGATTTTGTCTTGAGAAAGATGACTCAAGTATATCTTGAGTATTCATCAACCAAGACTAAAGTATAGATCTTTTTGGCCAATGATGGTGTACTGATGGGGCCAAAGAGATCCATATGTATCATTGTAAGAGGTTCATTGATAGAATGGTTGACTTTAGACTTTAATGAACTCTGCTTCTGCTTGCCCATTTCACATGTTGAGCATAACTTATCTTTAGAATAAGTAATAGTGGGCAACCCTCTCACCAACTTCTTCATACTGAGCTCATTAATATTTCTGAAGTTGATGTGAGAAAGTTTCTTGTGGCACATCCAGTTCAGTTCTGGCTTGACTTTAGAAAGCAGGCAAACTCGAATTGTAGGATCTAGTTCAGACAGGTTGACCACATAGACATCTTTTTCTCTTCTAACAATGACTACAGGTTGCCCTTTATCGTTGTAGATGATTCCTGTAGACTTCCTGAAGCGAGCTTCATTGTCATCATCACACATCTGGCTGATACTGAGCAGATTGTGTTTAAGACCCTCTACATAGGCAACTCTTTTAAAAGTTATGTTGCCTGCCTTGATTACTACATACCCTCTAGTTTTTCCAACTGAATCATCTCCAAACTTGACAGAAGGACCCTTCTCTGGTGTATAGTTTAGAAGGTACTCCATACTGCCAGTCATGTGTCTTGAACAGCCACTATCTAAGTACCATTTTCTGTCACCCTGCACAAGACACAAAATAATGATTAGTTCTTTTTAGGAACCCATTTTTGAATGGGACCTTTGGTAGGAGAAACAGGTTTAGACTTGATCTCCTTAGTTGGAGAGGTCAGTATCACTTTAGGGGAAACCTTGGAGGTTTTCTTTGGTGATACTGACTTAGTTTCTCTCCTTTTTTGGTACTGAGTACCTAGGGCTTGAGAGATCAGTCCAACATTCATCTCCTTTATGTCCAGTATGATGACATCTATAACATTTTTAGGTCTATTTCTGAATATATTTTCATAAAGGTATTTTTGAAAATTGTTTTACTTTTGGTTGACCAGTATGAGTAAGTTTTGCAAACTTTTGACTTAAAACTTTGATCTGATCACCAATAGATTTTAAAATGTTAATTTTTTCATTTTTTACTTGTGTTTTAATATTATTTTTAACTGGTTTAGAAGGAGATGGATCTGATTTCTTCTTTAAATTTGGCAGACCACTATTTTTATTATTAAACTTCTTGTTTTTGCCACTAGAAGATCCCGTTGAAGTTGATTTTTGATTATCATGTTTTAAAATGACAACTTTAACAGGTTCTTTAGATTCTTGAGTATTTGACTTTTCTGTTCCTGCAACTTCAGTATTAGATAATACACTAGGAGTAGGAGTATTATTTTCATTATATATCTCAAAAGTAGTTGTATTAAATAGTAATTCAAATGGAGGAACAACAGATGTATCATACTGTACAACTTCGAGGTCAGTATCAGAAATTTCCTTTTCAGGAAATTCAATACTGAGCTCTTGTAGTTCAGTATAACACTTTGAACAGATGGAAGGACCAATTGGTTTATCAAAAATAATTTTATCCTCATCATCTGACTCAGTTTGACATCCAACTTCAGAAAAAGTTTTTGTCTTTACAAACTGAATAGGGTTCATATCAGAAAATTCTTCTAATAAATCAGCAAAATTATTTCTATTTTTTAACTGAGGATCAACACCAAGTGCAGCCCTCACGTTTTCTGGAAATTGTTGATTTAGACATTTATTTAATTTAATAGATGCATTTCCCCCAAGATTTACACTGGTTTTCAAATTTTTCTTTTTCTAATTTGTGTAAGTGAGCTTTATCAGCTAATCTTTGGTTAATGTCTTGTAAGTTTAAAAAATTTAATTCTAAATCTTTAAATTTTGCTAATTTATCTAAATGTTCATTATTTACCCTTTCAAGTTCAAGAATAGATAATTTTAATGCTTTTTCTTTTTGTACTAAAGTTTTAAGATCAACAATTATATACTCAAAAATCTTTTCCTTTTCATTCACTGAATAAGTTTGAAAGGAACTCACCTTGTACAACTGAGTGGAATCCCAATCAATATGAACACTCATCCTCTCAGCTTCTTTGATGTCCTTCTCAAAGGAGCTCTTCAAATCATCTTCTGTGAAAGCCATAAACGCTTTGTTTTCAACGTCTTCCTCATCATCACTGAGCTCTTCATCCATCCAAGCTTCATAGTAAAGTGTTGGATGAGGTGCTCCATTCCGTGCTTCACTCTTGCCCTTGTTCCAGTTCTTTAGCTTGACATACTTGTCTCTATACCGTTTAGCTCGGTATGCAATCTTGTCATTCTGATCAGTTTCAGTTGACTTAGTATGACAGTTAGCAGCAATATGTCAAGGCTTTCCACACCTATAGCAAAGACCTGATCTTGGGTCAGTATTGGAAGAGCTAACACCAAGCCTTTTCTTCTTCAACTGATCCAGCTTCATAGACATAAGAGACATTTGAGTTTCAAGCTCTTCAAGCTCAGTAACAGTATAGGCCTGTTGCACAACTACAGCCATGTCAGTGGAAGTCTTGTCAGATTTCTTCCAGTTGATCAGTCTTGCAACATTGTTCTCCTCATGATTCAACATTAAACCATACAAAGTTTAAAGAGTGTATGACTCAATGTTATTAGCAGCATTGAAAGAGTTTGTCATATCAAGAAATTGTTGAGGAAGACTGTCCAGAAATTTTTGAACAAGTTCTCCTTCTTCCTTCACAATGCCTACACCGATTAGATCATGGATCACAGTATTAAATATGTTATAGAGAGTGGTGATGTCTTCATTAGGACTTGAAAAGAAGTTTTCATACTTTCTCCTCATGTTGCTTTTTCTTTGCAACTTCACCTTAGGTGTGCCTTCATAGGTGACTGACAGGCTATCCCACATAGCCTTTGATGTTGGCAATTTCATAATTGCATTTAGTATTTCTTTGGTAACAGCATAACCAATCACCCCCTTTGCACTGGAGTCTAAACTGTACAATTGACGGTCAGTATTAGTCCATGTGTGCTTCAGTTTAGGTACTGTTCTTGTGCTCTCAGGAGCATCATCGGTAGCTGCAACGGGTTCCATAGTTTGTGGAATGATGGGACCATCATTTAGCACAGTGAGCATCTTATGATGAATAGATTCGAGATACCATTGAGCTTTTAGCTTCCATTGATGGAAATCTTTGCCATCAAAGATAGGCACTCCTTTTCCAGACATGACTGGTGCAACTATAGAAGACATTTTGGATTTTTGAGTTTGGGAGGGATAGATGTAGCGAATGGCTGCCAGGGTAATAGATCGACTAAATAAGAGTTAATTTAGCCTGCTCTGATACCAGTTGTTAGGTCACCACAACCCTGATTTGTGTATATTTTAGATAGAATTTAAATTACTTAAGACAAATAATGTATTGAACACAAGATTATAGTCAAATGTAATATTCCACTAAGTGTGGCTTGTTGCAGAAAAAAACAAGACCACTTTACAATTACAATATGTATGAATGAACGTGTGAATTGGTAAGTTCTCCTTTGCAAGATGATCTCTATTTATAATGATATAGAGATCTTACATAATGGGCAAAGGAGTAACCGAAGGACTAAACTAGGAAAATGACTAAGATCAAGGAATTTGATCTTAGTCCGTTACATAACAGAATGTAACTCAGTCCTTCTACTCAGTATTGGATATCCAATACTGAGTACTGATAGTAAGTGGCCAATACTGGCCAAACTCAGTATCACTCCTAAACTTAGCATATTTATTCTACTAATTATTCTAAGCTAGTCTAGGTTGTTTTGTTATCTTAAGATTCCAAAGGGGTAAGGCTTTTTTCCTTAACATGTGTCTCCCGCTTCTAACCAACAAGATGGAGTTCTACATTTTCTCCCATACAACGCCTGATAAGGTGGCATCTTAATAGTCGGGTGATAACTATTATTATACGAGAACTCGACTAACGGTAAATGTTCATCCCATTTACCACCGAAATCTAACACACACGATATCAACATGTCTTCGACCGTTTGAATCATTCTTTCACTTTGACCGTCGGTTTGCGGATAGTAAGCCTTGCTCAACCGCAACTTTGTACCCAACTCTACTTGTAACGATCTCTAAAATATCGAGGTAAACCTCGCGTCTCAATCGGATATGATCGACAATGGAACCCCATGGAGTCGAACCACCTCATCAACATACAACTTAGCCAACCTCTCAAGTGGCAAGGTTTCCCGAATGGCTAAAAGTAATGCAATCTTGGTCAACCGGTCAACTATGACCCAAATAGCATCGTGACCCATACTCGTCTTCGGCAAACCAACTATGAAATCCATAGTTATGTCTTCCCACTTTCCGGCCGGTACTACTAATGATTGAGCTACCCCATATGGTACTTGATGCTCGGCTTTCACTTGTGCACACGTGGCACACTCCGAGATGTACTTGGCTACTACTCTCGCGTTCATTCCGGGCCACCAATAAACCCGTTTCAAATCTTGATACGTCTTTGTACTTCCCGGGTGAATCGAATACTTTGACTTGTGCACATCATTCAACAACTCTTTTCGGGTACCCCCAAACTTAGGAACCCAAATTCGACCGCCTACGGTCTTCCACCCTTGTGCATTTTCGAGAAAATGTTGGTTCTTACCTAACCGTTCTTGCCTTAACTCGTCTTTTCCCATAACCTCTCGTTGGGCATTCTTGATTCTTTCGATAATAATCGAGACGACTTCAATACGCGTTAAAATTCCTCGGTTCGGTTTTTCATAGACTTTTCGGCTCAAGGCGTCGGCTACTACAATAGCCTTTCCCATATGATACACAATCTCACAATCGTAATCGGCGATCAACTCGATCCATCTCTTTTGTCGCATATTAAGATCTTTTTGAGTAAACACGTATTGTAGACTTTTGTGATACGTGTACAATGTACACCGAGTACCATACAAATAATGTCTCCACAACTTCAAAGCAAATATAATCGCCGTAACTCCAAGTCGTGTGTCGTGTACCTCAATTCCGCATTTTTCAATTGTCGTGAAGAATACGCGATCACTTTACCTCTTTGCATTAACACACAACCGAGCCCTTGATTTGAAGCATCACTATACACTACAAAATCTTCCATTCCATCCGGTAACGTGAGAATCGGCGCGTTACATAACTTTTCGTTCAATAAATTAAACGCCTCTTCTTGCTTCTTCTCCCACACAAACTTCTCACTTTTTCTCATTAATTTCGTTAGTGGAACCGCAATTCTCGAGAAATCTTGAATAAATCTTCGGTAGTAACCGGCTAATCCAAGGAAACTTCTAACCTCGGTAGGAGTCCTCAGAGGCTCCCAATTGGACACCGCTTCAATCTTGGATGGGTCAACTTTAATACCATCACATGTCATTACATGACCTAAGAATTGTACTTCCCGCAACCAAAATTTACACTTTGAGAATTTGGATACAACTTTTCCCGTTTCAACACATCTAACACAAGCGTCGAATGACCTTCGTGTTCTTCCATGGTTTTCGAATAAATCAAAATATCATCAATGAACACGATCAAAAACTTATCAAGAAACGGTTTACAAGATTCATGAAATCCATAAAAATAGCCGGCTTGTTTGTAAGACCAAACGGCATCACTAGGAACTCATAATGACCATACCGTGTACGAAAAGCCGTCTTCTCGGTGTCGCCCTCTTTCACCCGAACTTGGTGATAACCCGACCTCAAATCAATCTTCGAGAAATAACTAGCACCTTGCAATTAGTCAAATAAGTCGTCGATTCTCGGCAACGAGTAACGGTTCTTTATAGTTACTTTGTTCAACTCGCGGTAGTCGATACACATTCTTATCGAACCGTCTTTCTTCTTGACAAATAATACCGGTGCACCCCACGGTGAAGAACTCGGGTCGATAAAACCTTTATCTAACAAGTCTAGTAATTGAGTCATCAATTCTCGCATCTCGGTGACCCAATTGGTAATCTCGAATAATCTCAGAGGGTGGCAAACCGGGCAAGTCATCGGGAAATACTTCGGGGAAATCCCGAATAATCTTGACGTTATCCATCGTCTTCTTTTCTTTTCGGCCATCCAATACATATGCAATAAACGATGCGCAACCTTTCGATATACTCTTCCTCGCCTTAATGGCGGTAATTTCATTAGGCATGTGATGTCGTTTTTCCCCATACACATACACCTTCCCGTTCTCGTGTGTCTTGATCGACACTATCTTTTTACCGCACAATATCTTGGCTTGGTGCATCCCCAACCAATCCATACCGATAACAACATCGAACGCCTTTATCCCCATGGGCAATAAATCAACCTTAAACTTTCTACCGTCTATTTCTATTTCACAATTTCTATAAACACTTTCAACAATTGAGGTTTTCCCGTCGGCCACCTCTATTTCATAAATTTCATCTAACATCTCGGACGGCACATTCAACTTACATCGAACTCATATGACACAAACGAATAATTGGAACCCGAATCAAATAATATATGAGTTGGCAAGGAGTTAATTAATAGAGTACCTGACACCACATCGTGTGCCTCCTTCGCCTCCTCCCGAGTAAGTTGGAAGGATCGCCCCTTCACCTTTGCCGACTCCACCTTCTTTTGAGCCGTGGACACCATTGATTCGGTCTCCTTCTTCGGTCACACATTGCTATAGTGCCCCTTATCGTGACACGAGAAGCATTCCACCTCGGCCAATGGCTTGGCCTTACAATCCCGGGCTATATGGCCCGACCTACCACAATTAAAGCAAGATTTCGACCCACTTCGGCATTCGCCTGTATGATTTTTCCCGCACTTCTTGCACGAGCCAACACTTCCTTGTTTAGAGAAGCTCGATGTGAACTTCCCTTTTTTGAACGAACTAGAGCCGCTCTCGGCTTTCCTCTTCTCACCCACATGGGGCCTCTTTGCAACCCGTGCCTCATTCACCTCTTCCACACCTCGAGCGGCACTAATGGCCTCATCAAGTGTGATCGCCCTCTTAACCTCCAATTGGTAATCTCACGGTAACCCACTAGCATACCGGACCACCCTCAACCTCTCATCCACGTAGGTTTTAGCAACAAACGGGAGCAACCCCATGAACTCCCTCGAGTATTCTTCAACCGACATATCACCCTTCTTAAGGGTCACAAACTTCTCATGCATCTCTTCCAAATCCCTTTCGGGACAAAATAATTTTTCAATCTCGTGGTAAATTCATCCCACGTCATCACCTCAATCACCTCCCTCCCGAGGGCTTCATACAAAATATCCCACCACACCATAGCATCTTCTTTTAAAAATTGTGACGCATACGTCACCATATCGCCTTTCTTACATTTGCTACTACCGATGACCCGCTCGGTCTCTCGGATCCACCTCATAGTTACCTTCGGGTCCGAACTACCCGTATACACATTTGGCTTACAAGCCATGAAAGATTTAAACGAACAACCTTCTTTCACCTCGGGCTTTGCCCTAGCATCACTTTGGCCACCCGTGGAGGATTTCCCCTCCCCGGAGCCACTACCCCCGGTTCTCCCATCCGACCTAGCTTCGGATTCACGGTCTCCCTCCGACCTCTCACGGTCCTAATAATATGGTGCACTTCCTCGGAAACCGTCCCTTTGATTTGATCGATAAGAGTTTGGAGATCCGCCATGGTTACCGGAGTCTTATTAGCTCCAACCTCCGATTCATCCACTCGATGCATCGATGGTTGACTTTGTTGTTCAACCACCCTCTCGAGATGAGGTATCTCTTCCTCCCGGTTTTACGGGGCTCTCCCACTTCGACGAGTGTTCACCATTTCTTTCGATCAAGACTATACGAAAGACATTAAATATTTAGTACCTTATGTACGATCCATTAGTCGCATAAGACTCAATATCCATAATCACATCAACTTTCATAGGTCCCCTAGGTTCAACCCAAAACTTAACATAAAGTCTCAAGGTCAACCTATAATCTCAAGGAATCTTATATTCCTAATGCTACAGTCTAAGACTAGGATGGTCATTCAACCTAATTCACTTAAACTATAGCTCTGATACCAAGTTGTAACACCTCAAATTTTAATACAAAACTTTTGGCCAAAATAATCATTTAATATAGAGGAGAACTATCCTGAAATACGGACTTACAAAACCTTTGGTATGAAAATCAGAGCATAAAGTCAGTGTTACAAAATAGATCAGAACCAAAGCTAAGTCTAAATCCGTTCTAGTGTTCATCTAATCTAGGCCCCGCATCTCTATCCATGGGTACGTAAATCTTCGATCCCGAACCTGAGTACATAGCAAAACCAACAAGGAGTACGTGAGACAAAAACGTCACGTGAGTTACATGGGTTTAGACCCGATGATAATAAAATGTCACGTTACATATAAACACATACATATATATATATATCGTCTATCAAATCTAGTCACCCTATTGTGACCCTATCAATCTTGCTCTCTTAGCAAACATATCTAACTATCAGGTTGCCCCCGAACTAGCTAGAAGCACATACATATCTAGTTATCGAGTTGCCACCGAACTAACTTGAAACAAGATACCGGCAAGAGGGAATCGCCCAATCTACCGGTACCTGCCTTACTCGCCGGAATACGTCCAGTTAGCAAGACTAATAACGTGGATGAGTCGATGGGAATCCACCCAACTGCCCCTCAATCCACACCTCATGACCGGGAGTCGCCCGTGTCATCTCGTCACCTCAATCACACCATAACTCAACGGTTATGTCAACTAGCTGTAAGCTAACACTTTCATCATAAAACAAGTTAGTCCAATATTACCAATAATATCTATTACTACTCGGCATACTATAAGTCTACACAAATAAGCAAATAGACCATAACGCAAGTAAGAAAAGTAATTCCAAGGTTACGTACTCAGTAAAATCCACACGTACTCACCTTAGCGATAAAATGCTCCAACCGTGATCTTCACATGAAATCTCTTTGCTTACACAATCGATCAACCTTCCAAGACTTCACCGAAAGCCTAATATAACAATCACAATTATGGTGATTTACCCAACCCTTAAGTTTCTTACAAATCTTAATCATACACTTGTTTCCTTTGTTAAAATACCATCTATGAAGTGTTTACATCACTTATTTCACCATAACCCAAAACCCCAAGAACTAGGGTTTCAAACCCATACATTAAATATATAGATCTTGAGCTACAAAGATCAAAGAGTGAAGATATACCTTTTATCTTCAACTAGGAGTGAAATCTACCAAGGATTTGTGAAGAAATCGACCCAAACCAGCCTTAATGCTCGAAAATCACCAATGGGAGAAAACTAGGGTTTGTGGACAGCATTAATGGCCAAAACCCGACTTTAATGTTGTTTTTGGCCATAGTTCATGGCGTGAACTAGTTCACGATCGTGAACTATGTGCGACGCGAACTTTTCCCGATCGCTACCTAGGCGTGAACTCTGATCGGCTAAAAACCCACAATCCCTGAATGAAGTTCCCGATCGCGAACTATAGTTCACGGCGTGAACTATGCTTGGCAGCAGGGCTGCACTTTTCGGTCTTCGTCTCGACCCGGTTTTGTCCATAACTTTCTCGTACGGTGTCCAAACGACACGAAACCAATTCTTACGTTCTTTAAATGATTTATCCGTCTTTATCTTGTTTTTGTACAATTTATTTATTTACAAAATTCGGGTCGTTACAAATACAACCATCTTGTTCAACTCAATTTAATAATCCCGTATATATAAATCTCTTCATTTAATTCTTTTTTGGATAATTGCTCCTTCATTATCGATTTCTTGATTTCTCATGAGTTCAATAACTTTTTAACTAGTTGGATCAATAATCTTTTATTTAATTGATTTTCTCTATATTCTCATTAATCTCCTCTTAGTGATTTTATCGTCAATCTCATTACTAATTTACTCATCAGTTTAAATTTAACGGTATCTCATTATCTCATACCGGTTTTTGTTAAATTCCCACTCGTACACTCAACATATTACCTTTTCACATTTAATAACGTACTAATTATATATATATATATATATATATATATATATATATATATATATATATATATATATATATATATATATATATATATATATATATATATATATATATATATATATATATATATATATATATATATATATATATATATATATATATATATATATATATATATATATATATATATATATATATATATATATATATATATATATATATATATATATATATAGCGGTTCATGCGAGAACCACTAAAATTGCGAGAACTGCGAGAACATGTTTACACCCCTTGGATGAGTATATGAGTGGTTAAGATTAAATGGGGATTTATTGTAATTAATTAAAATATTTGTGTGGAAAAAATGTGTATGGGAGGGCATAATAGTAAAATGAACATTTAATTTAATTAATGCTTTATAATTAACACCCGTGTAAGTTGGAAGGGATATTAAGGATCCCTAAAAAGAAGGGATTTTGAAGAAAACAATTACCCCGCCTTCTTTATTTTATACTAGTCTATAACCCGTGATAAATCACGGGTGGCTTATATAATTTTCATGATATTTTCAGTTTCTACACTCGTGATTTACAATATGAAATAAATGTGCAATGCTTAACTTTAACAAAAAATAAGACTTTAGTCAAACATCTAAAATGTCATTTAACAACAAAACATAAAAAGTTTATATCCAAATATTAACATCATCTCTTCCATTTTAGTATAATTCACCAATGAATAATATAACGGCAACTGAAACTCAATTGAAGATATTTTAATACAACTATAAATTCCAAATAACAATATTAATCATAGTTAGAAAAATATTAAATGAACACCGGTTGATTTTCAGCTCTTAAATGCATATATCCATTAATTCCTCCTCCTGGCTTTGTAATACGCTGCATAGATAACCAGGTGACCAAATTTGCCTAAGTAATATCGTTACATAAAAACCAGCCTCCTCTTATTTATCCATCCCCTCAGTGCGTAAAGAACAATTCAAGCTAAACCTTAAATCATGGTATTTGAAGCTAATCATAAGAAGTATTTAAAAAAGCTCAAATTAAACCCCAATTTGTTGATATTGTAAGCTAAATCACAAAAATGAGTTTAACGTATTAAACATTCGTGGGATTTTCAGTAGCATCGCGATATGATCTTCTCCACTTTTGTGAAAAGGAGCACCCTATATTAAAAAAAAAACAAACAGTCAAATAGTAGGAAAAATGTTGAAAATAATTAAAATTTTAATAACAGAAAGCCAGCATCAATAAAACCTCACCATTCACAAAAGATGATGCCATTTCTAAAACAATAGTCATTTTTCCAAGTTTTTCGACTACAACTTTAGTTCCCTGCCATGAAATTATGGTGAACGTGCCCTGTAAAATACCAACAAAAATAATTAGAAGAAAAAAACACAAAATTAAGATGGTTTTTTGTTATTAATTCTTGTAGTGGATTGCATCTGCAAGAGACTATTCAAGTAATATTAGAGCTAAAAATCTAAGAAATATAACTTCTGAACCAGAGGCACGAAATTGTTTAAAAATTTGACACCTTAAATGAAACATTTATAATTAAAAATATAGTAACCATTTTCTATGATTAAGGCCTAAATCTCCCTATGTGCATTTCCCACATCGCAAGATTAATTGATTACCTGATTCTGATAATTAAAATTAAAATTAAAATTAACTATTTATGTGCACATTCAAGCACCTAAAATTTACCAAAAAAATGAAGTTCATAAGAGTGTGGAGATAAAATCATTGTGTTTGCATAATTAACATCGCTAAGTCATTGCTACCCTTTATAGAAAGACAAAATATATGATCAATGAGCCAAATTTCTATATCAAATATAAAATTACCACCAAAATATGATTAAAATACAAATAAGAAAGATTAAAAAAGATGTACCGTGCCACCCCATGGATCTTTGGGATCAACTTCAGCAGCTGCTTTTAATAACAACTCAGGATCGTCACAAAAACCCTTGACAAGACGCCATACAATATCTTTAAAGTTAGCATTAGTTCTGAAATCCAAATATTCAGAATATTCAGAAAGTGTTTCATCATGTTTAACTGATTTGACCGGTCTGTATTTCAGCTAAACTTTGTAATTTGACTCATTTGAGATAAGCATGACCCAAATTAACACATTCATATCTAAATGGCTAAAAAATGCCACCGATGATAAAAAAACGTATACAAAATAGCCAACCTTTTTGAAGATTAAAAGGATCCCTCCGACATGAAATTACTATTTAATATGTTACAGTGTGGTCATGCCATCTGGATTTTGTTTGCTTGAGTTAGCGATGACATTAAACACTCCAAGTACAACGGCTGTTGCAAAGCTGGAAAAGAGATAAATTAATATTCATGAAAATACATTAAAAATATATAAAACAAAAGATGAGATACGCATAGTTGAAAAACATTATTTCGGCCGTATTATCGAACCATAGTCTCCGATTTAAAAACCGAAATATGGAACAGTTGATGCTTCTAAAAGCCCTGTCTAAAATTCCATCAAGGGGTAGTCAATATGTACCTCAATTGAGTTTCTATTTGATGTAGTCAATATGTCTCCAGGCCTCATATCAGTTCCACTTCTCACTATATAGGGCAGAGACCCTGGCAAACGGCAATAACATCAATATGATACCCTAAAGTGACGCTTTTTTCATTTTATAAAATAACATGAAACGGAAATAACACCAAAATATTGAGAAAACACATGATTGATTCCAACTTTTGTCTTCCCTTACTCGATTCTAAGCAATCCAAAATAAGTATAATTAAAATGAAATAAACGTTTAAATTTCACTTGAGCATTTCATTGAACAGGTGGTATGCATGTTAAGAAATGTAAACTATTGAGAATTAATAATCTCACACTAATTCGAATAACATCAAACGACAATAACAGCAAAATGTTGAGAAAACATACCATTGATTCCAACTGTGGCCTTCCATCTGGTATTCAAAAAAATCGAAAATATGTATAATTTCTCGATCTGACACAATATCAAAAGGGGAAAATTATTAAGGATCCCATAATTGTGCACAGATAAAATCATGAAATTGCGATTGTAGTTGAAAGAGAAGGAGTAATTTGGAAAAATTTGAAGGATTAACCAGTAGAAAAATAAACGTTTAGGGTAGATTTATTAGCATGGAAGAGAAATATATGTGAGTAATTAGAGCAGACGTTGAAGAAACTGAAGCGTCAAAAGGAATTGCTTACCTGGATTTTACGTGGCATTATATGTGGCATAACCTGGCTTTAAAGATTCAAAAAATCTTTTGTTTATTAGATATAAAGATTCACGTTCAAGACACCCAACAATTTCTCTCTATTTCGTTCACAAACCCCTACAGAACCGTCGATCGGAAGGCGTACAAATCTTCACAATGAAGAAATCAGTAGCAAATAACGAGAAATCAATGAACGAAGGTATGTTCAAAACCCTAATTTTAGGTTCTGATTCGATTTAGTTTATGTATTCGATTTATAATGAAAACAAGGGTTTTCTTTTTCCGATTTTGTAACTTCATTCGCGATTTTCAGGCAAAAATTCAGAAAAAATAAGGGTTTTTGCTTCCCGATTTATTTGATTTTACAGTTGAGGGTTTCATTTTCCTGGGTTTCGTATTTCGGATGTCAATCGATTTTATTGGGTTTAGGACGATAAAGGTTCATATAGTTCATATGGATTGCTGTTTTCGTGTTTGGATTTTTTGGGTTTCTGTTTACGATGTTTAAGGTTTCAATTTTATGGGTTTTAGGACGGTTAGGGTTCATAGTTTTCATCTGTGTTGTTGTTTTCGTGTTTCAGTTTTTTTTTTGTTTTGTTTTTTGGGTGTTTAGGATGTATGTGATTTCGATTTTATGGGATTAGGGTTCATTTTGTTCATCTATGTTGTTGTTTCCGTCGGTTATGTTGACTGCATCTGCTAGGGTTATGATTTAAAAACTCTAACAAGATTTAAAAACTTTTTTAGCAATTTTGTTCTTCTAGTTACGTTTTTTTAAAGGTATAACTACAATTCACTTGTTAACATCGTGACGAAGAAAGCTGAAGACAATGGAACGAGTTCTATGATGAACATTTCAAATTGTATCTTATTATGAATCTGCTAGTGTTAGGATTTAAAAACTCTAACAAGATTTAAAAACTCTTTTACAATTTTGTTCTTCAGGTTAGGTTTTTATAAGGTATAAAAACTGTTCACTATTGAACATCGTGATGAAGGAAGCTGAAGACAATGGAACGAGTTGCATGATGAACATTTCAAATTCTATCTTATTATGAATCTGCTAGGGTTAGGAGTTAAAAACTATAACAAGATTTAAAAACTTTTTAACAATTTTGTTCTTCAGGTTACGATTTTCTTAAAGGTATAACTATTGTTCACTAGTGAATATCGTGATGAAGGAAGCTGAAGACAATGGAACGAGTTGCATGATGAACGTTTCAAATTGTATCTTATTATGACTGCTTTTTGTTTAAAATGTTAACACACACGATTTGTTTGTGTAAGACACTTTTAGATTTAAGGGTTTTGTTTTGTTCAACGACACTAGATTTAAGGGTTTTGAAATTTATTTGTATGTATGTTTTAACGATCAATATTGAACATTTAATACTGATGAACGCCATGAGGGTTAGTTTAATATTGTTGATAAAATATGATCCGTATTGAACATTTAAAACTGATGAACAACATTTAAAACTGATGAACACCTATGTTAGCCATAGGAATTTTGTAACATCCGAGAACAACTATGAAACAAGCTCTTCCGTCGCATGATCATCTGGTGAAATTCTCGAATGGGGAAGACAGTGCACGAATGGGGAAGACGATTTATTATGGAGATTATATGAAAAATTTCAAAAGAAAAGGATACTTGGTTAATGTTTTCATTAATAAAACTTAAATTATTCGGTTTCCTTAAATAAAGAATAGTAATTAATTAATACAATTACGCATGGAAAAATCTACCCCTATCCATTCGAATTTTAATGAATTTAATCCTATGGCTAAAAATTGTTCTCGCGCTTCTCGCAATTTTAGTGGTTCTCGCATGAACCGCTCTCTCTCTCTGTCTCTCTCTATATATATATATATATATATATATATATATATATATATATATACTAGCAGGGTACCCGCGCAATGCGGGGGCGAGTACCCTGTGATTGCACGGTGGCGGGCACCCTGTGTTTTGCTGCTAACAAATGTTTTCGGTAAAATCTGCCTGACCTGTAAAAAAATGCCAATTATTTGACTATCCATAAATTTCATAGCGAAATGTGTAATGATGGATTCCACCTGCACAAACACAAATAAAAATGAAAGTCTTGTAACCCTATTAAACAATTGTTGCTTGTAGATTTATTTATTTAATGGGCAAAAAGGTCTTACTGGAACTTAATTTTAAACAACTTTTTTGACTTGAATCCCTTTTGACCCGCTACATAACATAACTATGAAGAACAAAATAAGTAACTTGGCAAAAATGTATAATAATTTGTCCACTAACTCTCAAAAAATTTCCGTCATCAACAAGTCTAAAACAAACTGCACAAACAACTCAAAATTAAATAAGAATCAATTACAAGGCAAAAACAAAGGCTAACTAATTAAATGGTGAAAGTAAAACCATACAATTTTCTATTTGCATTACAGTACAATAAACTACGCCTAGAAAGAGGTCCAACTGCAGCTTTAAGCAAGTTGACCTGCATTGACCACAAAATATACCACACTTATATAGAATTAAGATATGAAAATTCCCGATCTCTTGTTGTGATTTACAACAAAATATTTGTCAAATAAGTCTAGTCTTGGATTCAGATTGCGGCTCGGGATGCCCTTGTTCTTGTTGAGAAGAACCACAATGACTAAAAATGGACATTGTGACAAAACTGAAACTAACTCATTCAAAGTACAAAATCATGCAACTTTTTCATCATTGTAAGTCATATTGAAAAGACAGTAAATGCTAAACCTTCACATTTGACCCGTTTCCACCAATTTGACCCGATTCCACTTTAGCTTAATTTATTTTTATTTTACGTTATTACCCATTTGACCCAACTGCTCATCAAACTTAAAGTTTTGAATCACTTAATTTAAATTACTTGAAATGTTCATTGAGACCTAAATGTCAAATCCAAACTCGTTTTCCAGTTGCCCAAAGCTTCCTTGTGGCTGTCGCATAACAAAGTTTAGTATTCATAAAACGGTTAAGAGTTGTTCAAAATAGTTGTACATATGTATTTGCATAAACTACAACCACAAAAATGCATCACTAATGATTTAACATTAAAAAACATGTATGTACGCTAGTACCTTTAAAATTGCAGTTAGGAGATCATCTTGATTATCCCCGATCCCGTTACGGAAGGGGACCTGCAGACTGCAGTACCGTCACCACCACATACAAGAATTCTAAAATGTGGTAATCATCTGAATACGTAAAGACCGACTTCCGGCTCACCTATAGTAAGCACCGTTAGCTAGATAACAACTATAAAAACAGAGTTTAAATGACAACTATCATCATATTCATTTTCACCAATAGTAACAAATTCTTTAGGTACTCCAGGAACTATGGCTGCTTCTTCTACATGTTTAATTCCTTGAATGTATGCTTCCCTGATTGGCAAAAAAGCTGATAATTTTGCCTTCCTTAGTGCAGCAACCCGAGGGTCAATGCTATGAAAAAACATTCTAAAAGCAACAACGAACACCATAAGGATAACGATCGATGATATGAAATAACATTAAAAAAACCATTATATCTAACCTGCAAACTTCTTTGTTGAACTTCTTCTTCTCAGTGCATATAAATTTTCAAAAACATCTGGCTCAACTCGCAAAAAATATGGCCGATCTGAAATTATAGACATAAATAAAGATAGGAACTTAATTTTCCTAAATGACCTTGGATTCAATGACTGATTACAAGAATATATGGAGCATTTTCTTGTGTTTTGGGTGGAGTTTTCCGTCGGGGGGGTAGGAAATAACACATTAATACTTCCAGAGGCGGCTCAATCTCTTCCATCTCCTCCTCCACATCAACCTCCGGAGCCACCGCATCAGTACTTGTGTCCATGTACGGAGACAGAGATTGTGGAGGCTCAGACACCGGCGTTAACGGCTGTTGCCGAGGTGGTGACCAGCCAAATAAACCTCCCCTTAATACCATTAAAACCTGATAGTTCAAAATTGACACTCACAAAACCCTAAAAGCATAAAGAGATTACATATTATTTACATCGATCCGCTGAAGGAATGGGAGGAGAGCAACAAACCTCCTCGTTAAATGAAAAAAAAAAACCGTTCATTTCCCAAGGAATCATTCATTACCCGAGGAACCGTTCAATGCCCAAGAAACCCTAAAAGAGAATGATTTACGTAAAGGGCATTTAAATATCTTGTTGTCAAAATAATGAACGTGACCTCTTGTAGCTCAGCTGGTTAGTTTGTTCTACTCACAACCTGTAGGTCCTTAGTTCGACTCCAAGTGGAGGCTAAATTTTTTTATCGCAAAGTGATTCTAAAAATAGCAAGTATTTGGCTGAATTTTCAATCTGCTATTTAGGGAAAGGTCCTAAATGCATTATAAGTAGTAGAGATAGGGGAGAGTTCCTTTGAGAATTGGAAAAACCATAAGAATGTGAGAATTACTGTATAAATATATGTGTATGTATATACATATATACGTTATAAATATGAACGTATGTATATCTATGGTATGAATATATTTGTATATGCACATATATTTATTATATGTATACATATATGTATATTTTTTGAAAATGCATTGCTTCTTCAACTTCTTCAAATAAGGATGCTTCTTTCTTGATCCTTATTCTATATATTCCATCGTAGTGGTGGTACTTCAAACCAACCCCCCAAGATCGTCAATGGGCAAAAGTCATTTACTACTATGTCAATCTCACACCACAAGATGATCAATGGACAAATGCACGATCGGTTTGTTAACACTCCTAATATATCATTAATTATTCACCTATAATAATTAAACAGGGCATTCATATGACCTGACTAAACCATACCGCTTTGTGACCACATGAACGAAACCATAACATATTAATATAATACTAATTCAATAATAACACTTGTCAATTCCTAAGGTTCATGCATATTAGATTAATAACATCTACTTTATTTAAATCAAATATACAATTAACATAAACGTTCCACATTCATATTAAAAGTATAAATAATCTACTTACTACGATATGTAAATAATATAAACATACATAGACATATATTTATAAAAAAACATAGAATAGCGTAAAAACATGAAATAAAAGAAAAGTACCGATTACATTGGATTGACAAGAGCTTGCTACTCCAAGAACTCGAGCATTTCTGTTGGGATTTCTATGCATCTAGACACAATTTACCTAAGGCGGAAATCAAAAGTAACTTGGTTAGAACATCGACCCGATAAAACTTTTGGACCGTTAGGTTTACAATTATAATGCAACTAGAACTATTTAATGTAATTAAATAGATGAACTCGAAAACTTACTTGTTCTTCGCGATTAGGAGAACTATGTAAACCCTGTGATCTAGTACGAGCCAGATCAAATAATGCACTAGGATTCAAGGAAGAATCCCTCTATCGTATCACACCCAAGGTTGATCACGAACGAGACGATGTACCACTAGGTAGTACAAAGCACCCTTGAGAAGCAAGCACCAAAACCCGAACCCGAAAACCCTTTCGGTTCGTTCGAACGGCGACGGAGCACGGCGGTGGTGCGGCGGTTCGGCGGTGGTGTGGCGACGGCGGTGGTGTTCGGTCGAAGGTGTTCGGCCGAATGGGAGAGAGGCAAGGAGGGAGTGTTGAAAGTTATGATTAGGTTAAACCCCTTAACCTCTATATATACTTTCCCTAAACACAATTATGGTAACACCATAATTGGTCCAAGCCCACTTTAATTAAACCATTAATTAAGCCCACAAGTATTAACTATACTATTAATTAATACTTGGCCCGACACCGATAACTAGTTAATTACCTATTAACTAGTTTAGCCTGTCTATCCCGTTAGTCCATTTAATTAAACTATTAATTAAACAATACGTTATTTCTCGTGTTCATCGTTTCCTCGAGGGAAACCCGAATAGGACTCTAAAATACCCGAACCGGAATACCAGCTTATTTGATGTGTTGGACACTATTTCCAACAGTCTCCCACTTGGACACCTCATCAACTATAAACGGTACACGTTCGTGTATCCTTTAGAGTGTGCATATCATGTGCAGCTGCTGAACTCTGAACTATCAGAAACAGTCCTATGATAAGAGATCATATGTCCTTCGTTACGCGATATCATGTAACTAGTGATATGGACATGTCAATCACTCTAGTTACGATTATGTTTCCTGATTCGAGATTTATGATGATGATTTGACTACATAATTGAACTCTCAATTTAGTCATGACCTGCACAGGTACTTTGGTGTCACATCAAATCAACAGGGGGCCCATGGATATCTCCTCTATCACTTTGATCAAAGGGAACAAATAAACCTTAACTACACCATCTCCTTCATAGTCATCACATGATACATGGAACTAATCTGTATAGCTACCAGTTATGAATATCGTTGGATTTAGACCAATGCATCACGAAATCGTATTTAGGAATGATGCATCTTGGTTTGAAGACTCATACGATATTATCGCCTCACTATTACCCATGATAAAGTCCATGGGGTAATACTTTGAGCGTGGGTTGGTCCAACATTTAAATACACCTTTTAAATGCTCATGAGAGTAGCAGCAATCTCTATGCAATGTTCATACCTTTGAACAATCCACTAACTCTCCCATGACATCTTAATTCAGTTCTTATTCCCATAAGAACGATCGATTTTGGACGTTTAAGTATTCTCTTAGTTTACTTAGGAGTAGGTTCTAAACATGCAAAAGGTTGAAATGGAATAATTAAATACTATATGAATGATAGAACACTTGCAAATTATTTAATCTCCATAAATAAATCATCAATTCATACAATTTAATATTTGCTACTATTTCAAATGAATGACAATTTTATGATAAGTCACTATGAAATCGAATTCCTATCGTCCTTGCATGAGCATCATGTTTGGAACGACTTAGTGATTTTGTGAAAGGATCAGCCGGGTTGTTCTCCGACGATACTCTTGTCACTATCACGTCCCCTTCCTCAACTCGCTTTCTCACGTAGTGAAATTTTTTGAGTATATGCCTGGTTCGACTATGATCTTTGGATTCTTTAGTCAATGAGACTGCACCTTCATTGTCGCAGAAGATTTTCATTGGTTCCTTGATGCTTGTTACGACACCAAGATCACCAATGAAAATCTTCAACCATGTGGCTTCTTTTGATGCCTCACACGCAGCAATATACTCAGATTCGCAAGTTGAATCAGCAACTGTCTCCTGCTTGGAACTCTTCCAAGTGACAGCTCCTCCGTTCAATAAGAACACCCACCCAGTTTGTGAGCACGAGTCATCTCTATCCGTTTGGAAACTCGCGTCAGAATAACCTTCCACAACAAGTTCGTCTTTCCCACCATACACTGAGAACAAATCCTTTGTTCTCCTTAGGTACTTGAGAATCGTTTTTACTGCAGTCCAATGATCGTTGCCAGGGTTGCCCTGGAACCGGCTCACCATGATCAGCGCATATGAGACATCCGGGCGAGTACATACCATGGCATACATGATCGATCCAATCGCCGAGGCGTAAGGGACTCGACTCATTTTCTCCAGTTCTTGCTCAGTACTAGGACATTGACTCTTAGACAATGTTATGCCATGATTCATGTGTAGATACCCTTTCTTGGAATCAACCATACTAAAACGTTTTAGTATTTTATCCAAGTATGTACTCTGGCTCAATCCAATTAGACGTCTTTCTCTATCTCTGTATATCTTTATACCGAGTATGTACGCTGCGTCTCCTAGGTCCTTCATAGCGAAACATTTTCCCAACCAAGACTTTACATCTTGCAGTGTAGGAATATGATTTCCTATAAGGAGTATGTCATCCACATACAGTACTAGGAAGACAATAACGCTCCCACTAGCTTTGATGTAAACGCAGGACTCATCTTCACTCCTAGAGAAACCAAACTCCTTGACTTTCTCATGGAAGCAAAGATTCAAACTTCGAGAGGCTTGTTTCAATCCATGGATGGATTTCTCAAGCTTGCTCACTCTATCAGGATATTTCTTATTGATAAAACCTTCTGGCTGTGCCATATAGACAACCTCAGTAAGTGTTCCGTTAAGGAAGGCGGTTTTAACATCCATCTGCCAAATTTCATAATCATGAAATGCAGCTATGGCAAGTAATATTCTGATAGACTTTATCTTGGCTACTGGTGAAAAGGATTCATCATAATCAATCCCATGAGTTTGAGTATAACCTTTTGCAACCAACCTAGCCTTATAGGTGTGCACATTCCCATCCATGTCAATCTTCTTCTTGAAGATCCACTTGCATCCAACGGTTTTAATACCGGGAGAAGTCTCAATCAAGTTCCATACATGATTGTCATACATGGACTGAATCTCACTCTCCATAGCCCTTTTCCACTTTTCGGCCTCAGGGCCTTCCATAGCTTCCTTATAACTCGATGGCTCATCGTCATCAACTGGTAAACTATTACCAGTGGATGCATCGCTTTCAGCAATATGGAAATCATAATAATCACCAAAATGCTCAGGAGGGCGAACAGTTCTACAGGATCTACATGGAAGGATAGGAGTTACATCATTTTGTTCAACAGGAGTCTCATCTAAGGGTTGTGTGCTAGTGTCAACTATAGGTTCCACTACATCTTCATTGCTAGACTCTTGACACTCTTCAAGATCAATTTTGCTCCCACTGTCTTCTTTGGATAATAGCTCTCTCTCGAGGAAGAATCCTCTTCGAGATACGAACACTTTGTTCTCTTTCGGATTATAAAACCGATATCCAAAAGACTGTCGTGGGTAGCCAATGAAGTAGCACTTCTCTGATTTGTTATCTAACTTGTCGTGAGATTCATGTCTTACATAAACTTCACAACCCCGGATTTTCAAATGTTTGAGGGAGGGAGGATTCCCTGTCCACATCTCAGAGGGAGTGTTGGCAACCTTCTTAGTTGGTACAAGGTTCACGATATGTGCTGCAGTTTCTAAGGCATATCCCCAGAAACTCACTGGAAGTGTTGATCGACTCATCATTGATCGTACCATGTCAAACAAGGTTCGATTTCTCCTTTCCGACACTCCATTAAGTTGTGGAGTTCGAGGAGGTGAGAGTTGGGATACTATTCCACAACTCTTTAGATAGTCGATAAACTCTTGACTAAGATACTCTCCGCCCCTGTCAGAACGGAGCATCTTAATCTTCTTGCCCAGTTGATTCTCTACTTCTTTCTGATATTCTTTGAACGTTTCAAAAGTGTCAGACTTATGTTTAATCAAATAAACATATCCATATCTACTGAAATCATCAGTAAATGTGACGAAGTATCGTTCACCATGTCCAGTGTTAGACTTGAATGGTCCATACACATCAGTATGTATGAGTTCCAACAAGTCTTTGCCTCTTTCACATGACCCTGTGAATGGCGCCTTTGTCATCTTGCCAAGTAAACAAGACTCACAAACATCATTCGATTTGAGGTCAAATGATTCTAAAACTCCATCCTTTTGGAGTTTAGCTTTGCGTTTCTTGTTTATATGTCCTAAGTGACAATGCCATGGACATGAGTTATCCAATTTACCTTTGGATGAATCAACATTCAATATTAGATTTCTATTGTTTACGCAGCCATCAATTTCATATATACCAGCATAAGGATTAGCTTTAAAATAAAACACATCATTTTTATAAACCAAAATAGAATCATTCTCAATAAAAACGAAATTAAAACCATCCTTAAACAATGCGTAAAATGAAATAATGTTGCGTGCCATAGAATGCGAAAAACAAACATCTAATAAAAGTAAAGAACATCCATTCCCAAGCATGAGCTTGTAATCTCCTATCTTGGTGACAATAGTCGAGACTCTGTTTCCCATGATCAGATTAAGCTCTCCATGCTTCAACTTCCTACAATTCTTAAGTCCCTACATATCAGTGCAAATGTGAGTACCACACCTTGTATCTAGAACCCAAGAATTAGACATAGAAGTATTATAGAGTTCAATCATAAAAGTACTTGATGGTCCAGACTTTTGGACTTTCTGACTCTTCAGATCATCCAAGTACTTTGGGCAGCTTCTTTTCCAGTGACCCTTTCCTTGACAGTAGTAGCAAACATCATCTTTCGGATCTTTCGTAGGTGTTATGTCAGAATCAGCCTTCCTCTTATGGCCATGTTTGGCTTGACCTACTTTGGTCTTGCCTTTGCCATTAGGAGGAGGACGACATTTCTTTCTAACACCTTCAGAACGAATAGACAAGACAGGAGCAGTAAGAGCGGAACCTTTAGCTTTCATCAAGCTAGCCTCGGTAGTTTTTAACATACCGTGCAGTTCCATGAGTGTCTTATCCATATCACCCATGTTATAGTTAACTATAAATTGTGAATAGGATGGTGGAAGCGAGTTCAAGACCATATCAGTGGTCAACTCCTTCGGTAAAGGGACACCCAAGTTCGTTAGTCTGTCTATGTAGCCCTTCATCTTTTAGACGTGGCTACACATAGATTGTCCTTCTTGTAGTTTGCATCCTACTAGGGAACTTACCATGTTGAAAGTTCTTGCCTAGCTCGGTTTTGAAACATTTGTTTGAGCTGTTGATTGATGTCATAGGCACTCATCTTTTCAAAATTCTTTTGCAGATCAGAAGACATAGTGGCTAGCATCAGGCAAGCAACCTTTTCCGACTCTGAACGATGGAGATTGTAGGCAGCTCTGTCTATGTCACTCGAATCGTCAGTCAACTCAGCAATCTCGTTATCGAGGACATACTCCTTGCCCTCGTACCTTAACGTGATTCTAAGCGTACGAACCCAATCAATGTAGTTGGGTCCAGTGAGCTTTTCACGATTCAAGGTGGAGATAAGAGCAAAGCTTTGTGGTCCTTGTGGAAGTGGAGTTGGAGGAGGAAGAGGGATTGTGTTGTCATTGTTGTTTGAACCCATCTACAAAAGAAACAATTTCTTTGTTAATGAATTCATTAAATAATCCTTATAATAATTTTCCCAATCTTTATTCATAAGGCTAGGATACGACCACTAGTTATACGATGTGAAGAGGGATGCCGTATTTCACACCGAATAATTTCGTGTCGCAGGCAAACCATTGTCAGTTTCAATCTTATGAAATCCCTAGTTCTTTGAGATTCATTCTCGAAGAGAATGGCATGTTAATCTCGAATCGATGCTCATTCTAATCTGTATGACAGGGATACCGTGGATCATATATTAGAAGGTGAAACAACCATGGAACGCCCACGTGGACTTCTCGGCTCAAGTTCGCGTGAGTATCGTGAGAATCGTTTCACTCATAAAATAATCTAACAATTAACGTACCGGTTAACCACACGAGTTCCGTTAATCAGACTATGATACGAGCGCGTGTTATTCTATGGAGAGCACACAATGTTCACATTTATATTAAACGGGAAAGATTTGTTTAATTTTATGATTATACTTTTAATCTTGCCATCATCCTATTATGCCTGTTCGGTAGCTTCATTCTAAGACAAGGGAAGCGGCGGGGCTGGTCAGTGCAAGGCGTATTAAAAACGCAACCCCGTTTAGAAATCTATGTCTCTTCCTTTTCATCCTTTAGATGCCTTAGACTATGGGTGAGCCTACTAATGACATAAGTGACGATGTATTTAACTTTAGTTATAATATATATATAAACTATTATATAATTATATCTATATTAATTAAAACTTTTTAATTATATTTACAAAAGTTCTATATAGTATAATTAATTATATAAACGCACGAGGACGCGACGTTTTAATTACTATTATAACTATATCTTATATAATATTTAATAAACTATTATCACATAATATTATATATATATAAGGGAGGAATATCAAATCATATTTTATATATAATGGAATTTCGCAATTAATATATATATATATATATATATATATATATATTTATTCTAAATTAAACTTTTAATTAATATATACTATATAATTAATTTACTTTTAATATTTATGCCATTATTTCTATTATAAAAAATTATAAGTAAATAAGATAAATAATAAAATATTCGAAAATCCAAAACCCTTTTAAATATTTAAAATTTTCGAAATTAATTTTAAATATATATATATATATATATATATATATATATATATATATATATATATATATATATATATATATATATATATATATATATATATATATATATATATATATACCGAAAAATAAATTTTCGGATATATATATATCCATAATTTAAACCCCTTTAAATTATCTCCTTATTTAAACAAGTAAACAAGATTTGTCCAAATCTTTTAATTATGTACATGTATTTTCGGAAAAATACACATACCATAATATAAGATTTCTACTTCTAATTTAATTTAATACCCTTTTAAATAAAATATCCATATTAAATATATAATCTGAAAATTAAATATAAAATACATATTTTATATTAAAACTCATTAAATAATTATAAGATATTGACCAAATCTTATTTTCCTAAATTATGGATAATTCCAAACAATTTGAAACTATCCTAATTTAATAATAAAAAAACATTTTTAAATATTAAATAAATATTTCCGAATTTTCGGAAATACCCAAAAATATTTTTCAAAATTAAAAAACAATTTTTATAATTACCGAAAATTATTAAAACATTTTAATGGGTTTTTCTAATTTTTGGAACACCGGAAAACAATTTTTGGTATTACCGAAAATCATAATAAATTTATGGATTTTGAATTTCTCGTCTAGCACTATTAGACTTGTAAACCAATGGCGCTCTGATACCACTGATGGGATTTCTATGTATCTAGCCACAATTTACTTAAGGCGGAAATCAAAAGTAACTTGGTTAGAACATCGACCCGATAAAACTTTTGGACCGTTAGGTTTACAATTATAATGCAACTAGAACTATTTAATGTAATTAAATAGATGAACTCGAAAACTTACTTGTTCTTCGCGATTAGGAGAACTATGTAAACCATGTGATCTAGTACGAGCCAGATCAAATAATGAACTAGGATTCAAGGAAGAATCCCTCTATCGTATCACACCCAAGGTTGATCACGAACGAGACGATGTACCACTAGGTAGTACAAAGCACCCTTGAGAAGCAAGCACCAAAACCCGAACCCGAAAACCCTTTCGGTTCGTTCGAACGGCGACGGAGCACGGCGGCGGTGCGGCGGTTCGGCGGTGGTGTGGCGACGGCGGTGGTGTTCGGTCGAAGGTGTTCGGCCGAATGGGAGAGAGGCAAGGAGGGAGTGTTGAAAGTTATGATTAGGTTAAACCCTTAACCTCTATATATACTTTCCCTAAACACAATTATGGTAACACCACAATTGGTCCAAGCCCACTTTAATTAAACCATTAATTAAGCCCACAAGTATTAACTAAACTATTAATTAATACTTGGCCCGACACCGATAACTAGTTAATTACCCATTAACTAGTTTAGCCCGTCTATCCCGTTAGTCCATTTAATTAAACTATTAATTTAACACTACGTTATTTCTCGTGTTCGTCGATTCCTCGAGGGCAACCCGAATAGGACTCTAAAATACCTGAACCGGAATACCGGTTTATTTGATGTGTTGGACACTATTTCCAACAATTTCGACTACACTTCTAATCTAAGTGAGAGGAAGGGGGTACCCATAACCCTCTTGACCTCTGAAGTGTGTGAGGTTGGAATGGGAGAGGTGAGTAAAATGGTTGTAAATGGGTCTCTATTTATAGTCTTCAGAAATCCCTGCTACGCGTCGCGTTATGGTGGAACGACTCGCGTTCTAGCTCGTAATAATGAGTTAGTGGGTGAGTGTAAAGGATGTCATCACTCCTCATTAGAACTTCTATTAAAGGCTTCTTGTGTAGAAAACGCGTCACGTTTGGTTACTGCCACGCGTCGTGCTACGGTTGATTAGAACGCGTCGTGTCCGGGCCCTTGGATGCGGCGGCGTGTTCGTCTTCAACTTTTGCACACTTCTTATATGAAGCGATTGATAGCAAGTTAATCATTTCCTGATAAGAAGATATCAGCAACGTAGATAACTAAATACATGATATATTATGATATGCTAGAATAGATGAATAGAAAGGCGTAGGTGCGACTGCATGTAAATTCATAAGAAAGAAAAAAAATGCACTTAACTGATGAAACTAATTTATTACTCACTTAGTTACACTACTCATTTCTCAATTTATTACTCATTTAATTATCACTTGGTTTATTAAGCGCGGTGGTGTGTTTTGGGCCGAGAGATAAACCTCGTCCCTCCTCAACTCAATCACGTCCAACACCCGTCCTCTAGGTGTAGATTCGGAACACGTCCACTACTCGTCCTCTAGGTACTGAGTCAGACACTCAGATGTATTATTTTATAATGTTTATCTCTTTAACTTATAAACTAATATTACTCAAAACAGTAAGATACATGAGCACAAGATGATACTGTACCGAGCTCAGATACTCAGGCACATATATCTTAGATCATATGTAAGTAAATGCTAAAAATTCAAACACGTAAACAACAGATCAGGCAGACTACAGTTCAGACACATTTAGCATTTAAGTCATGAGATACATGAATATAGTTGCAAACACGGTGAGAATACTCACCACGATAACGTAAACTCCAAAAACTCTTCAAAAAGCCTAACACACAGTATCAAGCTCCTAGATGGTCCTACGACACAAAAGAAAAGCCCATATCAAAATCAACATGAAAAATCAAGCCGTACGGTTTTGGCAGCATGCGACATTTCCACTGCAAATGCCATAACTCCCAAACCATTTGGTCAAAAATTCCCAAATTTTTTAGAGTAAGTAAAAGACACAGAAGACTACATTTCATGGGAATAAACCATAACACGAATCTGATCAGAAGGGTCTCGAAACAGCCTCTTAACAGAACAAAGACACAGAAGACTAAATTTCATCAGAAGAAACCGTAACCCGAATCTGATCAGAAGGGTCTCGAAACAGCAGCTTAACAGAACAATTAAGTGCTAAAATTTTGGCATTGCAGTCCTGTACGGTTCTGACCGTAACTCTTAGACCGTATGTCGATTCACAGGCCACCAACAGAAAGGTAAAAGTATAACCTACAAAAGTCGTGAAGACTCGGGATCAAGATTTTGACCCAAAACAGGTAAAACCGATCCCAAACTGCACTGGCATAATCTGTAAAAAAATCGTATATCTCAAAACTATCATTTTAACAATTAGGGACCCATCACCGAAAAACCCGAGTGTCCCAACGAACACCCGACAGCCCCAGGTCCCAAAATCCGAAAACGCAACTCGGGAAATAAATTTACTTAAATTACCCAATTGGAAAACCAGGTACTCTACGAGTTCGATTTTCCTCTCTGTTACACAAAACACGTTTAAGAACTTTTAAAATCTTAAAGCGGACATCTTTTTTAAAATCACATTATCACGGCATCTCGGTGTCATAGCCTCGGCTTTACCCGTCGTCGTAACCCAATCAGATGTATAATAATATAAACGTAAATACTCATTATGAATATAACGTTTTTATGTACCAATTCAAGTTGAAAAACAATTTATCAAACTTTTAGAAATTACTTGATCATCAAGATTTCATCCCGAAACCCAAATGGATTTTGTCCGTCTCATCCCGGTCACAATTCAATAACTACAAGTATCAAATAACAATAACAACTGATTAACGAAATAACTATTTTGATGAAATAAGGAAACCGACATCTATCAAATACTCACAAAATCAATCACAACACGTAAATGATTGATAAAAGATTATACCATACGAATCAAAGATGAGAGAGGATAACTACAAGAAAATGACATCCACAATTCAACCGACCCCAAGTCTACAGAATCATTGTCACCTCTAGCCGACCTCTCCAATAACAGCCATCAATTGAAAGATCTCTAACTAACTATGGATCAAAATGAAAATATAAATGATATACTAAAATAACCACGCCATGTAGGGTTTCACTGACTTCTAAAGTCAATCTGATTCAATCCATAACTAGTTTAATCCGTAAAAGCGGAACTGAGCTTAAACTTAATCCTTAAACCCTAAAGGATTTTGTGACAACTTGACATTTTGGGTAAGTCAAAAATTTTCATTTCATACTTTCTATATTTAGAAAGTTTCTATTTTTACAAACCTTCATCGTTTCATTTCATTTCTATATTTTTGGCACATAAACGTAACAAAACTCATCATTTTCACCATACATTAGTGTTTGACTATTTTGGTCAACACAACATTTCATTTTTATTATAATGGTGACACTACATAAAATCATTTCTACAAACCAATATTTATACATTAAAACAACAAATAAATAATAATAATACGCGACGCGTAACGATTTAAATACCAAAACCGACACATGACATGTTGTCCCGACCACATTGTGGTCGAGACCTACCCCTTGTGACACACCACTCGGCCGAACCCATGTGGGGTGTGTTTTGTCTCCAAACTTTGAATTTATTGTTATCCTTATCTCTTTCTTTTAAACCAATTTGAGTACATCTCAAACTCTCTTTTAACCTACCTTATAAATACCCCTTTAAACAACAAACCCTAATATTTGCTTCTTGAATCCGTCGGCCATATCATCCCCAACCGAGCTCTTGGTTTCGATCCAAGGAATCCCAAGCAACCCTTGTTCGTTCGTTCTTCGTATCGAAAAGGTATAAACCGAAACTCTTCTAGTTTTCCTTATATTCGACCACTTGATCTCGTGACCGAGACCATGGACGAAGGCCATATGGTCTCAGTGATAATGCCCAAAAACCCGACGCATGCGTGCATGCATGTGTGCATGGGGATGTTCTTTCGTTTCGGTGTTGTTGGATTATTTGTTCTTTTTACATGTTAACCACAATGAAAAACCACAATGACCCAAAACCCTAGAATTTCATAAATTTTGGTACTACTTTTACCTCGTTTTGATCCAAAAACCGGTCAAAACCCTAAACCGAAACCCTAGCAACCAAAAACCACCAAACCGGACCCAAACCCTACATCCGAACCAATTGACCCACTGAGTTGACTCGTGACCCACTGAGGTGACTAGATGTTGACTGTTTGCCCGTGGTTGACCCGAAGACTAATCGGGCCAAGGCTTGAACTTGGCCTAAATCGATTTAAGTCTAACCGGCCCAAACCGTGAACCCTAAATGGGCCGAGCACAACTCTTTTTTTCCCAAAAGAGTCCCGAAAGCCCATTGGCCGAGACCCGTACTTATTCCATGGGAAGCCCAAATCGAAGCCCAATCCATTCGGCCCATAGTCCAATATCGGCCCAAGTGGCCCATGTCGTGGCCCAATAGCCCAATTCATTTCATTTCGGACCATTCCTAAGCCCATTTCATTTAATTTCGGCCCATTTCTAAACCAATTTCATTTCATTTCGGCCCATTTAGTCTATCCAAGCCTAGTAAGGCGAATTAGTCTATCGAAGCCTAATAAGCCCATTTAATCTATCAAAGTACTGGCCCGTTAGCCCAAATCTAGGCCCAATAACCCAAAATCGTTATAAAGTTGCGTAAACATAAAAAGTTTTCAATAAACCAAATTCATTTTATAAACAAACATGCAATACAAACAAACATGCGTAAACATGCAATATAAACAAACACCCCAATTCCAACAACACTCGTCACTACTGAAACACCTGAGGTAATTTCTTCAGCATGTGAGACAACAACGCAATCAACACTCACCCCTGTTGATGGTCTCAGGACAGAAGATACCTCAACTGATTATGTTATAATCGTTGATTCATTTGAATCAGTTGAGGTCCCACAAGTCCAAGACCCTCAAATCCAAATCCCTCAGCCTATTATACAGGAGAATCCTCATCCTGTTGAGGGGGAGTTAACCTCTGCCGCGATTAAAGCCCTTCGCAAAGAAGATGCGGGAAATACAGCTGATAATGAAACAGCTCTTTATTCTACTATTCAAGGCTCTTTATTTTGGGTGCCTTTCTTCTAGTATTCATTTAATCTTGTTAGGTATCGATGCCTTTCTTCTAGTATTCAAGGCTCTTTATTTTGGGGGCGTATATGATAATTGGGCTCTGGGAGGAGGAGATGTAAGAAAAATAACCAATTTGATGCTTAGCCCAAGTATCATATTTGGTTATTTAATAAAATCGCCCTTTGGCGGGGAAGGGTGGATTGTTAGTGTAGACGATTTGGAAGATATAATCAAAGGCCATGTATGGTTAGGTTCCATTAGTATACTTGGTGAAATTTGGCAAATCTTAACCAAGCCCTTCGCATGGGCCCGACGCGCACTAGTATGGTCTGGAGAGGCTTAATTATCTTATAGTTTAGCAGCTATATCTGTCTTTGCTTTCATTGCTTGTTGTTTTGTCTGGTTCAACAATAAGGATTGTTCTAGTGAGTTTTATGGACCCACTGGACCCGAACCTTCTCAAGCTCAAGAATTTACTTTTCTAGTTAGATACCAACATCTTGGAGCTAATGTGGGGTCCGCTCAAGGGCCTACCAGTTTAGGTAAATATTTAATACGTTCCCCGACCGGAGAAGTCATTTTCGGTGGAGAAACAATGCGTTTTTGGGATCTACCTGCTCTTTGGTTAGATCCTCTAAGGGGTCCATATGGGTTGGACTTGAGTCGGCTGGAAAAAAAACCTTCGCAAGGACGTCGTTCCGTAGAATATATTGTTGGATCCCAACAAGACAACCGTGTTGCGTTATGGCCGAGTGACAAAGATATGATAAGTAAATAACAACAAGGTTTCAATGATTAAGAGTTTTATTAAAAACACCTTAATACAATACAGAGTTTGCGGAAATAGATAGTACATACTACCTAAAACTCTATACTTGAGTTGACACTTTAGACCGCTCAAACTAGAAGAGATATACACTGAGAGTTATATCAGCTGATACTAACAACTGATATTAATGCCTTAGTAATAACTATAGAGGAGTTAATACTTAGACAATAACTAACTCTCAGAGAATGTTCTTGTGCTTATGATTTCTAAGATGCTCTGAAGGGCTAAAGGTGTGTTGTAAATGCAAGCATTTACATCTGCATTTATAGCCAAAGATCCATGTTCCTTAGTCCACAAGTTTGATGACGTGTAAACATATTATTCATCGATGTAGACTTGCCATGGATCATTAAATGCGATTGCACAAGTTATCATCCCGATTGTACTTTATGTCCACTTCTTTCGGTACCTTTTCTGACGCACAGTGAAAGGTGTACTACACAAGTACAGAAGTTGTTGACTTTCTCTTTACATGCTTGAGGGACAAACGATGAAGTTGTACTGACATTATCTTATATATTCCAAAATAGAAGATCTTCATCGTTTTCTTCTTCTTTGAGCGGGAAAGGGAAATGTTCAAGGTGTCAATGAACATTTCCTTTAAGTCTTCATCTGCAGCAGGTACTATCAGCTGATTCCACAATCAGCTGAATAGTCTTCTTCTTGTCTTTGTCCTTTGGCCATAGACTTCGAATGAACTCTCGTTAATAGCTGCTGATTTGACTTGTATCCTAAAGCTAAGTACGTACTCAGCTGAAGGTTTATTGTATATACTTGCTTCAGCTGAGATACTTACTTCAGCTGTTATTTATTCTTCTTGGCTGTCGAGCATCAAATCTTATTTACTTAGTCTTGGGACTAACAATCTCCCCCTATTTGATGCAATCGAATAGCCGTATAAGTGTAACCCTGTAATGATTCAGCTGAAAGGGGTCAGTTGAATACTTATGTACTTTGACCCTTAGGGTTCTTTTGTATATGTTCATCTTTTTACAATTTTTACAAGTATATTACAAAATTTTGATTTTCTATTGATAAGGAAATTAAAGTACAAGGAAAATAAAAAAAAAACTATAATGTCTTGGATATAGCCGATCCAAGGACATTGTGACACAGTGAGTTGAAAGCTGAGCTTATTAGTTTCTTCATTTCTCTTCCCTCTTCAGTAGAGGAACTCAGCACCTTGTGATAGAGCATCAGTTGATCCACATCACATAAGTTCAACTCATCTACCCGCTGGAAGCAAGGCAGCTTCTTTTTCTCCAGATAGCAAAAGCCATAAATTGGTTCTTTTACGATCAGCCCAGGGACAAAGTTAACTCCCTCGAGGATGGCTTTTGTGATATTGGGTTTTGGTCGTTTTGAAATATGATGGACGACCCAATATCCAGTGATCTGAGTCAGCAAGAGGCTCAAGGAGAACGGACTTACGTTTCTCCCCTCTCGCTGAGGAGCTTTCACCAGTAGTTTCTCTGACAATAGCAGCTTGAGATTCACACAATTCAGGAGGTATATGATATGCCAACTCAGGAGCTTGTTTCCTGATTGTATCGCATAGATTCTTGAAGGAGTGGATTGCGACTTGAATCCTATCTACTAGTTCTGTTATAATCCGCGATGGTCTCCCAGTTCTGGCAGCTGCTTCAGCCTCTTTTCATTCATCGTAGTTGAGAATGAGGCTGATCTTGTTCAGAGCAAACTTTTCATGAAGCCCCGCACTCCCAGCCCTTGTTATTACAATTTCATCAGGGCAGCTGGGATCGAATTTGGGGGCTCTTACGCTGGTGATCTTTGCTTCCTGCCTACGCTGATCAAGAACCTTTTAGAACAACCTAATGTTCTCAGCTCTTTGTGCTTCAGCTTGTGGATACAGCTCTTCATGGGCTATCCTTTGAAGGGCTATTGCTGTATCAAGATCAGCAGTGGTTCCAACTTCATTTAAAATGAGGTTTTCAACCAAAGCATATGTAGGCTCCCCCTCAGCAGGATGAGGAATCTCCTATGAAATAGGCTGAGGGTTTTGGATTTGCGGGGCTTGGACTTTTGGGACCTCAACTGATTCAAAAGAATCGACGATTTTAGTATAACCAGTTGAGGTTTCAACTTCTTCTTCTGATGTTCCAGCAGAGGTGATAGGTGGATTTCTTGAGTTTTCACCTACTGGAACGTCTTCAGTATTGGCTCCAACAGCAGAGGTGATTATAAGTTGTGAACTTTCTTGTTCACCATGTTGTTCACCTGCTGAAGTGGCCACTTTCTCCCCCTCAGAGAGTGCCCGAAGAAGAGGGGTACTCTCTTGGGCTGAAGCAGGATGGACAACAGCAGCACCTTCATTAAGCTTGGCAAGAATGAGGTTGAGGGTGCCTTGGAGACCGGCGACTTGGGAAGTCAGCGAGCTGACTTCAGTCTCCATTTTGTCCAACCTGGTGGACACAGCAGCTGCTGACTCATCGATAGCCTTAGAGAGGTGGCTATGAGTGAGCATCAGCAGGGACTCTTGCTTTGATTGGGCAAGAGCCAGGCTGTCCCGAACTTCGGAGAGAAGTTTGTCGCTTTCGAATCTGTCAGACTCGTGAAGGGAGTTCAGCTCTTGACGCATGTAGTCCTTGAGAGAGATGAACTCGCTGGTGTTAAGGTGAATCTGATCAGAAAGAAGAACCAGCTGAGGAGTCTGAGTGTGAACCTCAGCGTGCAGAGAAGTTATGCTGGAATAGAGGTTCTCAGCAGTTTCGGCAAACTTCTGTGGAACATCCCTGCGAAGGGAGTCCATCTGCTTCCTCAGCGTGGCCATCCCAGGTCGAATCTGGGATGTAACAACACTATGGGGGGTGGGTTGGGTCCAACTGAAACTTATGGGGTTAAACCAGAAGTGCCTACTTCAATTGTCAAAACTGGTTGAAGTCCAGAGTCTTGCATCTCTTCATCATCTGAAAAGATGTACTGCTGAATGGGGATATCAGCAGAATCAAACATCATATGAAATGCTGTTTGAGAATATGGTGTTTCGGTCTCAACAGTTGGCGTAACTGTTATGGAGACTAGAGGAAGAGTTCCTCTGGGTGGTGGGTTAGCTGCCTCACAGCTCAGTTGGCGGATACGTTCGCGATCACTGGCAGCTTGGTTGATTACCTTAGTAACAACTTGGTATAAAGTTGTCTCTTCATTGGTGGTGGTGGCTTCCTCGATAGCTGGTAACGTTGTGGGAAACAGAAATAACAGCTTTAAGATTGACTTGGTTTCTAGTCAGTCTATCATCAGCTGATGACTCAATAAGTGATGAAGAAGTTGGGGGTGGTGTGTGTGCAGCTGACACTCGGGTGGCTTGGGATGAGCCAAAAACTTCACCAGTAGTCTATTGAGAGACTGAGGTTGCTTGTGGAGTTTGTTCCCTTGTTACAACGATATATAATGAATCGGTCGAGGAGCTACGCAGAGGTGTGGAGCCGGCACTAACTCCTAAAGAACGAAATTGCCGTTTTGAAGTCTGTGGACTTGTTGAGAAATCAGTAGAGTGGATGAAAGGGAAGGAAGACGAAACAGCCGAGAGTGTTCGACTAGGAACTCCGAATATTGGTGGAGTTCCTTGATAAACACTGCCAATCTGAAAATGAGAAGAACAAAGATCAGAAGCTGATGAAACCTCTGATCGTAAGGGATCTTCTCGAGGACCCCGGCTGAGTCCAGATGCTGATACTTCTTCAAGTTCAGCATCTGCAATCATCTTTTCTGCACCAATAGTAGCAGTCCTTCTTATCTCCAGCAGAGGGGAGACAGAAGCACTGGTGGCAGAAGAAGATGATAAAAAGAATGAAGAAGAAGGAGGGCGATTAGAGGGTCGCTTAACTCGCTTCTTCACCACCAGAGGAGAGTCATCTGCATCAGCAGAATCCTCATTCTCAAGGATTGAGATCCCTGTTGAGGTGGTAGTTTTCCCATCAGCAGCTGGGGATGGCTGCCCAGTTGAGGGAAAACGCTTCAGATGAGGAAAGGACTTACCTTCTTGGAGGGCAGATTTCTTCAATGTTGCACCCTTCTTTCGATCCCTTCTGGATCTGACTCGATCATCTATGATCTTCAGCATGTACGAGGTGAGGGGAAATGCCTTCTCATCATCCTTCTTCTGGAAGATGAGGTTGGAAATGGAACGGACCATCACCGATTCCCCAGGGATGTCTTCATAATCTATCTTCAGCTTTTCAAGCATCACATGTGCAAAACACAATGTGAAAAAGCGAAGATAGGGAATGTTGTTTCCCTTTCTTTGCAGCTTCGTCTTGACATCCTCGTACACACCAGTTTACCGAAGTCGATCCGCTGACCAGTGACTAGGGCTTCAGCAAAGACTTGCATGCTAGAGTTGCACTGGTTGAGAGACCCAGAATTGCCTATGATACCCTGAATGATGTGGGTAAAGAAATAGGCCCAGGGTCTCGTCAGCTGAGACTTCTTGAAGATCGGCACCTGATCTTTTTCATTTTGTAATCTGTATCCAGAGATACTGATTAGACTCGCTTTTGCTTCATCAGCAGTTTTAGTCTGCTGATATTCTACACCAGGTTGCAGATAATCGAATCCGCAAGC
Organism: Calendula officinalis; assembly: GCA_963853835.1. NCBI lineage: Eukaryota > Viridiplantae > Streptophyta > Magnoliopsida > Asterales > Asteraceae > Calendula > Calendula officinalis. The sequence continues at coordinate 23,815,835 of OY970826.1, read as the reverse complement.
AACTCGGAAATCATCCAGAGAAATGGTGATTTGATGAGTTCCGACTTGCGCAGTGATGTCGTCTCCAGAAGCGGAGGCGGTCATCCAGAAATCACGCAAGAGTTCAATGATACTCTTGGTGACACTTGTAAAGGCACCACGGATGGGGCAGTGACACACAAATGTCACAACTGGTCGATAGATATCGTCAAGATCATCCGGTGGAGAAAAGTTGCCTACTAGGTTTGAGCTCTGATTGAACCCAATAGCAGCCCTAGTAAGAGAAACCTTACGGGATTTCTTCGACATTTTGAGGAGAGAGGGAAGAAAGATAAAGGTTTAGAAATGGAGGAGTTTTGGAGAAAGAATTGTGGGAGGGATGAAGGAAAACTGAGGAAGAGAGGTGGGTATTTATAGGGGTTTTATGGGTCGGTTTGGGTAAATTTCGAGTTTAAACCGGGTCATAATTGGATAGTTACAAACCAACTATACACACGTTGGTTATCGTGCAAAGGTGGTTGGATATGACAGTGTGAGAAAGTGGAGCCGTTTCTGTCAGGGTAGTGGAGCCGTTTCTGTGTCAGAGGTCTTATCCCTCATAAATGCCAAATATTTCCACTCGAGTGGAAATATTTACCACAGAGAACGTGTGGACATCGTAGGAAGATGCCTTTTTGGGAGAACCAAACGTTTTAACTTATAAAACTTGATAAGTTATCATTTAAGAGATTTTATTCAGCTGACTGATAGATTCAAAAGATTTTTGTCAGCTGAATGTACCAAGTGACAAGGTGAATCTTATCAGCTGCTGATAGTACTTCAGCAGTTGATTCAAGCATTCAACTTACCTAGCTCGCTGATCAAAAAGTTGAATCATTTTTCATCTAAAGGCTTAGTGAATAGATCAGCCAGCTGAAGGTCAGTTGAAATGAAGTGGAGTTCCACGTCACCTTGTTCAATGTGATCTCTAATGAAATGATACCTTATGTCGATATGTTTGGTTATGGAATGAAGAACTGGATTGTTGCTGATTGCAATAGCACTCGTGTTATCAGAATAGATGGGAACTTTACAGAAGTTCGTATCGAAATCAATAAGCTGATTCTTCATCCAAAGGACTTGAGCACAGCAGCTTCCAGCAGCAACATATTTTGCTTCAGGTGTGGAGGTAGAAATAGTGCTTTGTTTCTTGCTTGTCCAGCTGACTAGCTTTCCACCAAACAGCTGGCATCCTCCAGTGGTGCTCTTTCTATCCATTTTGCAACCTGCAAAGTCTGAATCTGAATAGCCAATTAGATCAAACCCAGAGTCTTTGGCATACCAAAGACCTAGGTTTGGAGTACCCTTAAGGTACCTCAAGATTATTTTTGCGGCTATTAAGTGAGATTCTCTCAGCTTGATACCTAGCACACATGCGAGTAGCAAACATAATGTCTGGTCTGCTCGCGGTAAGATAGAGTAATGATCCAATGATTCCTCTATAGAATGTGACATCAACTGACTTACCAGTTATGTCAGCATCTAAATTGTTTGGAGGAGCCATTGGTGTTTTCATGGATGATGATGAATTCATATCAAATGTCGTTAATAGATCTTTGATATATTTTTCTTGATTTATAAAAATTCCATTTTTAGATTGCTTAACTTGTAAGCCAAGAAAATATGTCAATTCACCCATCATGCTCATCTCATACTTTGTAGACATAAGTTTAGAAAAACGTCTACAAAATTTTTCATCAGTAGCACCAAAGATTATGTCGTCCATAAAAATTTGAACAAGAATGATATCACCTTTGATTTTGCGAATGAATAAGGTTTTATCAATCTTTCCCCTGGTGAAATCATTTGCTATGAGGAACGTGGAGAGTGTATCATACCATGCACGAGGAGTTGTTTCAACCCATACAGCGCTTTATCCAGTTTAAACACATAGTCTAAATACTTAGGATTTTCAAACCCTGGTGGTTGTTTAACATACACTTCCTCTTGCAACTTTCCGTTTAAGAAGGCACTCTTCACGTCCATCTGAAAAACTGTGAAGTCTTTGTAAGCAGCATAGGCTTGAAATATTCTAATAGCCTCAAGCCTAGCCACCGGAACAAATGTTTCATCTAAATCGATTCCTTCCTCTTGTCTGTAACCTTGTGCAACAAGTCTAGCCTTGTTGCGAATAACTACACCTTCTTCATCCATTTTATTCCTAAATACCCATTTAGTACCAATTATGGTCTTTCCAGCTTGTGGAGGCACCAGCTGCCATACTTTGTTGACCTCGAATTGGTTAAGTTCTTCCTGCATCGCCTGAATCCAGCTTGAGTCTTCTAAAGCAGCTTTAATATTTTTCGGTTCTTCAGTTGCTAGAAAGCAAGACCACAGGCACAGATTGCATGATGCTTTACTTCTAGTGACTACTCCCTGTTGTGGATCTCCATTGATTAGCTCAATTGGATGTTCTGAGGTCCACTTAGATTGAGGAGCAGCAGTAGAAGAGGAAGATTCAGCAGAATTAGATCCTTGTTGAGCGGCTGACTGCTCAGCAGGATGAATTACTTCATTTTGAACTGATCTTCTTGAAGTATGAAGAGGTGGCTTAGAAGTAGCCTTAGATGATGCTCTAACTGTTGGAATCTCTTGTCGAACAGCTGCAATGTCCACAAGATATGTAGGATCATCATGGAATGTCTCATCTGATTCATTTACAGGAACATCAAAGAGATTTAAAGCATCGGAGAATGCTTCAGTTGTATCATCAGGAGATGATTCAGCTGATCTCTGAAAGGCATCAGACGAGTTAGTAGAGGAGGGGTTCAAAGCTTTTGAGTGTTTTTCAAAAGTAACATTTATGGACTCTTCCAATGTTTGTCTTCTTTTGTTGAAAACTCTATATGCTTTGGATAGAGTGGAGTATCCCAAGAAAATGGCTTCATCAGCTTTAGAGACAAATTTACTTAGCTGATCTCTTGTGTTTAACACAAAACACACATAGCCAAACACGTGAAAGAAACCAATGAAAGGTTTCCTTTGACGAAAAATCTCATAAGAAGTCTTTTTGTGTCTCTTCACACAGAGAGACCTATTCTGAGTAAAACAAGCTGTGTTAACAGCCTCTGCCCAAAATTGCTTAGGCATGTTTGACTCAGCAAGCATTGTTCTTGCAGCTTCTATAAGGGTTCTGTTCCTTCTTTCAGCAACAACATTCTGTTGAGGTGTTCTAGCAGCTGAGAAGTTTTGGGAGATCCCAACATCTGAACAGAAATCTTCCAAAGTCTTTTTTCTGAATTCAGTATCGTTGTCTGATCTCAGCATCTTGACTCTAGACCCATTTAGAAGTTCCATCCTTTTGATGAACTTGATAAATTCATCAGCTGCATCACTCTTGTGGCGTAAAAATATAACCCAAGTATATCGTGAATATTCGTCAACGATAACAAGTGTATACTTCTTTCCACCTAGACTTTCAGTGCTCATGGGACCAAAGAGATCCATATGGAGCATGTGAAGGCAGCTGTCGATGGAAAAACATTGCTTTGATTTGAAGGAGCTTTTGTGATGTTTACCTTGTTCACATGCAGAACAAAGCTTATCCTTTTCATATTTAATTTGTGGCAGACCATTCACCAGCTGACCTCGCGCCAGCTTCGATATATTTTTGAAGTTCAGGTGAGATAGCCTTTTGTGCCACAGCCAATTCAACTCTTCAGTAGATTGAGAGAATAGACAGACTTCTTGATTTTGAGGATTCATGTCTAGTGTATAGACATTCTTGGTTCTGGGAGCGACTAATACTACCTTTCCATTCTTATCTGTCACCGTTCCTCTATATTTGTTAAAGTTCACTGAGAACTTTGCATCACAAAGTTGACTAATGCTGATAAGATTGTGTTTCAGCCCATTTACATAACCAACTCCTGTGATTTTCATGGACCCATTAGAAATGGTTCCATAACCTTCAGTTGAGCCTCTACCATTATCACCAAAAACTACTGAGGGGCCATCACAAACTTCAAACTCTTCCAGTAAGGATTTGTAACCAGTCATGTGTCTTGAGCAACCACTGTCTAGGTACCAGACATGTTTGCTTTCATCACCCTGCACATAAGATAAAGAAGTTAGTTCTTTTTGGGAACCCACACTTCGGTGGGTCCTTGTGACTTCCCGCTGGGACTCACAGACGTTGGCTTTTCAGTAGGCTCACATACTGAAGTTGGGGAAGGTCTCAAGCATGTGATGTCACACTCGCTTGCCATGTGCCCACGATCTCCACACTTATAGCATTTTCGGTATCTTTGCAGTGGAGTAGAAGGCGAGGCAGTAGGATTGGGAACTGGATCCAAAATACCTTTCATTTTCTGATTATCAGAGATAGTTAGAGTTTCAATGAGTGATGTCAGCTCACTTACCTTTCCTTTCAGCCGTCTGACAGACACGACTGAAGAAGGACTTGGAGTGTTCTTAGACACACTCTTACCTTTGTTCTTTGCAGCTCGAGTACGAACTCCAACTGGCTCACCCTTGGAGGGTGTAAGAACAGTTTTCTTTCCCGTTGTTCTTCTAGTCTTCTGCTGAGATTTAGCAGAAGATGCAACAGGTGTTGAACCCGAGACAGATTTTCTAAGTTCAACAATAACTATAGTAGGTGTCCTAACTACCATGGCAGAGGAGTCAGTAGATGACTCTTCACCGGTAGCCACAAAAGGATCTTCTGAGGACATCTCAGTAGCATAGGTTTTGGTAGACCTAACAAAGGAACCAAAAACCAACTCTTCAGCTGGCACAGAAGCATCAGCTGACGAGTAGTACAGATCATCTGTACTGCTGTCAGGTATAGCGGCTGCAGCAAGGAAATCTCCTCCTAGTACAGCTTGTACTTGACTAGGGATTTGTGAGTTAACACATTCACTCACACGTTTGGATGAACGAGACCATGATTCACAAATCTTTTTAATTGCTTCAAGTTCTTTAACTTTTTCACTTAGATCATGTTGAAGAACTGAGTTAATGAATTTCGTTTCAGAAAGTTCTTCTTTTAAAGTTTTGTGGTCAATTAAACGTTCTTTTAAGAATGCATTTTCACGTAGAATAGCATTATGTTTATCCAAACATTCACCTTTCAGCTGATCAATGAAGTGCAAGTCACAAATAATAGAGTCAACAATTTCTTTAGCTTTAGCAGCCTCAACGGAGATTAGAGAGGTTACCTTTTTGTGAACAATGTTGACCCATTTATAGGTACTAGCATCATCAGCTGTAATGCATTCATCGTCATCAGCACGAGCCAACAAACACATTGTGGCCATTTGTTCATCGTCGTCAGATGAGCTGTCACCTGAGTCAGCCCAATCATGAGTCTCAGCTACTAGACCCTTGTCAGCAGACTTGCTTTCAAGTGCCTTCTTTTCTTCTAGAATCTTTTTGGTGAAGGCTTGTAGCTTTTTGTATTTTTCTTCAATGGACTCACCAGTTGAAGATGATGAACTAGCTTTCTTCTGCTTGCAGTCGTTAGCATAGTGTCCCTTCTTGTTGCAGTTGTAGCAAGTTATCTCAGAGATGTCAGGTGTACTTCCAGAGGGTCTGGAAGAAACAGCTGAAGAGATAGATCTGCTACTCGAGCCTTTAGCTGAGGAGCCAGACTTGTTTTTGAAGAATTTTCTATTTTTAACAAGTAAGGCCAACTCAGATATAAGGGCATCGTTGTCTTCATCTTCATCGACTTCTTCAATGCTGACTTCCGCCATGTTGAACAAACCAACAGCTGAAGTGTTGTCAGCCTCATCATCTGATGGTGGATATTCGATTCTTCTATGCTTGTTTAAGGATACAAGAGCAGTCGAAGATCCTGCGGAACTCACTTTAGAGTCCTTTGGAGGTTGAAATTTGTTGAGTACGGTTCTCTCATGGCTTAAGAACATACCATAGAGAGATGAAAGAGTATAATCTTTCAGAGTAGGAGATGTACTCATGCAAGTTATGATGGTAGCCCATTTAGAGGGTAAGGCTGCCATAAACTTACACATTTTGGACATATCGTCCTTATCAACCCCATGAGACTTCGGCTCGTTTAACAGAATGTTATAACGATTAAAAGTTTGAGCTATAGTCTCACTTGGCTTGGCTTTAAACAGTTCATAATCATGTATGAGCATGTTTTTGTTATGTTCACGCACAACAGATGTGTCTTCATAACTTCAGCCAGCCTTTCCCACATCTCTTTAACTGAGTCACAAAACTGAATATTGTGATACAGTTCATCACCAACTGCTTGAAAAAGCATATCTCTACCCTTGTTCTCAAGATGAACAAGACGTTTTTCAGCGTCTGTCCACTGAGCCTCAGACTTCACAACATAGTGTTCTGGTGTTTCAGAAGAACTAGGAATGAGGGTTTTGGGAACATATTTTCCTATCGTGATATTATCTTGAAGTTTTGGGTGGTAGGTAACCATGTGGGACAACATACGGGTTTTCCACATGGGGTAGTTGGTTTGAGTGAGTTTGGGAGGTTTTCCAGATGATGGAAGATCTGTTGATGTAGGTTCAGCCATAACAGATGCTCAAAATTGATGGAAAACAATTTTGACACCTTATCTGATACCAGTTGTTGGATCCCAACAACACAACCGTGTTGCGTTATGGCCGAGTGACAAAGACATGATAAGTAAATAACAACAAGGTTTCAATGATTAAGAGTTTTATTAAAAACAGCTTAATACAATACAGAGTTTGCGGAAATAGATAGTACACACTACCTAAAACTCTATACTTGAGTTGACACTTTAGACCGCTCAAACTAGAAGAGATATACACTGAGAGTTATATCAGCTGATACTAATAGCTGATATTAATGCCTTAGTAATAACTATAGAGGAGTTAATACTTAGACAATAACTAACTCTCAGAGAACGTTCTTGTGCTTATGATTTCTAAGATGCTCTGAAGGGCTAAAGGTGTGTTGTAAATGCAAGCATTTACATCTGCATTTATAGCCAAAGATCCATGTTCCTTAGTCCACAAGTTTGACGACGTGTAAACATATTATTCGTCGATGTATACTTGCCATGGATCATTAAATGCGATTGCACAAGTTATCGTCCCGAGTGTACTTTATGTCCACTTCTTCCGGTACCTTTTCTGACGCACAGTGAAAGGTGTACTACACAAGTACAGAAGTTGTTGACTTTCTCTTTACATGCTAGAGGGACAAACGATGAAGTTGTAGTGACATTATCTTCTATTCCAAAATAGAAGATCTTCATCGTTTTCTTCTTCTTTGAGCGGGAAAGGGAAATGTTCAAGGTGTCAATGAACATTTCCTTTAAGTCTTCATCTGCAGCAGGTACTATCAGCTGATTCCACAATCAGCTGAATAGTCTTCTTCTTGTTTTTGTCCTATGGCCATAGACTTCGAATGAACTCTCGTTAATAGCTGCTGATTTGACTTGTATCCTAAAGCTGAGTACGTACTCAGCTGAAGGTTTATTGTATATACTTGCTTCAGCTGAGATACTTACTTCAGCTGTTATTTATTCTTCTTGGCTGTCGAGCATCAAATCTTATTTACTTAGTCTTGGGACTAACAATCTCCCCCTATTTGATGCAATCGAATAGCCGTATAAGTGTAACCCTGTAATGATTCAGCTGCAGCAGGATTTAAAAAAGGAATTGATCTTGATTTTTAACATGTTCTTTCCATCCCCCCCCCCCCCAATTGAGACAGGAGATCAAGCCATTATTATTTTCTATATGTTATTTTTATTATTACTATTACCAAATCAGATGACTGGACCTGCGAATCCTTTTAAAATGAAAACAGAGAAGAAAGGGATGAATCTACTCGTAGAGATCATTAAATCCTAAAAAATGATTGTTCTTGTGTATCATGGAAATTTTTTGAAATGGAAGAATCCAATAATTTTCTGTGGTAGAACAAAATATCTTTCATTTCCCCCTCTAATATATTCTTTATTTTAGATCAAAAGCAATGTTGTTATGAATGGTGTTAGGTTCGTTTGAAGGTGTTTTAAAGCCGCTACCAATAGGTATCATTCCCAGAACAACGTTTTCTTTCAGGCCTTTCAACCAATCGATACGCCCAGGAGAGCTCCTTCTGCTAAAAGTCGAGCATTTTCTTGAAAACTCGCTTCGGATATGAAACTTTGAGTATTCATAGATGCTCTTGTTATTACCAATAAGACGGCTTTGTAACAGATCGCTTCTTCCAAAGCCCGCCCCATTCGTTCTGCTCCAACAATCCAATTAGTTTTCCGGGCAAAAAAACATTAGACATTTCATCTTCTGAACCCAATACTTATGATGTTATTTGACGTACAAAATTTCTACATGCCTATTATGTATCTGCACACCCTGGGATCGATAAAATTTTTGGACCTTATTAACCTAAGAGATACGACTTTGCACTATAGTTAGTTCAGCACCAATCAAGAATCCCAAGGAATTCGTAGAATTATTGTTATACATTTGTTCCAAACCTCAATCCTCTTTTCGAGATTCATCGATATTGAATGAATCGAACGCACTTCTAACACCTGTTCCACTTTTGGAAGACCTTGCGTTATATCACCAAATCTTGCTTTTTTAAATATGAATGTAACTAATGTATCTACTTCGTAAAGGATTTCCCCATAATGTCCGTGAACAGTTTCTCCTGGAGTAGCCAAATGAGGCTTAGCTGATCATATTACCACAGAGTCAACTTGAAGAATTAGAACTTGACCAAGACTAACCATTGTAGATTTCTTTCACAGTAATTGTAATATTTCGATTCAATAACGTATTAATAGTTCCTTGATTTGGATTAAGGGATTCTAGAATCCCTCCCTTGGAATAGGAATATATGGAAGAAAACGGATTGATATTGGCGCGATCTGATCCATTCTCAGAGATGAATCCTGAACCTGATAGATCGTTCCTTTTTCTGGTATGTGAAATAGGTAACTTCACTAAGTCGATTCTTAGAAAATCTCTAATCAAACCATTTGTACTTATTTCAACAAAGGAAGCACGAGCCTTTTCGATCTTTTTGTCTTGGTCCCAATTTAAAACTAAACAAGTCCGAAGTAATTGAATATTTGTGTCCCAAATTTCCAGAATTGGGTCATAATAAAGGAAATGATTGATAACTCGAAGTTTAGATGATCACTTTCGTGCAATATATCTGGCGGGAAAAGTCTTACTAAATTTATACCATCCATTATTTTATATGGGACTACAGGTTCAACCAAAACAAAATACTTTTTTTCGTACCTGGAAAGTTTCATTCGTTGGATATATAGCCAATTTTTAAATTTTTGTACTCTTTTCAATTTTGTTTTCCCCTTCCTAGTGGTATCAATCGAAATGCCTTAGTTGTTTTTCCAGGAAAATGGAAATCTCCAAAATAGATTAACATTTTCATTAATTCTTCTTTTTTCTTCACTCGGACCAACCCGCCTAGCCGACTTCTTCTGTTTAAAGTGATTTGTGAATAGACCCCAATAATACTATTGTGTCGTACCATTATGGAAGAAGACTCGACGAAAATATGGACTTCTACGGGAATAAAAAGGGGATTTACTTCCTTTTGGTATTTTGGCCGAAATATCTTGACTCCTTGATACTCAATAAAATCCACTTCGTTGACGATTGAATTCAGTTCTCTAGTCTCATATTTAGTAAGTACCAAGCTCTTTCTTATATATTGGGGATCATAGAAATAAGCAAGAATACTATTTCTACGGAGAATACAATATTCGGGGATTTCAATTGAGATACCTGAACAAGGTATTAGTTAGTTCTCGCCTTCTTGAATCGATTCAAGACGGATGATGACTCTATTTCTTCGCCTCGTTTCCAGTAAATCAGAATTCCCCTCGAGAATGCCCGAATATTTAAGATTACAACGACGAGTACATGTCATTCGATTAAGTTCTGAATAATCAAGAATCCTATCTACTTTTTTATTTTTACCAGAAAAATACAAACTAAAAAATTTGTGTCTGACTTGATTATTCGTTACTGAGGGGTTAGAAATATATCTTCGCTTAGCAGAAAGAGAATAAGCGTTCATTTGACCTTGATCCTTGTGGATCGAACAGGGGCATAGACTGGATCTCCAGGGCTCCCCTAATAATATCCATAAATGACATGTTTTTGGTAAGAGATGGATATTACCATATGTAAATTCAGGTGCATGGTACGCATCGGTATTCCAGTGCATTTCGCCCTATGAGTCAGAATAAATATATTTTCGAACCTTCTGTTATAAATTTAGAGTGGATGTTCTAGCGTGAATCTCAACAATGATTTGTTCTGATTCTACGTATTGTTCGTTTTGAACTAAAAGAAAACTTTTGGGCGGAATACACACATTGTGTATAATTTCTTCACTCTCAATAGTTACATACAAGTCTCTAAAACATATAAAAGCCAGAAGTCCATGATGTGTACGTGTCAGATGAACCAAATCATCATTTAATTTTATTTTTCAAATAGAGGGGCTCGCACATGTTCGGCAGTACCCCTTGTGAATACTCTGCCGGTATGAAAAGTTCCTAATGTTAATTTAGTGCCCGGTTCTCCAATAGATTGACCTACAATAATACCTACAGCTTCTCCCAATTCAACCAGGTCATTATGAGCTAAATTCAGGCCATAACATAATTGTCAAATCCAAGATGTACTCTTACAAGTAAATGGGGTTCGAATAGATATTGGTTGTGCTATAAAAGTTATGAATCTTTTGATAAGTCCAACCCCAATATCTTGATTTCTAGTAGCAATGCATCGTGAAGAGATATATATATATATATATATATATATATATATATATATATATATATATACGATCTGCTAATACACGCTCAATTAATGTTTGGATAAAAATCCTATCCGCCATCATTCCCTTTCGACGGCTTACAGAGATACCTCAGACGGTGCCACAATCTGTTTGACGTACAACAACGTGTTGCATTACTACAACAAGTATTAAACATTGCAAACTATTGGGAATAGCAGTGATCAAATGCCAAACTTCTGATAAACCGTTTACGACAAAACATTTTGCATTAAACATAGGAATTGTGGTTTATTTACAATTCCCTTACATTTCATTTTGGTTTATCAATCTTTTTATACAATCACATTAACTTCAAACACTCATAAAACATTTTACTCACATATCGTAGCAAAAACAACTATTTTCTAAGCATCAACATCAAACCTGTGGATTCACTCAATAATTTTTGTTGACCGTTTTATATTATGTTTTTCAGGATATTAGGAGAAGCATTGAGTCTTAGACTTTGGATGAGCATGCATATCGTCGAGATGCCACGAATGTCTTTTTAAATATCAACTTTGTTTTGACGATTCATTTATACATAAATGCTTGACATATTTGAATTTATATAAATTATTTAAATTTCTTTTAGACACATTTATTGTTTTCTTAGTCAATTGCTTGTGTTACACATGAAAGTTACATCTCGTTCTTCCGTAAACCATTTTACTTAAAAACCATTTTTGGCGGGGTGAGACAAATACCTTCCTCTTGCCTGTAAACCTGAGAAACCAGTCTTGCTTTGTTCTTGATTACAACTCCATTTTTCTCCATTTTATTTCTGAATACCCACTTAGTACCAATGATAGTTTTCCCAGTTGGGGGCGGTGATAAGTTCCATTTTTTGTTTCTTTCAAACTCTGTAAGCTCTTCTGGCATAGCTTCTACCCAGTCGTCATCTAGTAAAGCTTTATCAGCTTTCTCGGGTTCCATGCTGGACAGAAACTTGAAAAGAAACACAAGTTAGCAGTTGCATGGGGTTCAAAAGCGAGTCTTCCTCTTGTTTGAACACCTTGTTCAACAGGCTCAATAATATTAGACTAATGATGGTCTCTGTGCTCCCTTAGATTGTTTCCTAAGGCAGCATTTAAGTAGTGTCAACAACCTCTTGTTGGACAGATAAGTTGTCAGTCTGATACTGATTTGAATTCTGTTCGGTATTAGACATTACCGGGTGCTGGTTTTCTTCCTCTTGCAGATTAATGGTTGATTATTGTAGTAGATTTGATGTTTCACCCTCTTCATATGTAAAGTTATTAAGAATAAGATTTGAGAACTCGGTGTTGAGGTTCTCAGTGTTGGGAACCTCAGTATTTGTTGCATATTTTCCATACCGAGTTAAATCTTGATGATCATCACTCATATGATGTGAAACCCAGTAAGGTTGACTCTTGGGCTGTTCAGCATTACAGTTTTCTGGATTACATAAGGTTTCAATACCACTTATGTCTTGTTTTGCTGAAGTAGAATGATCATCCGGATTTTCATCATAAGTAGCATGGATTGATTCTTCAATCACCTTTGTAGAAACAACATACACTCAGAAGGCCTTGGAGTGTGGTAAATAGCCCATGAAAATACCTTCATTTGCTTTGGGAGCAAATTTGTTGAGATTTTGCTTAGTACTAAGTATAAAGCATTTGCTCCCAAAGATGTGGAAATATTCCACATTAGGAATCCTGCCATGAGATAACTCATAAGGAGTCTTGTGGTGTCTCTAGACTACAGTGGCACTATTCTGTGTAAAATTTGCACAATTTACAGCTTCTGCCTAGAAGATAAGTGCCAGTCCAGCATAGCATAACAAAGTTATTGCAACTTCAATCAGTGTTCTATTCTTCCTTTCTACAACACCATTTTGATGTGGCATGTAGGCTGCAGAAAAATTTTGTACAATTCCCTTTTGTTCACAGAAATTTGCCAGTACTGAGTTCTTGAAATCAGTACCATGATCACTTCTAAGTTGTTTTACCTTGGTACCCTTCTGGAGCTCTTCTCTTTGTATGAAGGCAATGATTTCTGTGGTAGCATTTAGCCTTCAAGAAGATGACTCAAGTATACCTTGAGTATTCATCTACTAAGACCAGTGTATAGATCTTTTTTCCCATAGATGGTGTACTGATTGGGCCAAGAAGATCCATATGTATCATAGTAAGAGATTCATAAATTGAATGGTTGACTTTTGACTTGAATGAACTCTTCTTTTGTTTGCCCATTTCACATGTTGTGCATAACTTATCTTTCGAATAAGTAATTGTGGGCAAACCTCTCACCAACTTCTTGATACTGAGTTCATTAATGTTTCTGAAGTTGATGTGAGAGAGTTTCTTGTGCCACATCTAGTTCAGTTCTAGATTGACTTTAGAAAGCAGGCAGACTCTAATAATAGGGTCAATTTTAGAAAGGTTGACAACATAAACATATTTTTCTTTTCTAGAAATAAGAACATGTTGTCCTTTCTCATTGTAGATAAGGCCTGCAACTTTCCTGAATCTTGCTTCTTTATCATCATCACACATCTGGATGATACTGAGCAGATTGTGTTTAAGACCCTCCACATAGGCAACCTTCTTAAAAGTGATGTTTCCAGCTTTAATTTCACTATACCCGCTTGTTTTCCCTTTTGAATCATCCCCAAATGTGACCGAAAGACCCTTCTCTAGTGTGTAATGCTGAAGGTACTCCATTGTGCCAGTCATGTGTCTTGAGCAGGCACCTATCAAGGTACCATTTTCAGTCACCCTTGTACAACTGAGTAGCATCCCAATCACTGTGGGCACTCATCCTCTCAGCCTCTTTAAAGTCTCTCTTAAAGGTGTTCTTCAAATCTTCTTCATTAAAATCCATGAAGGCTTTGTTCTCAACCTCTTCCACATCATCACTTAGCTCTTCATCCATCCAAGATTCAGAATAAAGTGCTTGATGAGGAGCTCCATTTCCAAGAATACCCTTTCCCTTGCTTCAGTTCTTCAACTTCACATACATCAGTATGAAATCTTGTCACTCTGATCACTTTCAGAAGACTTTGAGTGACATTTGGCAGCAATGACACCAGGCTTTCCATACCTGTAGCATAGACCTAATCTTGGGTCAGTATTGGAAGAGCTAACACGAAGGCTCTTCTTCTTCAACTGATCCAGCTTCATAGACATAAGAGCCATTTCAGTTTCCAGCTTTTCCACCTTACCATCATCAAGATCACCTTCTGGCTCATCTGGTTCAGTGACAGTATATGCATGATGCACTGAGTTAGCCGGTTTGACAATTAAGGCCATGCCAGTGGAAGTCTTGTTAGTCTTCTTCCAGTTGAGCAGTCTAGTAGCATTGTTCTCTTCATGATTCAACATTAGGCAATACAGAGTTTGAATAGTGTATGTCTCAATGTTGTTAGCAGCATTGAAATAATTTGTCATATCTAGGCATTGTAGAGGAACACTGTCCAGAAAATTTATGACAGAGTTCTACCTCTCCCTTTACAATGCCAACACTGATAAGATCATGAACAACAGTATGAACCTGTTGTAAAGAGAGGTGATGTTTTCATTTTGGTTTGAGAAGAACTTTTCATACTTACTTCTCATGTTGCTCTTTCTTTGCGACTTCACCTTTGTTGATCCTTCATAGGTGATACTCAAGCTATCCCACATAGCTTCGGCAGTAGGTAACTACATAATTGCAGTTAGTATTTCTTTGGTAACTGCATTACGAATTACACCTTTGGCTCTTGAGTCTAGACTAAATAGAAGACGATCCATATCAGTCCAAGTATGCTTCAACTTTAGAATGGTTCTTGTGGATGCAGGAGCATCATCAGTAGCTGCAATGGGTTCAAGATACCATTGGGCCTTCAATTTCCATTGATGGAAATCTTTGCCATAAAGATAGGCACACCCTTTTTAGACATGACTGGTGTTATTATAAAACACATTTTGGTTTTTAGAGTTTGGGTAGGGTAGGTATATGGAATGGTTGTCAGGGTAATAAATCGACCAAATAGAGATTAATTTAGCCTGCTCTGATACCAGTTGTTAGGTCATAACAACCCATGTTTGTTTGTTAATTGTATAGAATTAATATACTTAAGACAAATAATATATTGAACATAAGATTTAGTCAAATGTAATATTCCACTAAGTGTGGCTTGTTGCGGAAAAACACGTCCCCTGATCAATTACAAAGATGTGAAAGTGTAAAGTAAATTGGTGAGTACTACCTTGCCAAGTGATCTCTATTTATAGTTTTATAGAGATCTTACAATATGGGCAAGGAGTAGTTGAAGGACTGAATTAAGGAAAGTGAGCCAGATCAAAGGGATTTGAACTGGTCACGTAAACATGGAAATGTTTACTCAGTCCTTTTACTCAGTATTGGATTTCAATACTGAGTACCCAATACTGGCCACTCAGTATTGCACCGAGACCTAGCTATTTTCTATTACATATTAATCGAAGCTAGTCTAGGTTTTCTTGTTATCCTAAGATCCTTAGGGGTAAGGCTTTTTGCCTTAACAAAAGGAATTTCATAGAGATGAACTTCTGAAGTTTTCGAGGAACAACATCACTGCAAATTTCGAAATTCCTCAAGGTTGGGTATGCCCTCAATTTCGACTCATGGTTACATATCTGAGGCATGGCCAAATTTCTCATGCTCTTCAAGCTTCTCCAAGAGCACTATACCCTGCAATGATGTGTGAATTTTGGTGAACGACAGAGATTGCTTCACCAGATATGATTGCGGGGCTGATTATCAGAAATCAACGAAGGGCTTTTATCTCAACAACAATCATCAGAGAAACACTTCAACTACTCGCACGTGTACAATATGATGAATTCGTTGAACGAGATATCGTAAGATCAATATTGCCTCTTCATGGACGACAAAGCACAACATGTACTATCAAGAGGCACGAGTTTGGTCCCATGTAGGGAATTATGATTTCTACCATAATTCGGTGTATGACCCACAAAACAGGGCCTTTGATCAAATCAATGACTTTGGGATGCCACTTGTACATGCCAAGTACCACAATAGGCACATTGATTTTGCAAGACTGATCTTTAACGAGTTGGCTTCACTAATTATTTTGATGGAGTGAGAGCCGATCTTCCTCATATTCATGATAATATCTTCTTTCATCAACCGAGGGAAGAAGATCCCCCACTCAGGGCCACAATGTTGGTCATTGCTCTGGCCCACATAAATGATAATGACGAAGATGATACTGATGAAGATAATGATAATGATGAAGATAATGCAGATGATTATGTTGAAATGGTGGATGTTGAACCTCCACCAATACAAGAAGAAGAACACAATCAACAATATCAACAAGATCCTGATGCTCCTCATACTGCATCAGAAAGTGATACTGACTCAATCGAGCAACCTATTATTCTAAGAAGAAGACCAAGAAGAAGGTTGAGTCCAGTAACCATGGGAGCACTGTCATCAAATAAAGTATTGCCCAGCAACACTCAAACACAGACTCCCTCAATGGAACAAAAACATCAGATTGTTGAGGCAGCCAACTTTCCAGAACAAGATCAAGCACATAATGCTCAACCACCACCAATCATGAAACCTCATGTTCCATTTGATTTTGAAATTGAATTTGAGCAACACACTTTGGAAGGGGCTCTAGAAAGAGGACAACAAGGTCTAGAAGGTGCTGGAGGATCAAATCAACATAGTTATAATTCTGCACCGACATCTATGGAAGGAAGAAGGGAATCTGACAAAGTCTGAGGTATGAATCTCTAATAAAATCAAAAACTTATATATATATATATATATATATATATATATATATATATCTATATATATATATATATATATCTATATATATATATATATATATATATATATATATATATATATATATATATATATATATATATATATATATATATATATATATAGATATATATATATATATATATAGAAGTGAGTTCCATTGAGAATTAATACCCTGTCCACTTGTACTAGGGTTGGCTCCTCGCAGTTCTCCCTTTAACACCAACGGTAGATGGGGGCGGCGATCAACCATCCACTCTCGAGATTCGTATTGATCAATTGATCTTCGCGTCCTGCCAGGTTTTTCTTCCTCACTCTCGAATAGGTGAACTTGGTTCATATATATATATATATATATATATATATATATATATATATATATATATATATATATATATTTACATATATAGGGGCGCACTATTTGCAGAACTAATTTTTTGCGTAGAATCAAGCAGAACCCATCTAAGAATATTAGAATTTAGTAAAAAAACATGCAAAACAATAACATTTAACGCAGATCAAACATATATTTTGAGAAAAACATCAAAAATATTGAAAAACATATATGTTCAAATAATGCAAAAATAACACTTATGTATACATACATGAAAACATACATGCATAAAAACATATATGTTTTCGTGCATGAATAACATACATGTATGGGGGTCTCTCATTAAATCACTTCATGTATCTTCCATGATCATTTCATTTTGAAATTCAATGGTTTAAATTGAGTTCTACGTGATCTGTAGCATAAAATGGGTTCTGTAACTAGCCATTCACTATATATATACATGTAAATATATATATATATATATATATATATATATATATATATATATATATATATATATATATATATATATATATATATATATATATATAGTGAGCGTGTGGCTGTCACGTACCTAAGCTTAGGTGTGGAACCACCTATAACTACATAGTTTTAGTTGAAAACAAATCAAAACGGTTATTTTTACAATATCTTGCACATTCTCACCATATTAAAACACTTACATAATGTAAAAACACCAACTCAACACCATTTCAAGAATATGACTTTTGTTCAATATAAACACTATTTCAAGAATATGAAACTTGAATCACCGATTCAACAAAAACATAATTAATATTTAAGGTAATTGATAAGTTTTAGACGGGATTTGATATACTAATTAATTTGTTATACTTAGTCTCTATTTTGATATATATATATATATATATATATATATATATATATATATATATATATATATATATAGGGTCCGGATCCGGTGAGGACTCTTTTCCTCGCGAGGACTGTGAGGACTCCAAAAAAAACTCTAAAAATGATCCAAAACAAACTTTTTTCAAAAAATTCCTTTTTTAAATATCTAAATCGCTATGTATAAGATCCAAAAAAAAAATTCCAAAAATGATCCAAAAAAAAAATATGGATCATAATAATGATCCACAAAAAAAATATGGATCATTGTTAATGAAGAACCTGAGCTAGAGTCTGACCCTGATACTGATATCCCATCTACTTCTCATAAAATCAAAAGGAAAGTTCTTGTACTTCTTCAACATTACTGGAACATGGTTGCTGAAAGAACGTAATATAAAGAGAGAAGAATGGATATCTTAAGGAACAAAACTTTCCTCAATGTGAGGAACATATTAATTGGTTAAACATTGATGTTAACATGGTGAAAGTTCAACCAAAGAAAGGATCCATTAGGATCACCTGCACTGGAATAATAAGTCCTCCAATGAAGATCTTCCTTCATGATATTTAGAATTTAGGTCTTCATGACTAGGTCAAGATTGCTAGACTGATTAAAGTGCTGCCATCCAAATCATCAGAAGATCAAGTAGTATTGGATGAGATCTGTGAAGTTTCTGCAGTCTGTTTGAAAAAGGAGTCTTAATTGAAGGGGAGTATAGGGCACTTAGTGTAATGACTGAAACCTAAAGAAAGAATCGTCTAGAGTGCCTTCACACTTACAATTTTTTCCAGAAATACCCTGTTCCCCCTAACCTTGTTTTTCAGGATCAGAAGAATGTCATATATCCCACTTCTGGATATATGTATACTAACTCAGAAGACAAGGAGTGCTTCATTTCATAAACATATCTGCCAAAAGCTCATATCAGTCATCTGGTTGTACTGAAGTGGATGAAACCCAGAAGGAGGATGCTTGGTTTAGGAAGAAGATTGTCTCTTCACTGTATAACAGAAACAATGAACTCAGAAAAAGAGATCAGTTTGTCCGCATTAAGCAGGAACTCTTCTATAAGCATGAAGCTGTCAACAGAGAATGAAGAAGAAGATTCAGCTGTTAGATGAAGAAGAAGATTCAGCTGTTATATGAAGAAGAAAATTCATGAAGCCTTACCCCTTAGGATCTTAGGATAACAAGACAACCTATACTAGCTTAGATTAGATTGTAGAATAAAATAGCTAAGTCTATGTGCAATCCTGAGTAGGTAATATTGGCCACTCAGTATTGGGACTCAGTATGGAAACCCAATACTTATCAGAAGGACTGAGTAAACATTTCCATGTTTACTGGACCAGATCAAATCCCTTTGATCTGGCTCACTTTCCTTATCTCAGTCCTTCAACTACTCCTTGCCAATTTTGTAAGATCTCTATAACACTATAAATAGAGATCACTTCGCAAGGTAGTACTCACCAATTTACTTTACACTTTCATATCATTTGCAATCGATAAGTGGTATTGCTATACCGTAGCATACCACACTTAGTGGAATTATACATTTGCTATAATCTTGTTCAATACATTATTTGTCTTAAGTATTAATAATTCTAGCAATAATAAAAGTAATCCAGGGTTGTTGTGACCTAACATCGATTAAGCTTCCTTTCTACTATACATCTCGATCAGAAAAAAATCAAGACAAAAGAAAGAATTGGAATTGATCGATATATTTCTTGAAACAAACAAAAGATGAAACATAAATCATGGATCAACTAAGCCCTCTCCGGGACTTTCTTATGAATAAGAAAGAAGAACCTCGTGTAAATACCATGGAATAAGACTTGATCACATTCGTGGAGATTCCATAAATATTCCATTCCAAAAATTGAAACAATTGGGATTTTTTTAGAAATTGGATGCGGTTACTAATTCATCATCTGGCATGTACATAATGAAAACTTCATTCTCGATTCTACGAGAATTTTTATGGAAGCCTTTCATTTGCTTCTCTTCGATGGAAGTTTGATTTTCCCAGAATGTATCCTAATTTTTAGCCTAATTCTTCTTCTAATGATCAATTCAACCTATGATCAAAAAGATATACCTTGGTTATATTTCATCTCTTCAACAAGTTTAGTAATGAGCATAACGACCCTATTGTTCTGATGGAGAGAGGAACTTATGATTAGCTTTTCGGGAAATTTCGAAACGAACAATTTCAACGAAATCTTCCAATTTCTTGTTCTACTATGTTCAACGCTGTGTATTCCTATATCCGTAGAGTACACTGAATGTACAGAAATGGCTATAGTAGAGTTTCTCTTGTTCGTATTAATAGCTAGCATAGGAGGAATGTTTTTATGCGTTGCTAACGATTTAATAACTATCTTTGTAGCTCCGGAATGTTTCAGTTAATGCTCCTACCTATTATCCGGATATACGAAGAAAGATGTACGGTCTAATGAGGTTACTATGAAATATTTACTCATGGGTGGGGCAAGGTCTTCTCTTCTGGTTCATGGTTTCTCTTGGCTATATGGTTTATCTGGGGGAGAGATCGAGCTCCAAGAAATAGTGAATGGTCTTATCAATACACAAATGTATAACTCCCCCAAGAATTTCAATTGCGCATATATTCATGACTGTAGGAATTGGGTTCAAGCTTTCCCCAGCCCTTTCTCATCAATGGTCTCATGACGTATACGAAGGAGTGCGGTTCGTTCGATAAATTCCTACCTCTCTATCTATCTCTGAGATGTTTGGATTTTCAAAACTCCATGGACATGCAGGAGAGAAATGCTATCCCCACTCGGACCAAGACAGAACCTTTACTTGTTCAAATAACAATTAAGGTGAAGCAGGGTCAGAAATGACGGATCTCTTTATGATAAACAGATCTGTTTTGCAAGTTCGTTATTATGGGTAGTTCCTACAAAGGATCAGACTAATGACGTATAAAATACTTGATTTCTCGGTGTAGATGCAACATAGTGGGTTCTCATCCTTCAGAGACTACAAGTGAAATAGGAGCATCCGTCGACAAAAGGATCACCCTAAGATGATCATATCATGGCTATTAAGAACGAATCAAATCAGATGGTTCTACTTTCTGACTTGCTTTTACGGAACCAATATTGTAAGGCAAAAAGCCTTGCCCCTTTGGATCTTAAGATAACAAAACAACCTAGACTAGCTTTGATTTATATGTAGAATAATATAGCTAAGTTTAGGTCTGATACTGAGTGATCAGTATTGGAACTCAGTATCAGTACTCAGTATCATATAGTGATACTGAGTACAAGGACTGAGTAGAAGGACTGAGTGATACTCAGTATAGTAACGGACTAAGATCAAATCCCTTGATCTTAGTCATTTTCTTTACTTAGTCCTTCGGTTACTCCTTTGCTCATCATGTAAGATCTGTATAACATTATAAATAGAGATCATCTTGCAAAGGAGTACTCACCAATTTACTTTACACTTTCACATACTTGTAAATGATAAGTGGTATTGCTTTTCCGCAGCATACCACACTTAGTGGATTTGTACACCGACTCTAATACTGTGTTTTACACTTTAATTGTCTTTTGTATAAATCAACCTACTCATTAACTAACTAACCATGGGTGTTGTGACCTAACAACTGGTATCAGAGCAGGCTAAATAATCTCTTATTTAGTCGATCTATAACCCTGGCAGCCATTTCCTACATCTATCCCTCCAACACTCAAAAATACAAAATGTCTACAATTGTTGCACCAATTATGTCTGGAAAGGGAGTACCCATCTTTGATGGAAAAGACTTCCATCAATGGAAGCTCAAAGCTCAGTGGTATCTTGAATCTATTCACCATGAGATGCTCACTGTGCTAAATGATGGTCCCATCATTCCACAAACTGTAGAACCTGTTGCTGCTACTGATGATGCTCCTGAGGGCATAAGATCTGTACCTAAACTAAAGCACAACTGGACTGATACTGACCGTCAGTTGTATGCTTTAGACTCCAGAGCTAAAGGGGTGATTGGTAATGCTGTTACCAAAGAGATACTTAATGCAATTATGAAATTGCCAACAGCAAAGGCTATGTGGGATAGCCTATCAGTCACCTATGAAGGTACAACAAAGGTGAAGTTGCAAAGAAAAAGCAACATGAGAAGGAAATATGAAAATTTCTTTTCAACTCCAAATGAAGACATCACCACTCTCTATAACAGGTTCAATACTGTTATCCATGATTTAATCAGTGTAGGCATTGTGAAAGAGGAAGGAGAGCTTGTTCAAAAGTTTCTGGATAGTCTTCCTCAACAATTTCTTGACATGACAAACTCTGTCAATGCTGCTAACAACATTGAGTCATACACTCTTCAAACTTTGTATGGTCTAATGCTGAATCATGAGGAGAATAATGCTGCAAGACTGATCAACTGGAAGAAAACTGACAAGTCTTCCACTGGCATGGCTCTAGTTGTGCAACAGGCTTATACTGTGACTGAGCCAGATGAACCAGAAGTTGATCTTGCTGATGCTGAGGCAGAAGAGCTTGAAACTCAAATGGCTCTCATGTCTATGAAGCTGGATCAGTTGAAAAAGAAGAGGCTTGGTGTTAGCTCTTCTAATACTGACCCAAGATCAGGTCTGTGCTATAGGTGTGGAAAGCCTGGACATATTGCTGCAAATTGTCATACCAAGTCTTCTGAGACTGACCAAAATGACAAGATTGCATACCGAGCAAAAAGATATAGAGACAAATATGTCAAACTGAAGAATTGGAGCAAGGGAAAGAGGGCAGAAGGAAATGGAGCACCTCATCAAGCACTTTACTCAGAAGCCTGGATGGATGAAGAGTTAAGTGATGATGAAGAAGAGATTGAGAATAAAGCCTTTATGGCTTTCACTGAAGATGATTTGAAGAGTTCCTTTGAAAAGGACATCAAAGAGGCAGAGAGGATGAGTGTTCATACTGATTGGGATTCCACTCAGTTGTACAAGGTAAGTTCCTTTCAAACTTATTCAGTGAATGAAAAAACCAAGATTTTTGAGTATATGCTTGTTGATCTTAAAACTACTGTACCAAAAGAAAAAGCTTTAAAATTAACAATTAAAGAACTTGAAAGAGCAAATAATGAAAACTTGGATAAATTAGCAAAATATAAAGATTTAGAACTAAATTTTTCAGATTTAAAAGACATTAATCAAAGATTAGCTGATAAAGCTCATTTACACAAACTTGAAAAAGAGAAATTTGAAAAACAGTGTAAATCTTGGGGAAATGCTTCAATAAAATTAAATAAATGTTTAAATGAACAATTTCCAGAAAATGTGAGGGCTGTACTTAGTGTTGATCCTCAATTTAAAAACAGGAACAATTTTGCTGATTTATTTGAAGAATTTTGTACTATGAATCCTATTAATTTTGTAAAAGCTAAAACTTTATGTGAAGTTGGATGTCAAACTGAGTCAGATGATGAGGAAAATCAAATTTTAGAAAACCCTATTGGTCCTTCCATCTGTTCAAAGTGCTATACTGAGCTACAAGAACTCAGTATTGAATTTCAAATAACAGAAATTTCTGATACCGAGCTACCAATAGTTCAGTATGACACTTCTGCTGTTCCACCTTTTGAATTATTATTTAATACAACAACTTTTGAATTATATAATGATAATAAGACAACTTCTATCTCACATGTTTCATCAAATACAGAAGTTGCAGGAACAGAAACATCATATACTGAGAAATCTAAAGAACCTGTTAAAGTTGTTTCTACAAAACATGATAAACAAAAACCAACTTTAACTAGATCCTTAGCTGGCAGAGACAAGAAGTCTACCACAAATAATATTAGAAAGACTTCTCTGCCAAATAAAAAGAAGCAACCAGATCCTCCATCTCCTAAACCAGTTAAAAACAATGTTAAGATACCTATCAAAAATGACAAAATTAACATTTTAAAAACACTTGGTGATCAGGTCAAATCTTTAAGTAAACAATTTGCAAAACTTGTTCATACTGACTTACCAAAAGTGCAACATTTTTCTAAAATACCTTATGAAAATATGTTTAGAAATAGACCTAGAAAATGTTATAGGTGTCATCATACTGATCACAAGGGAGATGAATGCTGGACTGATCTCTCAAGTCCTAGGTACTCAGTACCAAAGAAAAGGAGAGAAACTAAGTCAGTATCACCAAAGAAAACTTCTAAAGTTACCCCAAAAGTGATACTGACCTCTCCACATAAAGAGATCAAGTCAAATTGTGTTTATCCCACCAAAGGTCCCATTCAAAAATGGGTTCCTAAAAAGAACTAACTCTTATTTTGTGTCTTGTGCAGGGTGACAGAAAGTGGTATTTAGATAGTGGATGCTCAAGACACATGACAGGCAGTATGGTGTACCTTCTCAATTATACTCCAGAGAAGGGTCCTTCTGTTAAGTTTGGAGATGACTCGGTGGGAAAGACAAGAGGTTATGGTGTGATCAAGGCAGGCAACATAACTTTTAAAAGAGTTGCCTATGTAGAGGGTCTTAAACACAATCTGCTCAGTATCAATCAGATGTGTGATGATGACAATGAAGCTCGATTCAGGAAGGTTGCAGGCATCATCTACAATGATAAAGGGCAGCCTGTACTCATTGCTAGAAGAGAAAAGGATGTATATGTGGTCAACCTATCTGAAATAGACCCAACTATTCGAGTATGCCTGCTTTCTAAAGTCAAGCCAGAATTGCATTGGCTATGGCACAAGAAACTCTCTCACATCAACTTTAGAAATATCAACGAGCTCAGTATGAAGAAACTGGTGAGAGGGTTGCCCACAATTACTTATTCAAAAGATAAGTTATGCTCAGCCTGAGAAATGGGCAAGCAGAAGAAGAGTTCATTCAAATCTAAAGTCAATCATTCCATCAATGAACCTCTTACTATGATACATATGGATCTTTTTGGCCCCATCAGCACACCATCTTTGGCCAAAAAGATCTATACTCTAGTCTTAGTTGATGAATTCTCAAGATACACTTGGGTCATCTTCCTCAAGACTAAGTCAGATGCAACAACAGAAATCATTGCCTTTATAAAAAGAGAGGAACTTCAAAAAGGCAACAAGGTCAAGCAACTTAGAAGTGACCATGGTACTGAGTTTAAGAACTCAGTATTAGCAGATTTCTGTGAAGAAAAAGGAATCATTCAAAACTTCTCTGCAGCCTACACACCACAACAAAATGGTGTTGTAGAAAGAAAGAACAGAACA
The DNA here is from genome assembly GCA_963853835.1 of Calendula officinalis. Taxonomy (NCBI): domain Eukaryota; kingdom Viridiplantae; phylum Streptophyta; class Magnoliopsida; order Asterales; family Asteraceae; genus Calendula; species Calendula officinalis. Next base: position 23,790,767 of record OY970826.1, on the reverse strand, counting down.
CTGATTGAAGCTGCAAGAACTTTATTATGCCATGCTGGACTGGCACTGAGTTTCTGGGCTGAAGCTGTAAACTGTGCAAACTTCACTCAGAATAGAGCCACTATAGTCCAAAGACATCTGAAGACTCCATATGAGTTATACAATGGCAAGATTCCTAATGTGGAATATTTCCACATCTTTGGGAGTAAATGCTTTGTACTCAGTACAAAACAAAATCTCAATAAATTTGCTCCCAAAGCAAATGAAGGTGTGTTCATGGGCTACTCTCCACACTCTAAAGCTTTCAGAGTGTATATCATCTCAACCAAGATGATTGTAGAATCCATTCATTCACATTCGATGAAGATCAGAATGAGCATTCTACCTCAGCAAGTGAAGACATAAGTGGCATAGATATTCTATGCAATCCAGAACACTCCATTGCTGAACAGCCTAAGTTTCATCCACACTTTATTCCTAATAAGTTTAATGAAACTGATCAAGTTCAAACTCAGTATCACTCAAATGAGACTAATACTGAGGTTCCCATAACAGAGGACCTCCATACTGAGTTTCCAACTAATGATCTGAACCACTCTATTTATGAAGAAGGTGAAACATCCAACACTCACAAGAATCCATTTCAACTCTGCAAAATGAAGATGAACAGCAACCTGCACTGTCTAATACTGATCAGAATTCCACTCAATATCAGACAGACAGCACACCAAATCAACAAGATATTGTTGATCCTATTTCAAATGCTCCCTTAGGAAAAAATTTAAGGGAACACAGAGACCATCCACACTCAAACATTATTGGTCCTATTGAAGATGGTGTCCAAACAAGAAGAAAATTAGAATTTCCAACCCAAGCAACTGCAAACTTTTGTTTCTTCTCAAGTTTTCTATCTACCATTGAACCAAAGAAAGCTGATGAAGCTTTATTAGATGAAGATTGGGTAGAGGCTATGCAAGAAGAGCTCACAGAGTTTGAAAGAAACAAAGTTTGGAACTTAGTACCACCTCCTTCTGGCAAAACTATTATTGGTACTAAGTGGGTGTTCAGAAACAAGATGGACAAGGATGGTGTTGTCATCAGAAACAAAGCAAGGTTAGTTGCTCAAGGTTACATGCAAGAAGAAGGCATTGACTATGATGAAACTTTTGCACCAGTTGCAAGAATTGAAGCTATTAGGTTGTATCTTGCATATGCAGCCTTTAAGAATTTCAGAGTTTATCAGATGGATGTCAAAAGTGCTTTTCTAAATGGAAAACTACAAGAAGAAGTTTATGTTAAACAACCTCAAGGTTTTGTTGATCCCAAATTTCCTAATTATGTTTTCAAGCTTGATAAAGCTCTATATGGGCTCAAACAAGCTCCAAGAGCCTGGTATGACACCCTTTCTGAGTATCTTATTGAAAATAAATTTACAAGAGGTAAAAGTGACAAAACATTATTTTCAAAAAGGAAAGGTTCTGACATCTTACTCATTTAGATATATGTAGATGATATTATCTTTGGTTCCACTGACAAGTCAATGTGTGACTGGTTTGCTAAGATAATGTCAACTCAGTATCAGATGAGTATGATGGGAGAACTTACTTACTTTCTTGGTTTACAAGTTGAACAAAAGCCTGATGGCACTTTTATAAATCAAAGTAAGTATGTGCATGACATGTTAAAGAAATACAAATTTGAAAATTTATCTTCCATGCACACTCCTATGGGTACTCAGGATAAGATAAGTAAGGATGAAACTGGTAAACCAGTATGTCAATCCACATACCGAGGTATGATTGGTTCCTTACTTTACTTAACTGCTAGTAGGCCTGATATCATGTTTGCCACATGTTTGTGTGCTCGGTATCAGGCTGATCCTAAAGAATCACACATGAAAGCAGTTAAGCGCATCTTTAGATATCTTACAGGTACTCCTAACCTGGGTCTTTGGTATCCCAAAGACTCAAACTTTGACCTTGAAGGGTACACAGATGCAGATTTTGCAGGTTGTAGATTGGACAGAAAGAGCACAAGTGGAGGATGTCAATTCCTAGGTGGAAGACTCGTTGGCTGGTCATCCAAGAAACAAAATTCGGTAGCAACTTCCACAACAGAAGCAGAATATGTTGCTGCAGGAAGTTGTTGTGCTCAATTATTATGGATGCAGTGTCAACTCTTAGACTATGGGTTCAACTTTCATAAGACTCCTATTCATTGTGATAACAAGAGTGCTATTGCTATCACAGAGAACCCAGTTTATCACTCCAAAACCAAGCACATTGATATCAGACACCACTTTATTCGAGATAATGTGGAAAAAGGTAAGGTTGAAGTAGATTATGTACCAACAAATGAACAATTGGCTGATGTGTTTACTAAACCTCTTCCTGAGGAAAGGTTTATGTATTTACTAGGGCAATTAGGTATGTTGAATCCCTAATCTTTCTTAAATTTCTTTAAAACTGAGCCCTCAGTATCACTCCTGTTGATACTGACCACTCAGTATCACTAGTCTGTTATCATCAAAATTTAAAATTTTTATTTTTTTTATTAATTTCAAGAGTAAATTAATTGTTTTTATATTTTTTAAAATTTTTAAAAAAATTAATTTTTTTTAACTCGGTATTGGGGTATGACGGCTCTTACACCGAGCTTAATCCTCATACTGCTCAAACGGTAACCTTTCTTAAAAAGAAAGTTACCGTTGGCAGAGGATAAGGCAGTCAAATCAGCCGTTTCTACTTCCCAATACCTTAATTATCTTTCAAATCTCCTATAAATAACCGTTTATTTTTACTTCAAATTTTTTAACTGTTATTTCTTTCTTTCATTTTCAATTCTCTCTGCGATAAACGATTTCACTTTCTCTTAGCAAGCAAATTCTTTTTTAAATCACAATCACAGATGGCGAATTACACTTTTGTTGCTCCAAACGTTGAATCGAAAATCCAATTCCGAAATAATGAAGTACCCAGGTTTGCGAGGAACAACATCACAGCAAATTTCAATATTCCTCAAGCCTGGGTATGCCAAGAATTCACGAACATCGTGACTTTTATGAAGCATTGCCCAATTGCTCGTGCACTGACATTATCTCCTCGAGCAATTTACCCAGAAATGTTATGCGAGTTTTGGTACTCTGCCACACTCGATTCTCCAGATATGATTGCTGGATGGGTAATTAGGGATCAAAGAAGAGCTTTTGTTTCTACTGCAATCATTCGTGAAGCACTGAGACTTCCCGCCCAAGCTCAGTATGACCCATTTGTTGATAGATCAGAGGCACGCTCTGTACTGCCATTTCTGGGTCGAAGAGGAACAACGGGCACAATCAAAAGAAATGAATTTGGTCTTATGTGGGGTATTCTCATCACAACAATAATTCGATGTATGACCCACAAGACGGGAGCTTTGGACCAAATAAACGAATTTGGGATGCAAATAGTACATGCTCTGTACTACGGAAGAAATATTGATTTTGCTCGCCTAATTTTCAATGAATTAGCTACTCTGGTCCGAGCAAACACAAGGGAATGCAATGTCCCTTTCTGCAGATTTCTATCACTCATCTTTCAACACTCAATGCCCACACACATTTATGATGATTTTCATAGTCCAAGAGTTGATCTTCCTCCGCTTAGTGAGAAGATTTTCTTTTATAGGCCAAGAGAAGGAGAGCCTCTTCTAAGTCCTCCTATGTGGGCCATTGTTCAAGAACATATAAATGATGAAGAAGATATGTCTGATACTGAGTCAGACAATGATGGTGATGATGATAATGATGATAATAGTGGCAATGGAGCCCAGGCTGGTCAAGATATTGAGATGTAGGATGTTCCACAAGTTCAAGAACCAACTATCTCTCCACCTGCACAAGATATTGAGATGCAGGAGTCCTCAGAAGACACACCATTGGTTCTTCATAGATGAAGAAAGAATCTCTCTCCTATCATTATGGGAAACTTAACATCTGAGGAGGTGCAGCCTGCAAATGTTCCATCATTAACTGCCTCTCTTCAAGCCCAAAGCCTAGTTGCAGCCACCGCTGACCTTCCAAGTCCAGAACTACCTTCATCTGCTCAACCAATTGAGGAACCTCATGTTCCTCTTGATGTGGAGATTCAGTATGCACAAACTACAATGGAAGGTGCTCAGCATGACATAGAGGTCGGTATTGAAGATGTTGGTGTTGCACATCAACAAACACATGATCCTGCACCGACCTCTGCAGATGCTAGAAGGGAATCTGACAGAGTCTCAGGTATGAATTTCTAAAAAGCCCTTAAACTTATATATATATATATATTTCATTCCCAAATAGAGACTAAGTATTGGCCAGTACCAACTCAATACTGACCAAAGTCTCAAACGATCTTTCAAATATATATCCTTTTATGGCCAACATAGCTAGCCCACTGCTGCTATGCAAAATTCATATACTAAGCACCCTAAATTGATCATTGTCAGTCTACAGTTGTCTCACCATTTAAAGAGACAATGGTGGTTGATGTCATACTGACACCCACCGGTGCTACTTGAATAATGTCCAACTTATTTTTGAGTTGGGTAGCATCATTCAAGAAATGATCCCAAACCCTTAAGCCACAAAATCCAAAATTTTCCCATGGGGTTTAGCCACATTTCTGTTATCACTCTCATACCGAGTGATAAACATTGAAAATAACAAGAAGCACATCCCAGGCTTCGAATTCCCACACCCAAACCTTTTAGTAAATGTGACTTATCATATACTGAGCTACTTAAATTTTCACACTCACCTTTACTAAAATCTTCTTACACATGCTATGCACAAGTCCACAATATTTCATCCTATACCAGATGAAATACAGACTTCACAAACTCTGTTTATATGATTGTAGAATTAAACAACACCACAATTCTATTTGATAAACCTTTCTCTCTAACCAGTTTTATATTTTTGTTTCTTTAGCACCATTTGTGCAGGGCATTCAGGCATCTCAGGTTGCAGCAGACCAAGTGACTCTGCAAGCAATCATGCAGCACATTCTGGCCATCCAACAAACTCAAAATGTAATACTAGCCGGAATGGACAAGATGAGTGGTGATATTGACTTAATAAAACAGTCAGTATCACTCCTTCAACAACCACAGCAGCCTCCACAAACTCCACCAGGTTCACATGGTGACCACAATGAAGAAGGAGAAGGAGAAGGAGGTGCTGGTGATACTGATGCTGCAACTGAGCCCATGCCCTCCCCTACTCTAGAACAACCTGAGGGGGACATGGGTGGTGATACTGATCCTCTTCCCTCCTCATCAAATGATAACAAAAAGGGGGAGAAGAGACAAAGAGATACTGAGGTTGATCAAACTGAGCCATCTGCTCAGGGGGAGAAAAGAAGAAGATTGAATGAAGATCAACCTCCACAACAAGAACAACAACATCAGCAAAGCCCTGATACTGAGCCAATTCGGATTCAGTATGAGAGAAGAAGACGAAGAACTAGGTCAGCATTACAAGTTCAAGACCCTCTTGAGCCATCTGCTCAGGGGGAGACTCACACTGACCAACCACAGCAAGCTTATACTGAGCCACCTGCTCTAGAAGAAAATAACTTGCAAATTGTGGTCTATAGACCTTTTGTGTGGCCCATTGCTGATGATGAAGATGAAGAACATCCAGTGGCATCAGAAGAATTTTTAAACTTTGCACTGGATGAAGCAAATAAAGAAACCTCTTCATCATCATTCTCAGATGATGAAGAGCATACAAGAAAATCTATCTCATCTCAAGCTGAAGGACCTTCTAGAATTCCTAGAAGACCAATAACCAGAAGAATGACAAATGTGGTTATGTCCTCAGAATCTTGTGAAGAACAAGATCCAGCTCCTCTGATCTCAAGACCTAGAAGATCTGCTCAGTTTACTGAGGAAAAGAGTGAAGCTGAGGATGAGATTGAGGCCCAAAAGTTCTTTCCTGTTAAGGAAGAACCTGAATCTGAGTCTGAAGATGTTCCAAGAAGATCTCATACTGTAAGAAGAACTGGAGATGAATTACTTGAACAGTATTGGAACATTGTGGCACAAAGAACAAGATATAGGGAAACAAGGATGAGTATGCTGAGGAAGAAAGCATTTCTAACTGTAAGAGACATATACTGGCTAAATGAGTTTGTCAACAAAATAAAGGTCAAAACTGTTGATAAATCAATTGTTGCAACTTGTACTGGCCAGTCAGTCCTCCAATGAAGTTTCTCCTCCATGACATTCAAAATATGGGACTTCATGATTGGATAAAAATTGCTAGACTGATAAAGGAAATGCCCTCAAGATCTTCTGAAGCCCAAGTGATGATGGATGAAATCTGGGCTGTATCTCCTATATGCTATGAAAAAGGCATTCTTTATGCAGCAGAATACAGGGCACTCAGTGTGATGACTGAAGCTATGAAGAACAACAAACCTGAGTGCCTTAATACTTTCAGAATAATTCCCACATATACTGTTCCCCCTAATCTCATTTTTCAGGATCAAAAGAGTACCATATATCCAACATCTGGATACATGTATACTGACTCAGATGACAGGGAATGCTTCATTACTGAAGCAGATTTGGCAAAAGCTCCTATCAGCCATTTGGTGGGCCTTAAATGGATGATAACCAAGAAAGAAGATGCTTGGTTTAGAAAAAAGATAGTTGCTGTACTAAACAACAGGCAAGATGAACTGAAGAAAAGAGAAGAGTTCATCCATGTGAAGAAAGAAGTCTTCTACGAGTTTGAATCGATCAACAAAGACTAAAGATGAAGACTTTGCAGCCTGTAGCTTATTTTGTTTAGTTTTTTCTTTGTAACTGTTTTGTTATCATTAGATAGGGGGAGATTGTTAAGGCAAAAAGCCTTGCCCCTTTGGATCTTAAGATAACAAAACAACCTAGACTAGCTTTGATTTATATGTTGAATAATATAGCTAAGTTTAGGTCTGATACTGAGTGATCAGTATTGGAACTCAGTATCAGTACTCAGTATCAGATAGTGATACTGAGTACAAGGACTGAGTAGAAGGACTGAGTGATACTCAGTATAGTAACGGACTAAGATCAAATCCCTTGATCTTAGTCATTTTCTTTACTTAGTCCTTCGGTTACTCCTTTGCTCATCATGTAAGATCTCTATAACATTATAAATAGAGATCATCTTGCAAAGGAGTACTCACCAATTTACTTTACACTTTCACATACTTGTAATTGATAAGTGGTATTTCTTTTCCGCAGCATACCACACTTAGTGGATTTGTACACCGACTCTAATACTGTGTTTTACACTTTAATTGTCTTTTGTATAAATCAACCTACTCATTAACTAACTAACCAGGGGTGTTGTGACCTAACAAATATCAAAAATATTGAAAAACGAAGTCATTCACAACCACAGATGAAGGATTCCTCGAAAAGTTGAGGATTATCAATCTTTTTTAGAAATGCAATGGATTCGGTCTTATACATACGCGAGGATGGTAATCAAAAAAGAAAGAAGAGGAGTTCTTCTTTCTTTTATCACTTAGGAGCCGTGTGAGCTCTAGTTAAATTTAAATTCAAGAAAAGTTATTACGAATACAAACAGAGTACAATACGATGTATATAAAACACCTTATGTCAACCAGCGATAACCATGTGAATCAAGTAATGTAGTGATTGACACGGTTCTCGCAAAGACCCAGTATATTGGGTGAAATTTAAATTCATATTTTGATTTTACTTTATTTAAAATTTAAGAGAATCAAAATCCTTCTTTTTTTTTATTCGTCGCTCGACTCTTCAAAATCATGGTAGTTTTTTTATTTAAGAAAACTATCTATAAAAATAATTAGATAGAATACCTTCAACCTTGTCAACTGATAGTGAAAGAACAAATCGGGATACAGACCAATATTTATTACAGGTAGAAAAATGGATACGGAAACAAATAACTCATAAGTCCCAGAATAAAAAAATAAGAGTGTGGAGTATTAAATAACTTGTATCCATAGAACATCTGGCGTAACATAGATAATAAATAGGAATTAATACCATTCCAATTGCCATTACAAAAGTGATAGTGAAAATAATTATCTAAAAAAATAATATATTAAAAGTGCTTCCTAAAAAGACTATTACTTTTGCAACAAAAACACTCATCCCCGGTAAAATAGATCCATTGAGTCCCGTATCGGTTATAGAAGTAATTTCAAAAAGTATGAAACCCATATGAGATACGGAGGAATAGGCTATTTTTTTTTTTAAAATACGTTGGTCGGGAGATGTTGAAGCTGCATAGATTATTTGCAGTGTGCCTACCATTATCAACCAAGGAGAAAACATAGAATGCGCGTGTGGTAATAATTCTGTATTAATTCGAATTAATCCGTACGCTCCCATTTTTAATAAAATTCTAGCTAAAAGCATACAAGTACTGTAATGCGCCTCTTTGTGGGTATCTGGTAACCATGTTGTAGGGGTAGAATCGACGATTTAACAACAAAATAAATAAAAAATCCAATACAGAATATTATTTCCAAAGCAACAGGACTAGAAGTAGATAAACTAATTATTTCCAATATAGAATATTATTTCCAAAGCAATCTTCCAACGAGGAATTGACATCCTCCACTTGTGCTTTTTCTGTCCAACCTGCAACCTGCATCATATGCATTTGTATACCCTTTAAGATCAAAGTTTGAGTCTTTGGGATACTAAACACCCATGTTAGGAGTACCTGAAAGATATCTAAAGATTCTCTTAACAGCTTTCATATGAGATTCTTTTGGATCAGCTTGATACCGAGCACACAAACATGTTGCAAACTTGATATCAGGCATGCTAGTTGTTAAGTAAAGTAAGGAACCAATCATACCTCGGTATGTGGATTGCATACTGGTTTACCAGATTCATCCTTACTTATCTTGTCCTAAGTACTCATAGGGGTGTGCATAGAAGATAAGTTTTTGAATTTATATTTCACCAGCATGTCATGCACATAGTAACTTTGGTTTATAAAAGTGCCATCAGGCTTTTGATCAACTTGTAAACCAAGAAAATAAGTAAGTTCTCCCATCATACTCATCTGCTACTAAGCTAACATTATTTTGTCAAACCAATCACACATTGATCTGTCATTGGAGCCAAAGATAATGTCATCAACATATATCTGATTGAGTAAGATGTCAGACCCTTTTTTTTTTGAAAATAATGTTTTATCTATTTTACCTCTTGTAAATTTATTTTCATCTAAGTACTCAGACAGAGTATCATACCAGGTTCTGGGAGCTTGTTTGAGCCCATACAAAGCTTTATCAAACTTGAAAAGATAATTAGGAAATTTAGGGTCAACAAAACCTGGGGGTTGTTTAACATAAACTTCCTCTTGTAGTTTTCTACGGAGGAAGGCACACTTGACATCCATTTGGTAGACCTTGAAGTTCTAGAAAGCTGCATATGCAAGATACAGCCTAATTGTCTTAATTTTTGCAACTGGTGCAAATGTTTCATCATAGTCAATTCCTTCCTCTTTCCTGTAACCCTGAGCAACCAGTCTTGCTTTGTTCCTGATTACAACACCATCTTTGTCCATCTTATTTCTAAACACCCACTTAGTACCAATGATAGTTTTCTAGTTGGAGGTGGTACTAAGTTCCAAACTTTGCTTCTTTCAAACTATGTAAGCTCTTCTTGCATAGCTTCTACCCAGTCTTCATTAGATATGCAAACGGGTACGGGTAATAGCGGGTACTGCAAACCCGTACCCGTACCCGACCCGCTATTCTTATACCCGTACCCGCCCCGTACCCGGTCAAATACCCGTCGGGTTCGGGTAGAAAAATACCCGCCGGGTACAGGTAACCCGACGGGCACCCGTTCAATAAAAAAATTAAACAAAATAGGTAAAATATTTAAAACTCTTAGTTCGTTCAGGCTTATTACGTTCAATACGTAATGGACTAACGGGAGACGAGCCAAATTTTAACCATTATTAAATTGGGCTAATGAGAGATTAAGTGTTGGGTTAAGTTTGAGTAGTGACTCGTGGGCTAAACATGTACTAAAAAAAGTACACATTAATATATATATTCGGGTCGGGTATAAACGGTGCGGGTATTATAAAACCCGTACTCGACTTGTACCCGCTCTCGGGTATGAAATTTAAACCCATCCCCGACCCGTTACCCATTTAGACGGGTAATATCCGACCCGTAAGACTCGGGTACCCGCGGGTACCCAAACCCGCGGGTTAAATTTGCATCCCTAGTCTTCATCTAATAAAGCTTCATCAGCTTTCTTGGGTTCCATGGTAGACAGAAAGCTTGGAAAGAAACAAAAGTTAGTAGTTTCTTGGGGTTCAAAAGCTAATCTTCTTCTTGTTTGAACATCTTGTTCAAGAGGAACAATAATATTAGAATGAGGATGGTCTCTGTGCTCCCTTAGATTGTTGCCTAAAGTAGCATTTGAAGCAAGGTCAACATTGCCGTCTTGAACTGATGAGTTGTTAGTCTATAACTGATCTGAGTTTTGGTCAGTATTAGACAGTACAAGGTGCTGGTTTTATTCACTTTGCAGATTAATGGTTGATTCGTGTAGTGGATTGGATGTTTCACCCTTTTCATATGTGGAGTTATTTAGATCAAGTTTGAGAACTCAGTGTTGGGAACCTCAGTATTTGTTGTAGTTTACCCATATTGAGTTAAATCTTGATCATCATCATTCATATCATGTGAAACCTGATATGGGTGAGTCTTGGGCCGTTCAGCATTGGAGTTTTCTGGATTACTTATGGTTTCGATACCACTTATGTCCTCCTTTGTTGAAGTAGAATGCTCATCTAGATTTTCATCAATAGTAACGTTGATGGATTCTTCAATCACCTTTGCTGAAATAACATACACTCTGAAGGCCTTGGAGTGTGGTGAATAGCCCACGAAAACCCCCTCATTTGCTTTGGGAGCAAATTTGTTGAGATTTTGCTTAGTACTGAGTACAAAGCATTTACTCCCAAAGATGTGAAAATATTCCATATTAGGAATTCAACCATGATATAACTCATAAGAAGTCTTGTGATGTCTCTGGAGTACAGTGGCTTTGTTCTGTGTAAAGTTTGCATAGTTTATAGCTTCATCCCAGAAGCTCACTGCTAGTCCAGCATGGCATAACAATGCAGCTTCAATTAGTGTTATTTCTTTGTTTCTACAACAACATTTTGTTGTGGTGTATAGGCTGCAAAGAAATTTTGTACCATTCCCTTGTCTTCACAGAAACTTGCCAATACTGAGCTCTTGAATTCATTACCATGGTCACTTATAAGTTGTTTGACCTTAGTACCCTTCTGGAGCTCTTGTCTTTTGATGAAGGAAATTATTTATGTGGTAGCATCTGATTTAGTCTTTAAGAAGATGACCCAAGTATACCTTGAGTATTCATCAATAAGACCAGTGTATAGATCTTTTTGCCCAAAGATAGTGTGCTGATAGTGCCAAAAAGATACATATGTATCATGGTAAGAGGTTCATTTATTGAATGGTTGGCTTTTGACATGAATGAACTCATCTTCTGCTTGCCCATTTCACATGCTATACACAACTTATCTTTTGAATAAGTAATTGTGGGCAACCCTCTCACCAACTTCTTCATTCTGAGTTCATTTATGTTTCTGAAGTTGATGTGAGAAAGTTTCTTGTGCCACATACAATTCAGTTCTGGATTGACTTTAGAAAGCAGACATATGCTTATGGTAGGGTCAATTTCAGAAAGATTGACAACATAAACATCTTTTTCTCTTCTACCAACAACATGTGTCTTGAGCAGCCACTATCAAGGTACAATTTTCTATTACCCTGCACAAGACACAAAATAAGGATTAGTTCTTTTTAGGATCCCATTTTTGAATGGGACCTTTGGTAGGGTTAACATTTTTAGATTTAATCTCTTTTGTTGGAGGAGTCAGTATCACATCTGGAGAAACCTTATAGGTTTTCTTTTGTGGCACTGACTTGTTTTCCCTCCTTTTCTTTGTTACCGAATACCTAGGGTGTGAGAGATTTGTCCAACACTCATCTCCTTTATGACCAGTATGATGACATCTGTAACATTGTCTAGGTCTATTTCTGAACATGTTTTCATAAGGAATTTTTTAAAACTGTTTTCCTTTTGGTTGATCAGTATGAGTCAGTTTTTCAAATTTTTTACTTAAAAACTTAATTTGATCACCAATAGATTTTAAAAGACTATTTTTGTCATTTTTAATAGGAAGTGTTACATCCTTTTTAACAGTCTTTTTAGGAGATGAGTCGTGTTTTTTCTTTTTATTTTGTAAGGATGTCCTATTTTGTTTAGACTTCTTATCTTTACCATTTGATGATCCTGTTGAAGTTGTTTTTTGGATTTTTCAGTACATGAATGTGATGTTCCTGCAACTTCAGTACCAGATATTACTTGTTGTTCAGAAGTTGTTTTATTTGTAGTATATTTTCCAAAAGTAGTAGTATTAAATAACAAATGAAAATGTCGAACGGAAGATGTGTCATACTGCACTAAATCGGATTCAGTATCAGAATTTTCTTTTTCAGGAAATTCAATATTGAGCTCTTGTATTTCAGTATAGCACTTAGAACAGATTGAAGGACCAATAGGTTGATCAAAAATTATTTTATCCTCATCATTTGACTCAGTTTGACACCCAACTTCACAAAAAGCTTTATATTTAACGAATTGAATTGGATTCAAGTCTGGAAATTCTTCAAATAATCAGCAAAATTATTTCTACTTTTTAACTGAGGATCATTACCAAGTGGAGCCCTCACATTTTCAGGAAATTGTTGATTTAACTGAGGACACTCATCCTCTCAGCCTCTTTGAGGTCTCTCTCAAATGTGCTTTTCAAAACATCTTCATTAAAAGCCATAAAGGCTTTGTTCTCAAACCTCTTCATCATCATCACTAAGCTCTTCATCCATCCAAGCTTCAGAGTACAGTGCCTGATGAGGTGCTCTATTCCCTGATGCACCCTTACCCTTGCTCTAGTTCTTCAAGTTCACATACTTGACCCTATACCGTTTATCTCGGTATGCAATCTTATCATTCTGATCACTTTCAGAAGACTTAGTATGGCAGTTGGCAGCAATGTGTACAGGCTTTCCACACCTGTAGCATAGATCGGATCTTGGGTCAGTATTAGAAGGGCTAACACCAAGCCTCTTCTTCTTCTTCAACTGATCCAGCTTCATAGACATAAGACCCATTTGAGTGTCAAGCTCCTCTGCTTCAGCATCATTATGATCAACCTCTGGCTCATCAGGTTCAGTGACAGTATAGGCCTGTTGCACTGAGTTAGCAGATTTGACAATTAAAACCATGCCAGTGGAAGTCTTGTCAGTCTTCTTCCAGTTAAGCAGTCTTGCAGCATTGTTCTCTTCATGATTCAATTTTATGCCATACAATGTTTGAAGAGTGTATTTCTCAATGTTGTTAGCAGCATTGACATAATTTGTCATATCAAGGAATTGTTGAGGAAGACTGTCCAGAAAATTTTGATGGAGTTCTCCCTCTTCCTTCACAATACCAACACTGATAAGACCATGACTAACAGTATTGAACTTGTTATACAGAGAGGTGATGTATTCATTTGGATTTGAGAAGAAATTTTCATACTTCCTTCTCATGTTGCGTTTTCTTTGCAACTTCACCTTTGATGTGCCTTTATAGGTGATGATCATGCTATCCCACATAGCTTTTGCAGTTGGTAACTGCGTAATTGCAGTCAGTATCTCTTTTGTAACTGCATTACCAATCACAGCTTTGTCTCTAGAGTCAAGACTGAACAGAAGACGATCAGTATCAGTCCAAGTGTGCTTCAGTTTTGGAATGGTTCTTATGGATGAAGGGGCATCATTAGTAGCTATAACGGGTTCCATGGTTTGTGGAATGATGGGACCATCAGTCAGTACTGTGAGCATTTCACAATGGATAGATTCAAGATACCATTGGGCTTTAAACTTCCATTGATGAAAGTCTTTGCCATCAAAAACTGGCACACCCTTTCCTGACATAACTAGGGCAATGATTGAAGACATTTTGGATTTTGTAGGTTGGGAAGGGTAGGTATATGGAATGGTTGCCAGGGTAATAGATCGACTAAATAAAGATTAATTTAGCCTGCTCTGATACCAGTTCTTAGGTTATAACAACCCTGGCTAAGTGTGGTATGCTGCGGAATAGCAATACCACTAATCAATTACAAAGATATGAAAGTGTAAAGTAAATTGGTGAGTACTCCAATGCCAAGTGATCTCTATTTATAGTGTTATAGAGATCTTACGAAGTAGGAAAGCAGCAGTGGAAGGACTGAGAAAAGGAAAGTTAGCCAGATCAAAGGGATTTGATGTGGTCACGTAAACATGGAAATGTTTACTCAGTCCTTCTACTCAATATTTAGTTTCAATATTGAGTTCCAATACTGAGTGGCCAATACTGCCTACTCAGTATTGCACCAAGACTTAGCTAATTTATACTACTGATTAATTAAGCTAAGCTAGTGTAGGTTGTCTTGTTATCTTAAGATCCAAAAGGGTAAGGCTTTTTGCCTTAATAGTTTTTGTTGTGTACTTAGAGGGTATACGCTATATAATCAACTATAAAAAAATTGTTTATCGATTTTTATTTTTAAGAGACAAATGGGATAAGTATTTTTTTATAACTCTAAAAACGGCCTAGAAAGCAATTCGATAATTCGTCTAATATGGAATCGTAGTCTAAATAGAATCATGATCTAAAGATATCTATTAATCATAGTCTACAAAATATATATCCCTCGATCAGTCGATTCATTATAATTTATTGGTTTCATTATCATAAAGAAAGGGAAGTGGCTCGGCTATCCCGCCTAGCCAAGCTTGAAAAAATGGATTAAATATAAATGAGTTGAAAAAAAGAATATTTTTTATGGCATCATCCCTATATGTATGAGAGAACCGAAGTGTCTCATATTTCAAGTCTTTGATCTCCTGTGTCAATTAAGGGGCGTCATGGAAAGAACAGGTTCAAAATCATGATCAATTCCTTTTTCAAATCTTGCTGCATCTGCACGAGCCCTTCCTCCGTGCCACAAATGTCCCACAAAGAAGAAGAATCCTAAAACAAAATGAGAAGTAGTTAACCAACTTCTAGGAGACACATATTAGACTGTATTGATCTTGGTAGTACTCCACCCATGAAATTTAAAGAACCTAAAGGAGCAAGAGTCATATATTATGCGGAACGACGTTCTTGCCAAGGTTGTATGTCGTTTTTCAGCCGACTCATGTCCAACTCATTTGGACCCCATAGAGATTCTAACCAAGGACCACGCGATCCCAAAATCGCATAGTTTCTCCTCCGAAAATGAATTCTCCGTTTGGGGAACGCATTAAATATTTACCTAAACCGGTAGGCCCTTGAGCGAACCCCACATTAGCTCCAAGACGTTGGTCTCTAACTAGAAAAGTAAATGCTTGAGCTTGAAAAGCTTCGGGTCCAGTGGGTCCGTAAAACTCATTCGGATAAGCCGTATTGTCGAACCAGACAAAACAACAACCAATGAAGCCAACGAAATACATAACTGCTAAACTATAAGATAATTAATCCTCTCCAGACCACACCAGTGCGCGTCGGGCCCATGCGAATGGCTTGGTTAAGATATGCCAAATTCCACCAAGTATACAAATGGAACCTAACCATACATGGCCTGCGATTATATCTTTCAAATCGTCTACACTAACAATCCATCCTTCCTCGCCAAATGGCGATTTTAGTAAATAACCAAATATGATACTTGGGTTAAGCGTCAAATTGGTTATTTTTCTTACATCTCCTCCTGTTGGACTGGTAAGTAACTGGGCCGAATTATCATGGGCCGGAAATCAGAAACGAAAGGGGAAGCAGTTGTAGAAAAAAAAATATTGTGGCAGCCAGGTTTCAAACGCGCGACCTCAAGGTTGCAGACAAGAGGACTAACCATCTCGGCTAGCTTGATAAACTGTTTAGAAGGTGTATGCTGTGAATTTAGACGATTACTGAATTTGTCTGGTTTTAAGCAAAAGAATATAGTTCCGACGCAAGCTGAACTGGTGGAAATTTTGACTCTAGAAGGTTGTCATAACTTATATAAATTGCGTATTTTTATATTTTAAATGCCATATCATTAGGAGTGAATCATTCAAGCATAAAAACATAAGATTTGATGTTAAAATTTAAGAAAAGATGTATACCCAACAAGCTTTCGGTATTATGAAGATGATGATGGTGATGTTCTTGCTTTGACAAGAATCCAAGGCTCCTGCTCCTTAGTTCTTCTGGTACGTTTCGAAGAGAGACACGAGAGACCAGAAAAAGGGTTTTAGATAGTAACTTGGTCTTTCACGTGGGGATGAAGATAATAACAATTGGGGTATTAGATATAAAGAGTTTCATGGAGAAGTTAATTGATGGATAATTGGTCAATATGTACCCATCTTCAATATTTTAATCCAAACAATTCGGGATGTTAGTTAAATATAATTAAGCACGTACTAGGGAGATAAGGTAAAACCTTACATAATATTATATTTAAATACTCTTGATTGGCGCATGGCGTGTACGGTTGAGCACAAACGGGAAGTGGGAAACGATAAATTTTTTTCTTTTAAATTTTAGTTCTGTGATAAACATCATTGGTTATTAGGTAGTTATAATTATTTGTATATTTGTCTAGGAAAATATTTTAACCACAATTTACTCATTTTTCTTTACTATGGTTATTTCTTATTGAAAATTATGAGTTTCGTTTACTTTTATTGTTACGTCACCAACTCGCTAAAAGTGCAGTTCTAACTGTAAAAGACAAATACAAGTTGACTTGTGATTTGTGAATAATGAATGTTGTGTATTACCTACACATGACCTGAATGTTTTAGGTAGACTTAAATGCTAAAATGAATGTGACGAGTGCTCTACAATAAAATTTGGTCACATTAATTGCCGGGTCAAATACCCGATTTCGAGGGTTGTCACATTCTCCCCTTGTTAAAGAAATTTCGTCCCGAAATTTAAGACGCCATACTACTAGGTTAAGGGTTTAAAAGAAGTGTGGATAGTCTCGTAAATAATAGCGGCTTACATACGGTTAGTGATGTTTAGAGTGCGGTTATGAAAGAGTGACGTACCAGTTCCATTGTCATTGGGGTTGCGATTGTTGTTGCCATTGTTGCGGTTGTTTATTTTTGGGCACTTGTTTCTAAAATGGTTGGGATCTCCACATTCGTAGCAAGCCTTGGGTTGTGGTCTATGATTTGGAGAGTTGGCTCTACAGTTTCGGGCTTTGTGACCCCATCGGTTGCGCCGGTTACATCTTTCACATTTTCCTTCATGATGCCACTCATATATGTTGCACTTGGGTTTGTTGCCAGTATAGGGTTTGGCTCCTTGATTGGTTTGATTGATTGCATCGTAGGCTCGGGTTGTTTTCTGATGCTTATTGTCGGGTTGATCCTGATGAAAGTCTTGATTATCTTCCCAACTTCGTTTACCATCATTGTTGGATCGGTCATCGGTCTGGTTGGTGTTGCTTTGGTTGTCGGGAGAGTTTGCATTGGCCTCTTTCTTTTGTAAGGTACCATTACGGATAGCATCATCAGTTAATCGTTTAGCTCGGTTTACAGCATCCTCAAAAGTAGTGGGTTCAACAGAAGTTATGTAGCTTCGAATCACATGAGATAATCCATGGATATACTTTTCGATTCTCTTATATTCAGGAGTAACCATATGAGGAACTAATCGTGCAAGCTCTTGGAATTTCGTAGCATACCCAGTAATATCTGACCCTTCCATAGCGATGTTCCACAGTTCTGACTCAATTTTTGCAAGTTCACTCCTCGGACAGAATTTATCAGTCAGTTGACTCTTGAAATCATCCCATGTCATAGAATCAGCAGTGGTACGACCTAGTGTTTGCACCTGTGAGTTCCACCAAGATAATGCTTCTTTTGCCAGAGTACTAGCATCATATTTAACCATGTCATTTGGGGAAACGTTCACAATACTGAAAATAGACTCGATCTTTTCAGTCCAGTGGATTATTGCGATGGCTTATTCGTTACCAGAGAACGTTGGAGGACGACAATTAGAGAAAGTTTTAAAAGAACATTTTTGACGATTTGCATTTGCATCTCCAATATTGGTGTTATTATTAGCTTCGCCATTTTCACGAGTTACTCAGTTTGCTTCATATTGTGCTATTGCTTCAGCGACTCTGCGTGCTACTATTTCTTCCACAGTTTCAGGAGGTTGCCTATTTTCGTTGTTAATGGGTTCTTCGGTTCTACGGCTGTTTCGGGTAGATCTACGTCTTGCAGGCATTTTTCAATTCTGATAAAAATGAAATAAAGTTATAAGAATATGAACCTTAAATTATTTAGAACGAAGGCAAATTTTCTGAGCTTTGGATTGTAAAGTACTATGTTAAGAATTCATTTGCACCCTTTTATTAATCCATGACTTTAATAAATCCACATTGTATCATGTAATTATAAAACCGTTGATCAGGCGTTTTTATAATATCATCATACAATGTTTCTTCATCATTGTCACTTCATAACTTTATTAATGAGTTCGCGTCAGGGATAGCGTATGAAAATGATATATAGTGTGAAAGGAAAAACATTAGGCGTGATAAAGATATGTGGCGCAATTGTAGAAGTGTTTCTTGAATTAAGACGATTGATGTCGTGCCACTATGCTCCTTGTCCGGTATAGTAGAGTAACAATAATAGTCACTATTTGTAGACGTTTGGTAAACATTATTGAGTGTGTGTTCATGTGTAAGTGTTAAGTGAAATGTAAGCAATCTAGCTAATGTAAGTGTAAGCTAAGTGACCTAATTCTAAGGTATAGGTCAAGTGAATGAAATTTAATGCAAATCTATATGCAATGAGACTCTTTATGAAATGCAACTATATATGAATGAAACTTTCGATGCCACGAAAAAGGTTTGACTGAAATAGTTTTGTCCAAATATTTTTTGTAGTTATAGACTTAACTCGTTAGTTCACTATAACCAATGGCTCTGATACCAATCTGTCACACCCTGCCAAAAATGGTTTGCGGAAGAACGGGTGTGGACATTTTGAGTAACACAAGCATATGATTATTGTAAACAATAATTATTTAAAACTTCATAAAGGTTTGAAATAAAGTAATGTCACAAAAATTAACGTAAATGAAATAACTTAAATCCAATAGACATAGTTTTAAAATGACCTGTGATCGTGGCATCTTGACACATGCATGCTTGCTATCCAATGCTATTATGACTCATACTTCAACTTAGTTACCTGAAAAACATATGAAAAATGATCAACAAAATTGTTGAGTGAATCCACAGGTTTAATATGAGTTTTGAAAACCAATGATTTTGTGTGTACCAATAATGGCATAAAATATAATAGTGTAACGTTGTAAATAGTTTGAAACCCAAAGTTTCAATGTGCCAACCATGGCATAAAATGTATGATGATATAATAAGTTGTATGATGATATAACGCTTGAAAATGATGTGCCACCACAAGCAACATTATGATAAAATGTGATATGTAGAAACATATAAGTATGTTGAAAAACCATGACTGATATCCGTTGAAATGCCGACCCTAAGTCCATAACCAAAACTACCAACTCTAAATGATGTTACTGTATCTAAGATATACACTCCCTGATTTGATCACACTGTGGGAGGGGGAGTATCAACCGATAGTACTATCTGCATATCCAGGGCCTAGTCGCAACTAGCTAATGATTATGTGTGAAAGCATCTAATGATGGTGCTATGCACTACCCCAAAACTTAGTCCGAGCATAACGATTGATTGTCATGTTTAGAAATATGTATCATCATAAGTAAAATAAACAGTTATGAAACATGTAAATATTGATAAAACAGTTGATATGTTTTTCACCCCAAAGTTGTAAAACAGTAAGTAAAATACGGTAAAAGTGGGGGCTGTGGACTCACGGTCACAATTAGATTTATAAAAGCGGTTGTTATGTTTTCCACCCCAAGGTTGTAAAATAGTAAAAATACAGTAAAATGTGGGGCTGTGAACTCACCTGATGCAATGCTAGCAATATGCAATGATAGTGTATGATTTCCAACCAAATGATTCCTAGCGCCCTAAACGCATAGAAATAACTAATGAGCGATACGTTGGTGATGTTTATTTAATTGATATTGTTTTTTTTAGTACATATGATTTATATTATATATGTTTTGGAAATTAGGTTGCTTTGATAAAAATAACTCGTAATTGTACTATATATAATCATTTAGATAACATGGGATTTTCAACAACTATTTAATCGTAGAAATAAATAATTAATAAATGAAAATTTTAAAAGATTATTAATAATAATATATAAAACGAATATAAAAAAACCGATTCTTATGTATATATGAAAAGAATAGTTACTAGACTTTTAATAGGATATTGGGCTGAGATTTGAGCTAAATAGAGTGTTGGGCTAAAAGAAAATGAATTGGGCTAAGATTAATCTGCTGGGATCTGTTGGACTGGTAAGTAACTGGGCCGAATTATCGTGGGCCGAAATCAGAAACGAAAGGGGAAGCAGTTGTACAAAAAAAAATATTGTGGCAGCCAGGTTTCGAACACGCGTCCTCAAGGTTGCAGACAAGAGGACTAACCATCTCGGCTAGCTTGATAAACTGTTTAGAAGTTGTATGCTGTGAATTTAGACGATTGCTGAATTTGTCTGGTTTTAAGCAAAAGAATATAGTTCCGACGCAACCTGAACTGGTGGAAATTTTGACTCTAGAAGGTTATCATAACTTATATAAATTGCGTATTTTTATATTTTAAATGCCATTTCATTAGGAGTGAATCAGTCAAGCATAAAAACATAAGATTTGATGTTAAAATTTAAGAAAAGTTGTATACCCAACAAGCTTTCGGTATGATGAAGATGATGGTGGTGATGTTCTTGCTTTGACAAGAATCCAAGGCTCCTGCTCCTTAGTTCTTCTGGTACGTTTTGAAGAGAGACACGAGAGACCAGAAAAGGGGTTTTAGATGGTAACTTGGTCTTTCACGTGGGGATGAAGATAATAACAATTGGGGTATTAGATATAAAGAGTTTCATGGAGAAGTTAATTGATGGATAATTGGTCAATATGTACCCATCTTCAATATTTTAATCCAAACAATTCGGGATGTTAGTTAAAAATAATTAAGCACGTACTAGGGAGATAAGGTAAAACCTTACATAATATTATATTTAAATACTCTTGATTGGCGCATGGCGTGTACGGTTGAGCACAAACGGGAAGTGGGAAACGATAAATTTTTTTCTTTTAAATTTTAGTTCTGTGATAAACATAAATGGTTATTAGGTAGTTATAATTATTTGTATATTTGTCTAGGAAAATATTTTAACCACAATTTACTCATTTTTCTTTACTATGGTTATTTCTTTATTGAAAATTATGAGTTTCGTTTACTTTTATTGTTACGTCACCAACTCGCTAAAAGTGCAGTTCTAACTGTAAAAGACAAATACAAGTTGACTTGTGATTTGTGAATAATGAATGTTGTGTATTACCTACACATGACCTGAATGTTTTAGCTAGACTTAAATGCTAAAATGAATGTGACGAGTGCTCTACAATAAAATTTGGTCACATTAATTGCCGGGTCAAATACCCGATTTCGAGGGTTGTCACAATCCATGACCAGGATGAAGCCTGGGTGAAACTAAGTTTTGGTGTGAACCGAGTGATGTTGAAGAATCATCGGATGAGTTATGGTTAAGGGTGAAATGCCACACGGACCCAGAGCTAGCTGGTTCTCCCCAAAATGCGTTGAGGCGCACCAGTTGACTGGACATCTATGGGTAAAGCATTGTTTCGGTGCGGGCCGCGAGAGCGGTACCAATTCGAGGCAAACTATGAATACTAGATATGACCTCAAAATAATAGGGCTCAAGATCGGCCAGTGAGACGATGGGGGATAAGCTTCATCGTCGAGAGGGAAACGGACCGGATCACCGGCAAAGGCCTCTAAATGACCGCTCAGTGATAAAGGAGGTAGGGGTGCAGAGATACCCAGGAGGTTTTCCTAGAAGCATCCACCCTTGAAATAATGCGTAATAGCCCACTGACCGAGCGCTCTTGCGCCGAAGATGAACAAGGAAAAATTAACTCATGACATACTCCCAGGAAAAGCTCGACCGACCTTCAAGAAAAGGGTACTTGTACCCGAAACTGACACAGGTGGATAGGTAGAGAATACCTAGGGGCGCGAGACAACTCTATCTAAGGAACTCGGGAAACTAGCCCCGTAACTAGGGGAGAAGGGGTCCTCACAAAAGGTGTCACAGTGACAAGGCCGGGGTGACTGTTTACCAAAAACACATGTCTCCACAAAGTCGTAAGACCGTGTATGGGGACTGACGACAGCCCAGTGTTGGAAGGTCAAGGAAATTGGTGACCTGATGAAAGGGGAGCCAGCGACCGAAGCCCCGGTGAATGGCAGTCGTAACTATAACGGTCCTAAGGTAGCGAAATTCCTTGCCGGGTAAGTTCCGACCCACACGAAAGGCGTAAAAAATAATTGGATTGAAGATATAGCGTTATCGTTCATTGGAATCGAAATATTTGCTAGATCGGGGTCACAATTTGTATCGATTAAACAAATTTTTGGAATTCCCAATGTCATACATTCTTGAAGGGCCGTATTTTCTTCGTGTTGATCAACGATGATTACAATATCGGGTAACCCTGTCATATATTTAATCCCGCCCAGATATCTTTGCAAATGACATAATTGTCTTTTCAACATAGCCGCATCTGTTTTCGGAAGACGGTTGAGTCCCCCTGTTTTTTTTTTCGGTTCTCAAGTCTCTAAACTTATGAAGTCTCGTTTCTGTTGTGGACCAATTCGTTAACATACCACCGAGCCATTTTTTATTATCATAATGACACCGAGCCCTTATTGCAGCCCATGTTACTGAATCATCTTCTTTATTTTTAGTGCCAACAATTAAGAACTGTTTTACCCTACTCGCTGCATCAAAAACCAATCCAAAAACTTCTGATAAAAAAAACGAGCAGTTCTAGTAAGATTTGTAATATGAATACCTTTACGTTTTGCAGAGATAAAAAGTGCCATTTTAGGATTCCATTTCCTAGTACCATGGCCAAAATGAACTCCTGCTTCCATTAACTCTTCTAAATTAAGTTCCAATATCTTCTTGTCATTTTTCCCCACTCCCTCCCCTTTTTGAAAAAAGAAAGTGAAGAGGTACCCTTAAATAAACAATTGTTCCGATGGAACCTTCTCTTCTACCCTAAATTGGCGTAGATACACAGCCCAAGCTATTATTCTTTTCTATTTGTTATTTTTTTTTACTATTACCGAATCAAATGACTGGACCAGCAGATGCTTTTAAAATGACTGTTCTTGTGTACCACCAAATCGTAGGGATCATTAAATCCTAAAAAATGATTGTTCTTGTGTATCCTGGAAATTTTTTGAAAGGGAAGAATCCAATAATTTTCTGTGGTAGAACAAAATATCTTTCATTTCCCCCTCTATTATATTCTTTTTTTAGTTCAAAAGCAATGTTGTTAGGAATGTTGTTAGGTTCGTTTGAAGGTGTTTTAAAGCCGCTAGCGACAGGTATCATCCCCCCACAACAACGTTTTCTTTCAGGCCTTTCAACCAATCGATACGCCCCAGGAGAGCTGCTTTTGCTAAAATTCGAGCAGTTTCTTGAAAACTCGCTCCGGATATGAAACTTTGAGTATTCATAGATGCTCTTGTAATTCCCAATAAGACGGCTTGGTAACAGACCGCTTCTTCCAAAGCCCACCCCATTCGTTCAGTTCGAAACATTCCAATTAATTCTCTGGGCGAAAAAACATTAGACATTTCATCTTGTGAAACCAACACTTTTGATGTTATTTGACGCACAATAATTTCTACATGCCTATTGTATATCTGCACCCCCTGAGATCGATAAACCATTTGGACCATATTAACCAAAGAGATACGACTTGGCACTATAGTTAGCTCAGCACCAATCAAGAATGCCCAAGGAATTCCAAGAATTCTTGTTATACATTTGTTCAAAACCTCAATCCTCTTTTCGAGATTTATTGATATTGAATCAATTGAACGCAGTTCTAACACCTATTCCACTTTTGGAAGACCTTGCGTTATATCACCAGATCTTGATTTTTCATATATAAATGTAACTAATTTATCTCCTGTTGGGTTTTCTATGCATCTAGCCACAATTTGTTTAAGGCGGAAATCAAAAACAACTTGGTAGAACATTGACCCGATAAAACTATTTGGACCGTTAGGTTTACAATTCTAACGCAACTAGAATTTAATAACTAATTAAATTATAAATTCAAAACTTACATTGTTACGGTTTGGCGAGGATGACAAACCTTGTGATCTCGTTCTTGCCAGATTCACACTATGCCTAGGATTCAAGAAAGAATCCCTCTATCGTATCACACCCAAGGGTTATCACAAACAGGACAATATACCACAACGTAGTATAAAGCACCTTCATAAAACGAGTACCGAAAACCAATCGAAAAACTCTTTCGATTACCGGCGGCGGCGGCGGCGGAGCAGCGGCGGTTCGGTGGTGGCTGTGGGGTGTCGGCCGAATGGTGCAAGGGAACAATAAAGAGTTGTTAAGTGTGTTTAGGTTAATACCCTTTAACCTCTATATATAGTGCATCAACTCTAATTAGAGTCAAACTCTAATTAGGTCAAAGCCCGTCACCACCAAGCCCGGTCCGAACCCTATGCCTAGCCCGAAACCATTTAATTAATTAATACCCATTAACTAATTAAATACGTCAAGCCCGATAGTCTATTTAATTAAACAATTAATTAAACACTACGTTTTTCTCGTGTTTGTTGATTCCTCGAGGGCAACCCGAATAGGACTCTAAAATACCCGAACCGGAATACGGGTTTATTTGATGTGTTGGACACCAATTCCAACAGTCTCCCACTTGGACATCTCATCAACTATAAACGGTACGCGTTCGTGTATCCTTTAGAGTGTGCATAGCATGTGCAGCTGCCGAACTCTGAACTATCAGAAACGGTCCTATGATAAGTGATCATATGTCCTTCGTTGCGCGATATCATGTAACTAGTGACATGGACTTGTCAATCACTCTAGTCACGATTATGTTTCCTGATTCGAGATTTATGATGACGTTTTGACTACATAATTGAACTTTCAATTTAGTCATGACCTGCGCAGGTATTTTAGTGTCACATCAAATCAACAGGGGGCCCATGGATATCTCCTCTATCACTTTGATCAGAGGGAACGAATAAACCTTATCTACATCATCTTCCTTCATAGTCATCACATAATGCATGGAACTAATCTTTATAGCTACCAGTTACGAATAGCGTTGGAGTTAGACCAATGCATCACGAAATCGTACTTAGGAAACGATGCATCTTGGTTTGAAGACTCATACGATATTATCGCCTCACTATTACCCATGATAAAGTCCATGGGGTAATACTCTGAGCGTGGGTTGGTCCAACATTTAAATACACCTTTTAAATGCTCATGAGAGTAGCAGCAATCTCTATGCAATGTTCATACCTTTGAACAATCTACTCACTCTCCCATGACATCTTAATTCAGTTCTTATTCCCATAAGAACGATCGACTGTGGACGTTTAAGTAATCTCTTAGTTTACTTAGGAATAGGTTCTAAACATGCAAAAGGTTTGAAATGGAATAATTAAATACTATATGAATGATAGAACACTTGCAAATTATTTAATCTCCATAAATAAATCATCAATTCATACAATTTAATATTCACTACAATTTCAAATGAATGACAATTTATGATAAGTCACTATGAAATCTAATTCCTATCGTCCTCGCATGAGCATCATGCTTGGCACGACTTAGTGCTTTTGTGAAAGGATCAGCCGGGTTATTTTCCGACGATACTCTTGTCACTATCACGTCCCCATCTTCAACTCGCTTTCTCACGTAGTGAAACTTTCTGAGTATATGCCTGGTTCGACTATGATCTTTGGATTCTTTAGTCAATGAGACTGCACCTTCATTGTCGCAGAAGATTTTCATTGGTTCCTTGATGCTTGTTACAACACCAAGATCCCCAATGAAATTCTTCAACCATGTGGCCTCTTTTGATGCCTCACAGGCAGCAATATACTCAGATTCGCAAGTTGAATCAGCTACTGTCTCCTGCTTGGAACTCTTCCAAGTGACAGCTCCTCCGTTCAATAAGAACACCCACCCAGTTTGTGAGCACGAGTCATCTCTATCCGTTTGGAAACTCGCGTCACAATAACCTTCCACAACAAGTTCGTCTTTCCCACCATACACTAAGAACATATCCTTTGTTCTCCTTAGGTACTTGAGAATCATTTTCACCGCAGTCCAATGATCGTTGCCAGGGTTGCCTTGGAACCGGCTCACCATGCTTAGCGCATATGAGACATCCGGGCGAGTACATACCATGGCATACATGATCGATCCAATCGCCGAGGCGTAAGGGACTCGACTCATTTTCTCCAGTTCTTGCTCAGTACTGGGACATTGACTCTTAGACAATGTTATGCCATGATTCATGGGTAGATACCCTTTCTTGGAATCAACCATACTAAAACGTTTTAGTATTTTATCCAAGTATGTACTCTGGCTTAATCCTATTAGACGTCTTTCTCTATCTCTGTATATCTTTATACCGAGTATGTACGCTGCGTCTCCTAGGTCCTTCATAGCGAAACATTTTTCCAACCAAGACTTCACGTCTTGCAGTGTAGGAATATGATTTCCTATAAGGAGTATGTCATCCACATACAGTACTAGGAAGACAACAACGCTCCCACTAGCTTTGATGTAAACGCAGGACTCATCTTCACTCCTAGAGAAACCAAACTCCTTGACTTTCTCATGGAAGCAAAGATTCCAACTTCGAGAGGCTTGTTTCAATCCATAAATGGATTTCTCAAGCTTGCACACTCTATCAGGATATTTCTTATTGATAAAACCTTCTGGCTGTGCCATATAGACATCCTCAGTAAGTCTTCCGTTAAGGAAGGCGGTTTTAACATCCATCTGCCAAATTTCATAGTCATGAAACGCAGCTATGGCAAGCAATATTCTGATAGACTTTATCTTGGCCACTGGTGAAAAGGTTTCATCATAATCAATCCCATGAGTTTGAGTATAACCTTTTGCAACCAACCTAGCCTTATAGGTGTGCACATTCCCATCCATGTCTATCTTCTTCTTGAAGATCCATTTGCATCCAACGGTTTTGACACCGGGAGAAGTCTCAATCAAGTTCCATACTTGATTGTCATACATGGACTGAATCTCACTCTCCATAGCCACTTTCCATTTTTCGGCCTCAGGGCCTTCCATAGCTTCCTTATAACTCGATGGCTCATCGTCATCAACTGGTAAACTATTACCAGCAGATGCATCGCCTTCAGCAATATGGAAATCGTAGTAATCACCATAATGCTCAGGAGGGCGAACAGTTCTTGAGGATCTACGTGGAACGGTAGGAGTTACATCAATTTGTTCAACAGGAGTCTCATCCTCTGGTTGAGTGCTAGTGTCAACTATAGGTTCCACTACATCTTCATCGTTTGACTCTTGACACTCTTCAAGATCAATTTTGCTCCCACTGTCTTCTTTGGATATTAGCTCTCTCTCGAGGAAGAATCCTCTTCGAGATACGAACACTTTGTTCTCTTTCGGATTGTAGAACCGATATCCAAAAGACTGTCGTGGATAGCCAATGAAGTAGCACTTCTCTGATTTGTTATCCAGCTTGTCGTGAGATTCATGTCTTACATAAACTTCACAACCCCAGATTTTTAAATGTTTGAGGGAGGGAGGATTCCCTGTCCACATTTCAGAGGGAGTTTTGGCAACCTTCTTAGTTGGTACAAGGTTAACGATATGTGCTGCAGTTTCTAAGGCATATCCCCAGAAACTCACTGGAAGTGTTGATCGACTCATCATTGATCGAACCATGTCAAGCAAGGTTCGATTTCTCCTTTCCGACACTCCATTAAGTTGTGGAGTTCGAGGAGGTGAGAGTTGGGATACTATTCCACAACTCTTTAGATAGTCGATGAACTCTTGACTAAGATACTCTCCGCCCCTGTCAGAACGGAGCATCTTAATCTTCCTGCCCAGTTGATTCTCTACTTCTTTCTGATATTCTTTGAACGTTTCAAAAGTATCAGATTTATGTTTAATCAAATAAACATATCCATATCTACTGAAATCATCAGTAAATGTGACGAAGTATCGTTCACCATGTCTAGTGTTAGACTTGAACGGTCCACATACATCAGTATGTATGAGGTCCAACAAGTCTTTGCCTCTTTCACATGACCCTGTGAATGGCGCCTTTGTCATCTTGCCAAGTAAACAAGACTCACACACATCATT